>BCHV01000008.1:0-481436 GCA_001599735.1 Naganishia albida
GCAATGCAGGTCCAGCACAAGGTCGTCAACGAGAAGACAGCGCTAGCGACTTCAACCACGAAAGCGAGAGGCTTATTACTCAAGAATTTGCCGACTTCCGCGAAGAAACGCCGGAAGAAATTGAAGACCCTTCRACTTGGGATCGTCGTCCCGAGGTCTCGGATCCAGTGCGGGCTTCCTCAGAATCTGTACGATCGGTTGTGTCTTCGACCGAATCMGTCGAATCCGCCGAGTCTGTGGAGATAATCGAGACTCCGGATCGGCCATCAACCGGGCGAAGTGGTATCCCGCGAGCCCCAGCGAGGCCGACTTTGCCTCAGGTTTCTGGAAACGCCCTTCAACCTCCGCCGCCATTACGACTTCCGCCGGCTGTTCGCCCTGCAGCAATCGCCCCCGCCAGGCCTCCTGCGCCTGCGTCTAGGATTCCGATCCCATCTGCATSGGGACGACCTTCGATGACACAGTACTTTGGCTTTGTCACGATGGATGAAGCCTTCCTGGCCTTGTCGAACCTCCCGGCGACATATCGGAAACTTCCGCACCATGTCGGGAACGCCTTCGAAAAGGCCTCGGAGAAAGCGGCCGAAAAGTTTCTGGCTCAGCCCTATTCCGACCAGGCAATGTTGGAATTCCTTTGCCTGCCAAAGGTCGGTCTGGCTCCTGGGCAATCTGACAACGCCTCACATCGCCTGTCAGTGTTCCCGGATCTGGCCTTTCCGCCTCCTCCGGATCGAAGCAAATCTTCTGGTTCGGGACCATCTCCGGTAAAGCAAGTCGAGCAAGGCCGACTAGGGAACGCTTCAAGAATTCTCGGAGGACAATCCTCCATCGCCCCGCCATCGCCCGAAGTTGTTGAAAGTCTCAAGTCGAAGCACCCAGCTGGACCTCGAAACCCTTTCGGCTCTGCAACCGGGCCTTTCAGCTACTCGCCCCCCTCCGCCGAAGCGATGGTGGAAGCCTTGAACTCTTTCAAGCCAGACACCGCTCCTGGAATTTCTGGATGGACCGTCGGCCTCCTCAAAATCGCCATGCGATCGGTGACCGTGAAGCGAATGCTCGCCACTTTGGCCGGCATGATGCTSGCGGGAACTGCTCCGGGAAGAAAGTTTCTAACTTCTTCCCGGCTTATCGCACTGGACAAGCCCGACGGCGGTGTGCGACCTATCGCGGTTGGTGACCTTGTGTACAGACTTTGTGCAAAGGCCATTATCCGTGGTAGCTTCAAGACCGACTTCTTGTCGCCTGGACAATTCGGCGTTGGMACMAARGGAGGAGTCGAGCCTTTGATTAGAGCCGTTCAACGTGCTGTTGACGGCACTATCGAAGGTGCAGAGTACAGCCACGTACTCTCCCTCGACTTCAAGAACGCCTTCAATACGCTGGATCGCGGAGACTTGGCAAAAGCCGTTAAACGCTTCTCGCCGGGTCTTTGGAAGATGGCTAAATGGGCCTATGACGAGTCCTCCCAACTCGTCCTTTCGGGCCAAGGCGGTGAACGACACGTCTTGAAATCGTCTCAAGGTGTTCGACAGGGAGATCCGCTCGGTCCTCTCCTATTTTCCATTGGGATAAGGAAGACCTTGGAAGACCTTGCGGTTTACCTCGGTCCTGAAACCGTCGTGCTATCGTACCTCGACGATGTTTACATTCTCAGCAAGTCCCGAGGCACGTTCCAAGAAGTCGTCACCTTCTTCAGTGACTCCCGACTCAGCCTACGACTTAACGTCACCAAGTCATTCTCGACCTCGGTTGCGGAGATCAAGGATACCGGCCTGGCGATGCTGGGATCGGTAATCGGCCCATCACAAACTCGACGCAACTTCTTGCTCGAGAAAATCGAAGCACAAGAAGCCCGTCTGGAGAAGCTTGTCGACTTGCCCCACCAACATGCATTGCTGGTATTGGGCAAATGCATGCAGCAAGACCTTCGCCATCTGCAAAGGTGCCTGGTCTCAGATGATCTAGTCGAGCTTTGGCAAAGACTAGATCAAGCCATTTGGAGGGCAGCTCTTCGGATTCGAGGCTCCAGGGAGGAAGCCGGTCTCGACACTTCCGTCCTTGATGAGGCCATTTTGGCCTTACCAGCARGGGATGGTGGTCTCGGCCTTCTATCGCACGAGCAATGTGCCCCTCTGGCGTTTGCCGCGGCTGCAGAAACGTCCGATCACCTGTTAGAGCCTTTGCTAGGCCCACCACCGTCGCCCCCAAAGCTGACGGATTCGGACAATCCCGCCTCAATCGCCCCACAAAAGGCTCGTTGTGCCGAAATGTTCAAGGCAAAGCGGGATACCCTTCTTACGACTCTAGACGCCCAACAATCCAAAACCATCATCGAATCGGCGTCTGGACTTGGCAGGAAGTGGCTTTCGGTAATCCCATATTACCAAGGCCTTCGTCTCACCGACTTCGAAGTTTCAGCCGGCCTTCACCTGCGGACTTTACATCCTGGCTCGGCCACCGTCTGTTCCTTATGCTCGGCAGAGAACTCGGCAGGACATGCAGAAGTGWGTGTCGGTCGCAAACGGTGGATTACTGCTCGACACGAACAGGTCAAGAGAGCAATCGCRTCGTGCCTCAACAGGATTCAAGGCGTGCGTGTCGAGGTGGAGCCCAGTATCGGTGCCACCAACCGCCGCAACGACATTCGAATAACCGGTTCAAACGACTCGGGACTTTCTAATCATGAATACGACGTCACCATCGTCTCGCTATTCACCCGTGACTCGAACGAGACTCGACTTCTGCCCTCCTTACAACCAACTTCGCCAGCAGAAAAGAGTCACGCTCTCATCACCAAGTTCCTCAACACCGTCGCCGCAAAGAAGGTTCAGCGACTTCCGGCCAACAACGTCCCCTTCAGYCCACTYGTSTTTACCGTCGGTGGGATGATGGAAGCGGCGACAACMAAGTGCCTCAAGACATGGCAAGACGCGATGTCGGCATCCGCCTTTAAGTCTTTATGCAATCAGTTGTCCTTGGTTCTGCTTCGAGCTAGAACCAAAACCTTTGTGCTCTAAGGCCTCAACGCCGGAGTAGCAGTTGCCAGTTAGTGAAAGGTTATTGGTAAAGGCAAAAAGTCACACCAAACTTGAATTTCCTATAGTCTGTAGTTTCTCCAATTTTCACTTTTCCTTAAATTTTCTTTACGAATTCGAAACCATCTTCCTTTACTTGTTGTATATGTAGGATCCATGCACCCCAGAACCCCATATCCCCCTAACCCCTAAGCCCACAAGGACCACCGTTTCGTTCAAGCAGACTTCGTCAACACCCATCTACAAGTCTGTCTGTGCGGCGCCGTCGCTGCCAGCCTCAAAGGTCTAAGGTCCCATCACAGCCGAACAGGTTGTGAAGGGGCCTTGGAGGTAGCTAGGCAGGAATCACTCGCTACCGCTGCAGAATCACACAGCAATGCAGATCCAGCACAAAGTGGTCAACGAGAAGACAACCCTGGCGACCTCGACTACGAAGGCGAGAGGCTAATCACTCAAGAATTTGCCGACTTCCGCGAGGAGACTCCGGAAGAGGTTGAAGACCCGTCAACTTGGGATCGTCGTAGAGAAGCTCTTGATCCGGTTCGGGCTCCCTCAGAGTCCGTACAATCGGTCGTGTCTTTGACCGACTCACTCGACTCCGCAGAGTCGTTGGAGATCATCGAGACTCCGGATCGACCATCAGCCGGGCGAAATGGTATCCTGCGAGCTCCAGCAAGACCGACTTTGCCTCAGGCTTGTCGCAACGACCTTCAACCTCCATTGCCGTTACGACTCCCGCTGCCTGTTCGCCCTGCAGCAATCCCTCCCGCTAGGCCCCCTCCGTCTGCGTCTCGAATCCCGGTCCCTTCTGCATCGGGCCGCCCTTCGATGACTCAGTATTTTGGTTTCGTTACAATGGATGAAGCCTTCTTGGCTCTGTCCAACTTGCCGGCGACTTATCGAAAGCTGCCGCCTCATGTCGCGAACGCCTTCGAAGAAGCCTCGGAGAAAGCGGCCGAGAAGTTTCTGGCTCAGCCCTATTCCGACCAGGCGATGCTTGAATTCTTGTGCTTGCCCAAGGTCGGACTGGCTCCTGGCCAGGCTGAAATTGCCTCGCACCGTCTTTCGGTATTTCCAGACGTGGCCTTTCCGCCGCCTCCGGATCGTACGACCTCTTCGGGTACTGGACTGTCACCGATCAAGCAAGTTGAGCAAGGTCGACTCGGAAACGCCGCAAGAATTCTCGGAGGTCAATCCTCTATCGCTCCGCCGTCGCCCGAAGTTGTTGAGAGTCTTAAATCAAAGCACCCAGCTGGACCTCGCAACCCTTTCGGCTCTGCTACCGGACCTTTCAGCTGTTCGCCTCCGTCTGCGGAAGCCATGGTCGAGGCCTTGAACTCTTTCAAGCCAGACACCGCCCCTGGAATCTCGGGTTGGACCGTCGGTCTACTGAAGATCGCCATGCGATCAATGACCGTGAAGCGAATGCTCGCCACTTTGGCCGGCATGATGCTCGCGGGAACTGCTCCGGGAAGAAAGTTTCTGACATCTTCCCGGCTCATCGCACTGGACAAGCCCGACGGCGGTGTGCGACCTATCGCGGTTGGTGACCTTGTATACAGACTGTGCGCAAAGGCCATCATCCGTGGTAGCTTCAAGACCGACTTCTTGTCTCCCGGACAATTCGGTGTCGGCACCAAAGGGGGAGTCGAGCCTTTGATCAGGGCTGTTCAACGCGCTGTTGACGGCACTATCGAAGGTGAAGAGTACAGTCACGTACTCTCCCTCGACTTTAAAAACGC
This sequence comes from Naganishia albida, assembly GCA_001599735.1. NCBI lineage: Eukaryota > Fungi > Basidiomycota > Tremellomycetes > Filobasidiales > Filobasidiaceae > Naganishia > Naganishia albida. The sequence goes on from BCHV01000008.1 coordinate 4,778, forward strand.
CTTCAATACGCTGGACCGGGGGGACTTGGCGAAAGCAGTAAAACGCTTCTCGCCTGGTCTCTGGAAAATGGCGAGATGGGCTTATGACGAGTCGTCTCAACTCGTTCTCTCGGGGCAAGGCGGTGAAAGACACGTCTTGAAGTCGTCCCAAGGCGTTCGACAGGGAGACCCGCTCGGTCCCCTCTTATTCTCCATCGGAATCAGGAAGACCTTGGAAGACCTCTCAGTCTTCCTGGGACCCGGCAAGGTTGTACTGGCCTATCTCGACGACGTCTACATCCTCAGCAAGTCTCGGGGAACGTTTCAAGAAGTCGTCACCTTCTTCAGCGACCCTCGGCTCAGTCCCAAGCTGAACGTCACCAAGTCGTTTGCGACATCAGTAACCGAAATCAAAGACGTCGGTCTTCCAATTCTCGGCTCACTCATCGGCCCTCGAGATGCTCGACGAGAATTCTTGCTCCATAAAATCGAGGAGCAAGAAGCCAAGCTTGAGAAGCTGGTTGACTTGCCTCACCAGCATGCCTTGCTGGTRTTGRGCAAATGYATGCAGCARGACCTYCGGCATCTGCAAAGGTGCCTGGYCTCWGAYGAYCTGGTCGASCTTTGGCRACGAYTGGATCAAGCCATTTGGAGAGCGGCTCTCCGGATTCGAGGCTCTAGGGAGGAAGCCGGTCTCGATACTTCGGCCTTGGACGAGGCCATTATGGCCTTGCCCGCACGGGATGGTGGCCTCGGCCTCCTGTCTCACAAACAATGTGCACCTTTGGCATTCGCCGCTGCTGCGGAAACTTCGGATCGCCTACTCGAGCCGTTGCTAGGCCCTCCACCGTCACCGCCAAAGCTGACGGACTCGGACAACCCGGACTCCATCGCTCCGCAAAARGTCCGCTGTGCCGAAATGTTCAARRYMAAGCGRGACACTCTCCTTWCRACTCTCGACGCCCARCAATCTAAAACAATCATCGAATCGGCGTCTGGACTTGGCAGGAAGTGGCTYTCGGTAATMCCTTAYYACCAMGGCCTTCGYCTAACCGACTTCGAAATCTCAGCCGGCCTYCAYYTGCGAACTYTGCAYCCYGGMTCGRCCACSGTYTGTTCYYTRTGTTCRGCGGAAAACTCRGCMGGKCAYGCAGAGGTSTGTGTCGGTCGGAAGCGGTGGATCACCGCGCGACATGAACAAGTCAAGAGAGCAATCGCGTCATGCCTGAACCGGATCCAAGGCGTGCGGGTCGAGGTAGAACCTAGTATCGGTACCACCAACCGACGCAACGACATTCGAGTGACCGGTTCCAATGACTCTGGACTCTCGAATCACGAATACGACGTCACCATCGTTTCGCTGTTCACCCGGGACTCAAACGARACTCGACTTCTGCCMTCATTACAACCAACCTCGCCAGCAGAAAAGAGTCACGCCTTGATCACCAAGTTCCTCAATGGCGTTGCCACAAAGAAGGTCAATCGACTTCCGGCCAACATGGTGCCCTTCAGTCCACTGGTGTTCACCGTCGGTGGGATGATGGAAGCGGCAACGACTAAGTGCCTCAAGACATGGCAAGACGCGATGCCAGCATCCGCTTTCAAATCTTTATGCAATCAGTTGTCCTTGGTTCTGCTTCGAGCTAGGACCAAAACCTTTGTGCTCTAAGGGCCTCGACGCCTAGCATAGTGGAATTGGCAGCATCTGAGTGGAGGAAGGTTATTAGTAGAGGTAAAAAGCCATACCAGACTTGGAATTTCCTATAGTCTGTAGTTTCTCCAATTTTCACTTTTCCTTAATTTTTCTTTACGAATTCGAAACCGTCTCCCTTTACTTGTTGTATATGTAGGATCCATGCACCCCAGAACCCCATAACCCCCTAACCCCTAACCCTAAGGCCAGGGCATGGAGAATGATGATATGAACTTGTTCCATAACTTTCAGACAGATCGTAATGGAAATGATAATAGGGGGAGCAAGTTGCGACCGAATCGATGCCCGAAAGGGGGTAGGCCTATCGGCATTGTTCCCAACGAAGGAACGCACGCCCCGAGACGAAGGAACGCACGCCCCGAGAACTGTTTGGGATGGGGGGAGACCTTAGGGCCGGATGCATGTGTTCCATAACTTACAGGAGCGATGGCCCGGGGTGGCAGCTGCAACAGCCGATTTTCACTCCGAGCCCACTGAGAAAAAGTGTTCAAGCGGCGCGACTATCAGCAAGGTTCTTTCCGCCTGGTCCCGAATATGGGAGTTGCGGTATCAGCTTGTCCGGAGTATTAGCCGGGGCGAAGGTTGGTGGGGAAAGTGGGCAGCAACGTCGGGAGGGGGTGGCCGGACGAGATGGCGGACTTGAGGTGAGAGTGCGAGTGTTAATGATTTCCGGGATTGTTCCCGGATATAATCTTGTTGCGCAGGGAACCATCATGGACCCTTTGGAGGTGCGCATGCGATGCGGAAAGCAGGGACAGGCAACGGCGACGCGAAAAGAGGGACGATGGGGGTGATAGAGGGTTCGAGCAGAATGAGATTATTTCCGGGATTTTTCCCGGATATAATTGTTTTCCGCGAGGGACCACCATGGACCGTCCAGGGGGTCGCATGCGATGCTGAAAGCAAGGACGGGCAGCGGCGGGGKGAACAGGTGGACAATGGGGGTGATAGAGGACTCGAGCAGAATGACATTATTTCCGGGATTTTTCCCAGATATATCAGCCACTTGGTCCAGGTCATGTTGACAGTTGCGACAATCGCGGGGCAAGTGCTCTGGTGGCCCTGAGGGATGAGGGACGATGATAGGACTTGCAGGAACCAAGTGCGACCCGGCATGTACTGGCGGGAGAGGATGAGTGCGATAGTTTGGAATGACCAAAAGGGGGGATGTTGGGGGAACGATGAATGAGGTCATAGATTTGAGAGAGGGGAGCGGCATACGGTCGGTGGGAATGGGGAGGGGGCTTAAGATGTTACAGGCCATGAAATGTGCGGGGCGGGGACTAGTGCCGGTTCTGCGTTGGGTGGTGTGCACCATGGTGACACCGACAGCGAGCGGAGCGACGGTGAGAACATGATGCCGAGCAGGTCACTAAATGCCATCAGTGGCTATGACATAGATCTGACGTGGACGATGCGCAGCCGACCATATGGGTGGACCGCATGTGGTGGGCAGGTATGGTGAAAAGGGGTGGGGAAGGGTATGATAGAGGTCAGAGGACCGGAGACAGTCGCAAGATTATTTCCGGGATTTTTCCCGGAAATAAGTGGAGGCGGCCAGCACCCCCTGGCCGGGGGAGCGGAAGCAAAAAATTATTTCCGGGATTTTTCCCGGATATTCGGGGGGCGGCCAGGGGGTGCTGGCCGGGGTGGCGGAAGCAAAAAGATTATTTCCGGGATTTTTCCCGGAAATAAGTGGAGGCGGCCAGGGGGTGCTGGCCGGGGTTGAATAAAATTAGGCGTAGCCGGATAGACCACTTGGCTCCGAGACAGAGGCAATTGTACACGGATGGAAGCAGTGATAGCCAATGTGGCGACTGACTGCAAGATAGCTGTCCGTCAAAGTGAGATCGCAAATCTGTTGAAATCGGCGCTGGCCAAGAACAAGCAGGCTTCCTTTGAAGCGAAAGAATTGCTTGCCAAGTCGAGGCATATTTCTAGCAAAGTCTGCACATCACAATAATTTGCGCATCGTAAGGATTAACCAATAGCAGGATTCTCTCGGCGGCAGTCCCTGCATATAGCAAAAGTTGCTCGGATATCGAAGACATGTTGACTTTGACCTTCAGAGGATGCCTGATTACAACGCAAACAAGATCGATCACTGGCGCGATACAGCGTGCAAAGAGAGCAGTCGATCATTGAAGTAGCTAGCGTTCGAAGCGAAGCATCGGGTCTCAAAGAATGGTTGCCTTAGCTCGGCGGAAGCCGGACGAAGCCTTTGTTCCCCTCGTTTTACATTCCATCAAATTTTTGATTGACCTGTAACGCATCAAATCAAAGGAGTCCTTTGCTCATTTGTCGATATTTGACCCGTCTTCAAATTGCAAGGCGTCAGACCCGAGGCGTGGCTACCAGGCTATGTAATGTATCTGGATTATTGCAATCCTTTGATGGAGCTCCCCTTGATGTCGTGTATCATGTCATATTGACAAGCTGTCTTGCGTCTATAAATGTCCCTGTGTCACGTTCAAAGTCATTTGATCGAAAGGCTGGTCATCACCTCACTTGCCTTCAAGTCCTTGCTTTCGCCATCATGTCTGCCGCAACTGACAACAAATCGACCGTCGAGCGTACGCGGGATGGAATAACATGCCCTGCTAAGGAGATCGACGAAGCTGTAGATTCGTGGTTCGAGCTGCGTAAGAAGTACTTGGAAAACCCCGGAGAATGTTTCAAAAACTGGAATGTATGCACTTCGTGTCTGTCGATACAGCACTCGCTGAACCTTTTCAATATAGCTTAGTCGGATAAGAGAAAGAAACAAGTACTTGCAGCTTGGCCTCACTGAGGAACGAATGAAAAGCTTCGTTCGACCGGAGCCTCAACAAAGTCTTCTGGATGACGACGACAGCTCCAAGCGCGAGTCGAAAACTCAGCCGGATGGCCAAACTGAGGAGGCAGCCAACGATACACAGTCGACTGCAGCCGGGGCGTCGGAGGAAACTCAGTCGGAGGAAACTCAGGGCACTGATCAACGAAGTGTTGCAACTGGTTCCATGGAAACCCCCGCTGAATAAAGGGTTCTTTTGACTTCGCGCTCAGCTATTAGCGGGAATGGGTAATAAGTCGTGAACTTCCAGTTTCTTGAGCCGTTATCTTGTACTCGGATTTACTTTGTCTCACTCTTTCTTCTATAACACCATTGGCATGTCGCTTTCGGGTAGAAATACTGATTACGCTTCACAACGCAGTAGCTGCTGCGCTGTGTCAGACTGTCAGTCATCCCGAAGTAGCAGATCAAGTGGGATTCATTGCAGCGAAGGCGCAGGACTCGCAGTGCTTCTGATCGAAAACGTCAGTGGCCTTCGCGATAGATTCACAATGACTATCTCTCCGAGACCTGATCTCACTATCGCCGGCGCGCGAACTACAGCGCCTGCTCGAACGAGCACGCTAAACACGCTGATCTGCGGGAGCTGAGATCCTGGTGACGTGTATTCTTCGCTTGATGACTCATCTCTCGCCGGTCCGGAGTTCAGGTTGCCGGCAACACGAGCATCAGCACATTCAACGTTGTCCTCGTCTTATAGTCTATACTTCTTGTCTTTCCCTCTTTCCAAGATCACCATGTCAGCCTACAGCCCTCCATCCTTCAAATCAAGTTACATCTCTCACCCCCTCTCACCCTCCTCCCGAATCCACCTCGTCGCCTGCTCACCACCGCCCACCTCCGAAAAGGCGCCCATCCTCCTCATCCACGGCCTCGGCTCCGCTGCGTCGTTCTGGCTTCCGGCGCTTTCCACCGACGTCGGACGACAGCTCACAGCAGAGCGACAAGTATACGCCATCGACGTGTACGGACATGGGATCAGCCATTTCGTTCCGGAAGAGGATTCGTTGGATCGCGCGGCGGAGACTGTCGTTGGCGTGATTGAGGGGTTGGTAAAGGATAACGGGGGAAAGGTCGTGCTGGTTGGACATTCAATGTCAGGGGTAAGCACTTTCCGTCCGTCAGTATGTGCTCTGCTGATTCGTCCGTGTAGCTTGTTACATCCCTCGTCGCCGCACGTCGACCGGACCTCATCGAGAAACTCTGTTAGCACCTCGCGCTCTTCTCCTACTTTCCCTGCACCTAATCGCCTTCCCGTAGTCCTGCTCTCGCCGACTCTATCCCTCCCCGCTCCGAACCGAGAATCACTCCGAGCAAGATCCACCACCGTCAAAGACGCACAAGGACACCTCGATATCTCCTCAACCGTCTCGACGACCGGCATTTCCCCCCACACACACCAGTCCAACCCCCTCGCAGCGCCATTCATCAAACACCTGATCCTCACCACCAATCCCTCGTCTTACGCACAGGCGTGTACGAATCTCTCATCACACCCTGGCTGGGACGCAGACGTGGAGAACATCCAGTGCGAGGTGTTCATCCTGGCGGGTAGTGAGGACTACATGGTCACCACCGCCGAAGTCGAGAAACGCGCGGCGCAGGTGCCTCACGGGAAAGGAAGCTTTGAAGTGATGCAAGGAATCGGACATTGGGGTGGACTCGAGGTCCCGGAGAAGGTGGCCGAGGCGTTGAAGAAGTTTGTCAGTTGATCGGGATCAGGGCGATGAAGAAATCATCCGGGTTGTATGGAGACTGCAAGTGATGAATGCGCAAGGTGATATCCTGCAGAATGGAACGGATCGGACATCGCAAACATCAGCGTGCATATTGGTATGCTCACCGACGGCATTCGCCCGACTACTCATTAGGTGCCACTTCGCATATACATTCTTTCCTGACGGACAAGCTATCAAGATACAATCCCTTCATTGCCGCCTAACCGACATTGCTTCTCCCTGCTTCTGCCACTCCGCACCTAGATCCTTAATACGCTCATACTCCTCAAATCGCCGCCGCCCTGGTTCGCCCTCTCTTCCTCCTCCTCGGCTTCCGCCTTTTCCTGCAAATCCTCCGCCGCGGGAGGCAACACATTCTGGATATCATTGACCTTGCCGATGGTGGATTCCGCAAAGTTTTCGTACAGGTTGGCACCGGTCGCGTCGCCCCGTCCTTCGCCGGACCTATCACACGAGTGAGTGCGGCAAGTGCCCAAAGAGAAATGAGAACGTACCAAAAGTGGAATGCGCGGGAAAGGACGCCGTAGCTTGCGGGCACAACTTCGACGAGATCACCCCGGGCGATCTCGACAGCGGGGACTTCGCTAGGCGGAAGGCCGACGAGGTATGCGAGCTGTTCGCTCGACCATCAGCAACGCTCGGTCCGCCTTCTCGCGTACTTACGAGGCACCGAATGACTGAGGCATGTCCGATGATGAGCAAGTCGTCCTGGTGGCGCTCGAGTTCAAAGATGACCGGTTCCAATCGAACTAGAGCAAGGGTTAGGACCATGTAATATACGCCGCGACCGCGACTCACCACTCAAGTCGTGATACGACTCGGCCCGGGGTGCACGGTGCGCATAAGGATCGGACAAGAACCGTTCCCATTCGTCCGGGTACATCTGCTTGGCGTCATCCGGCGACAAGCCGTCCCAGACACCGCTGCGAGAGCACGTCAGCACTGAACCCTTTAAAAGGTTGTACGACTCACGGATTGATTTCGCTCATTTGCGGCTTCTGAACGACCTTGTATCCCGTTTGCGCAAACGGCCACGCCGTGTGGTGTGCCCGCCTCCGTGCCGACGTCCAGATCTGCTGCCCGTCAGCGCATGCCATTACCCCGGAACGCCCGACTCACAACCAACTTGCGGTCCTTTGTTTCCTCGCCCCGCGCCTTTTTCTCCTCGGCGACCTGCTTCCTCCGCGCAATGACGGCCGCACGCAACCGTTCGGCGTATTCCCATCCGGCGGGAGAGAGATCCGAGTCGGCCTTGTACGAGTGTTCGATGAGGGATTGTCCGGACTGCAGGGCATCAGCAAAAGAAGTGGAAAGTCCTGGGCGTACTCACGCGGGCAAAGTAGATCGTTCGGTGCCTGTTGTGGATGTTCATGAGGTAGAAGCAGCATCGAGTCTGGAGGTAGCCTATCGAGAGGTGTCAGCGAAAGTCGGAAGGCCAGTGATCGTTGCAGCGGCATTGGGCTGAGAAGTCGCTGCCCCGGTGTGGTAGCACCGGAACACATAGGCCACGGCGCCAATTGCAAATGCTGCACTTTTGATACGTAAGGCGATGGCAGATCGTTTTAGACGGGGCCGTTGGAGAGCCGCGAAAGGTTCAAGTACCTGCATCCTACGACGCGAAGACTCCCCTACCGTGCGTCGAACAGCAACGTCCCCTGCTCATCACCCATCACCTTCAGCCACCCCGGAATTGCAACGCACCCTCTATCCTGTTCACGACAATCTTCTCGCCGACGTTCATAATCTTGATGAATGGCCCTTCGTCGGGCGTCACCTCCTCGTACTGCGCCTCCTGCTGCTTGATGCGTTTCCAGTAATCGGCGACGGCCTTTTCCGGGTCCCATTGGACGTACTTGACGTTGATGGGTCAGCTCGGTCGGGCGAGCAATGGGAGAGGACTCACGTCGGGCGAGGAGAGCTTGACGGATCGAATGTTGCCTTCGATAATGTCGTCCTTGTCACACATTGACTCTGCGGGAGACGGTCGTCAGTACATGCGGATGATTGGGAAGACCGTTGTCCCTCGCGACAATGTAGTGACAAGACAAGGCTCTGCGAACAAGTGGCCGAATCGCAGTTTTCCGATGGCGTGTTCAGCCGCATCTGGCCCGTCCCGCGAACCAAGGTGTCGACCGCGACAGAGCTGCTCCGCGCGCTCGACCGTCACCCATGTCCCGGCACACCAGTCGATGACATTCCAGAGTGTCTGACCACGCTTGAGAGCGATTTTTTCCACCAGACGACGTCAAGGGAATACCCTGCGAAACGAAGGATCGGCTCCGTCGCGAGAAGGAGTGTACGAGCACGACGTTCGGAACCGACATCCATACCAGGCACACAGCAAACCCTCTTGCATGAGATCGTCGCTCCGTGGCGACCCGACGCAGCGAAAAGTCGAGAGTATCCTCCCACGTGGCAACTCTTGTCCCGAGATCCCCGTCGGAACGGCATCGTGTCCCTGGTGTTGCGCCGGTCTCGGAGGAAAGATCATGAACACCACGACCGAGGGTCATTCGACACACAGGGTGCAGATATATCCTGGGCACCATCGCTTCCCTCGGCATCGATCCGATATCTCGCCCATTGCCTCAGCCAATGTCTCCACACGCCTCAACCATCCCGCCCGCCACGAGAACGCGCTGACACCTTCCAGCAGACGATCTCTTGACGATGGCGCAACGCAAAGTACCGATTTCCCGCGGTCCGCTCGACGCAACAGACCCGTTGCCCCCGACGTTCCGCATATACTCCTTGAGACCCCGGTCGTCGTGGTTCTCGCTTCACCGCAAGAGATGTCCTCGCGCATGAGGCACTCGGAGCGATACTCTCGGCTGCCGCTCAACGGGACAGTCGATTCTGGCTGCGCTGGAAGCAGTGTCTGCGATGCCAAAGCTGTCACTCATGCGCCCTACGGTGCGGCGCGAGAGTAGAGGGATTCTTGCCTACGCTCGTCGTCTTGTCCCTTCGCCCGGGCAAGGTTTCTAAGACTCCTCGATGTCTTGTCGAGCATCCTACGACGCACTCGGAAGGAATCCTCGCTCCGCTCGACGAGACACTTTCTTCTCGCTCCGCTCGGGGGAGTGTCTGCGACGCCAAGGGATTCTCGCGCGGCCTACGCCGCACTCGGGAGGGAATCCTCGCTGCGCTCGACGAGACACTTGGTTCTCGCTCCGCTCGGCTTTCTTCTCGCTGCGCTCGACGAGACACTTGCTTCTCGCTTCGCTCGAGTTCTTCTCGCTGCGCTCGGTGTCGCTCCGCTCCGTATTCTCGCTTCGCTCGGGCTCCGCTCGTCGCTCAACTCAGACTCACCGAGAAAAATCACATGCACGCCCCTGGCCTCAAACTTGTCCAACAGCTCCCTCCTACTCGCGCGATCGCCATTATTCGCATCATAAATCACGACCTGCCCTCCGCCCTCGAAGAAATCCCAAACCTGCTTCTCCACGCCCTCCTTGATCCTCCTCCTGAGCTCGATCGTCTCCGGATGCTTGGCCTCGACATCAAAGTAATCCTCCGGGACGACGTTGGCCCCACCCAAGACCTTTCTCCTGTAATCCCCTAGCGAAAAGACGCGGGTCTTGACGCCGAGCCAACGTAGGTAGCGTTCCAACGAACGGGCAATGTGCGTCTTTCCGCGCGCCGGTAGGCCGACAAGCGGGATAAAGATCAAGCCGGCGTGAAAGAGCCGTCCGGAAGAGGTGGTGTAGAGCGGTGCGGCCATGGTTGTCGTATTTGAGCATCGGTATCTGGGTGTTAGGGCTGAAGATGAGATAGGGTCAAGCGATAACATGATCCTCACCCGGTCGATCACCCGGGTGGGCCGGGTGCGACCGAGTGCGAGCAGTACTAGTGACGCGATTATATCATCAGGATCACGCCGTTATCCCGTTTGTCTATACTCTATAGCCATCAACGGCGGTGCTCCGTCCGCCATCCGAGGGAGGTCATCCAGACGGGAATCCATCCATGAATCGTGGACCGGTGTGATATGTCCCTATGTCCCCATATACCCCCATATGTCCCTATCATATCCCCTATATCCCCTATATCCCCTGTCTATAAGTCGCCCCCACCAACTCTCGCCCAAGCGCTTCCCCTCGCGCGCCTTTACCTGGGCGCACGTCACTCGACGCAAAGGGAAGCCGCGAGTCATCCAAACAATCATCATCACCATCACCATCTTCCCTTTTCCTTTTCCCATCTATCGCCACATCAACAACCACAGACAAACATGACAACACTCGAACCCCCAGCGCTCGGTGGGCCGATAGGAGGAGCCGGAGCCGCAGGGCAAGAGGTCTCGCACGTGCACGAGGGGAGGGGCGGGGCAGGGCAGGATGATCCGGATGTGTGGATTCAGCAGTTGATGCAGTGCAAGCCGTTGAGTGAGGGGGAGGTCAAGCGGTTGTGCGACAAGGTGAGTGCCGAGCGAAGCGAGGTGAGGAGAAATCGAGCGGAGCGAGAAGAAAGTGTCTCGTCGAGCGGAGCGAGGATTCCTTCCCGAGTGCGGCGTAGGCCGCGCGAGAATTCCTACAGCGTCGCAGACACTGCCCCGAGCGGAGCGAGGATGCCTCTCGAGCGCAGCGAGAATACCTCTCGAGCGTCGCGAGAATACCTCGAGCGTCGCGGGAACACCTCTCCCGCCTGTCGACGCGCCATTCGCCATCCGACGAACGCATACATCCCTCGATCACGCCTCATCCGACATCCCTTCGACTCGGCCATCCACCGCCGAGATCCACCCCGCCGTCGCACCGACAACACATCCGGAACGTCCTACGACGTCTATCACGTTGCCATCATCGATTCGACTCGCCGATGGGAATGATCTCGTGGCGACGCGGGCGACTCTCGATTCGGTACACGACGTCGAGGACCTCGCGTCGAGGACCTCGGCCGCTCACGCCGTCATCGGAACGCGACAAGATTATTGAATCGCATCGGACGCGCGGAAGGACGGCAACCGGCGTCCAACCCGCGCATCAAACGCGCTGGGGAATGTCAAACACCCTCGTCGCGCCGCGCCGCGACCGGCAATATCCCGCAAAACTTGTCCGACGTCGCGATCGTCCGATTCTTCCTTGACGGGAAGCAGATCCGCAACGATCCGACGACGCGTTCGTACAAGACCGTTCTCCGCATCATCCCGTCCGACTCGACGACACGTCGGAATGGCCCGCGCCTCTTGGCGAAATCGACGTCGTCAACTCGAGTCTGTCAAGCGTCGGGCGATCCGACGGCATTACACTACAGCAAATAACGGCGCCGGACTTTCCCTGCCTTTTGTCACTGGACGCGCTGCGAACGCCCTATGCACCCGGATGATCATTCGCGACGGGTCGACACGTTCCGCGAACGTACGGCCGAGAGTGTCGTGTCATGTTCGATATCCTGGCACGACGCGCGGCGGACTCGGCTTGCCAATCGGTTGAACCCGTCACCGCGGATCAACCGGTCGATCCCTCGAACCCTTGACGCTCGGAGAACCGAGAACCCGTCATGCGCTGGACGAGGGGAAACATATCATGGATCGTCACGTCGTCGAGAGGTCGACAGCGTGGCCGTGCCGCAATGATCGCCAATGTCCTTTATGTCGCGGGAAACGATACCTCGGCTCGTCATGGGACGTGCGAGCAACATCACGGATTCGCTCCTGTCGGGCGACGACCCGATACGACGCGCGATCACCATCCAATCGACGTCGTGCCGACACACGATCCTTCAACTCGGAAATCCGCCGGCGCTTCTGAACTTGCACGCACGGTCCACCGTCGGATCGTCGGACAACTCGAATTCCGGGAAAACGAAGTGGACCTGTCCGTCACGAGGCCGTGTTTTTCCCGCCAGTCGCCGTTCGGCTCTTGACAGGCCGACCACGATTACCGCCACGCACGTGAACGTTCGGTCGACCCCTCGTGGAATGCTCATGGACTCTACATACGCCTCCTGCCGCGTTGTGAATGACTACTCAATGACAAACGGCTCTTCGTCTCGTCTCCCAATGAGACCTCGCGGCCGGCAGGAGGTGTTCAGGAGGGAACGCGACTGGGGCGATCCAAGACGCGAGATCACCTGCGGCTTGCAGTCCGGATGAAGCGCGGGACCGATCATCCGCGCCGCCTTGCGCGCGTAGGCGAGGTCGACGACATGGATCGGTGCGCAAGTGCCGGTTGAAATGCCCCCCCGATGACGGGTGCCTTTCCCGACACCTTGATCTTTCGGAACTTGGCCGTCTTGGGCAACGCATAGAGTCTCACGTCTCGCCGCTCGTCTCGCTCCGCGCATCCTGCCGACTAGCCAACCTAGACCTGTACTGACGTCCCTTTTCCCCCGCAGGCTCGAGAAGTCTTGATGGAGGAATCCAACGTGCAGCCCGTCAAGTGCCCTGTCACCGTCTGCGGAGACATCCACGGTCAATTCGTGAGTGGGAGGCATGCCCGTGTTCCAACCGCCTCGCTGACGCGCTATTGCGCTCCACAGCACGACCTCTCGGAGCTCTTCCGCATCGGCGGCAACTCGCCCGACACCAACTACCTCTTCATGGGCGACTACGTCGACCGGGGCTACTACTCGGTCGAGACCGTGACCCTGCTCGTCGCGCTCAAACTCCGCTACCGGGACCGAGTGACCATCCTGCGGGGCAACCACGAGTCACGACAGATCACGCAAGTGTACGGTTTCTACGACGAGTGTTTGCGCAAGTACGGCAACGCCAACGTCTGGAAGTTTTTCACCGACTTGTTCGATTATCTTCCGTTGACGGCGTTGATCGACAACCAGGTGAGCCGGGCCCCTTGGGCAAATGGTTGTTGACTGACCTGTTGCAGATCTTCTGCTTGCACGGCGGCCTGTCTCCCTCGATTGATACGCTCGACCACATCCGCTCGATCGACCGTATACAAGAAGTCCCGCACGAAGGTCCCATGTGCGACTTGCTTTGGTCTGATCCGGACGACCGATGCGGCTGGGGTATATCGCCTCGTGGCGCGGGTTACACGTTCGGTCAGGATATCTCCGAGGCGTTCAGTGAGTCCGGCGAAGGGAGAGGTCGTTCCGTGCTGATCCCTTGGCAGACCACAATAACGGCTTGACCTTGGTCGCGCGAGCGCATCAGCTGGTCATGGAGGGCTACTCGTGGTCACAGGAGCGAAACGTCGTCACCATCTTCTCGGCGCCCAACTACTGCTACCGATGCGGTAATCAGGCCGCCATTCTGGAGGTCGACGACAATCTGAAATACACATTGTGAGTCCGAGCGCCTTTGTAGCGAACCAAGCTGACCCCGCGCAGCCTTCAATTCGATCCTGCGCCTCGAGCTGGTGAACCCCTTGTATCACGACGACCTCCCGATTACGTGCGTGCCCTCAGCCGACGCGATAGATTCGGTGCTAACCCTGCCGCCCACTAACCCTGCCGCCCACAGTTCTTATAGACGGCATCCGACGTTGTATCCATCTTATTGTGAACGGAAACTGAATCAAGACGAATGAAGAAAACATCCTCGACGTACCCGACCTCTAGCTCTATGGACCCATTCGTTTACCTGCATTTCGCCTTTGCCGTGCTCGTCTGCATGCTTTCACCGCAACACTTGTTCTCGTGTCAAAAGGTCGTCGGGTAGACGACGATGGACCGTTCCCCTAGCCTCACGAATGATGATTATTGATTGTATATTATAAATGAATCGCTGTGTCACTCGTCGTACTCTGCCTCGATCATGCCTTCAAAGACATCCTCCCTGTCTGTGACGAACCCGCCTTCCTCCTTGACCTGCATCTGATCGACGTCGGCAAGCCCGGCGCGGTCGGCCGCGTCCTCCCTCTCTACCTGCTCAATATCCTCCAACTTGACCGTTTCCTCGCCCGACTTGATCAGCTTTCCACCGACGGCATCTCCCGTGGCCGCAGTTCCACCGAGGACGAGCTCAACCTCCTTTTCCGGCGGAATCATGTCGATGATATTCGCGCAATATAACGTCGCCCTATCCCCCCAGCCTTCCACATCCGGCCGAAAGGAAACGTACATCCCATACCCTTGCTCATTGAGCTCGTCGACGGTATAACAACCGGCGAGCAAGCGGAGGGCGCCCATGACGTACGGCGTTCCCTCGCGAAAGTTGCGGGTGATGTACGAGTGTGCCTGGCCGGGGTTTAGTAATCAGCGGTGGTTCTGTTTCGTTGTGCGCAACGGCTCACTTTGTAGGGTTCCACTGGGACGCCTTTCGAGACGCCGCGCCAGGTGCCATCCGCACGTTGAATCACGGGACTGCGCACCATCAGATCTCGTTGCGTCCCCACCGAACACAAACGCCCACTCACATTCTATGCCAAAGCGAACATTAGCACGAAACCCCCACCTCCCGACACGTTCCGAAGCCCGACTCACCTGCGCTTCATAATAGACACCCAAGGCTGGGCATGCCCGCCCTGCTCCTCCTCCCCGGCACGCGCCTTCTTTTCCGGCCGGGGCAACTCATCCATCTCGAGCTGCGCATCCCGCGTCTGCTTTGAATCGTAAATATTCCCGAGTGCAAGAGCGTGCTTTGTGGATGTGACCGAGGTGAATGTTGACGCTACATCTGCCGTCAGACGGTCGTCGTGATGGGCGAAAAGATGGAGAGGAGCGGCTTACCGAGACTGAGCGCTTCGAGTCTATCGAATCCCATCTTTTCGCAAATGATGTACGCCCAGGCAGTCATACACGGTGCACGATTCGTCACCACCGTGCATTCCCTTATCGCCTTCTCTCGCACGCATCATCAGCCAATGACACACCTCAGGGAACGAACGACGTGCTACTGACCTCGATATCATGTACCTCCTTGAAATCAAAATCATCCGGCTCCCCGGCTCCCCGTCCCTTTTTCAAAGTCGGGTCCCCTGGTATCAACGGATTTCCCGCACCCTCATCATTCCGCTTCCTCTTCCCCGTCGACCCTGTCCCCGTCGAAGCCGCACCGGCCTGGGCGGCCAATCGAATCCCACGGATCGCATTGGTGATACTCCGTTTCTGGTCCTTATCCGTGATCCCAACTTCCATCATTTTAGGTCCGTTCAACTTGACCACCTGTGCGGGGGAGCCCATGGTTGCGTAACTGGACGCCGGGCAACATCCGACCAAATCAGCTACGAACTCGCACGCAATTTTCGCGCAAAGAGACAGACGAATGCAAAGCTGAACTTACAACTTGCCCGCCAGGGTCATCGCCAGCCGCATGTTCACCCCGCGCTCCGTAAACAACTTCAACCACTGCGGCAGCGCCAACTTGTGCTCCGACAGTCCGCCGCCTCCCACCGCCGCTGCATCGCCGTCTTCTCCCTCGCTCGGCTTCGGTTTCGCTTTGGCCTTCGCTTTCGAGGCGGGTTTGGGGACCGCTGTACCGTCGAGGGTCGTTTGGACGGCGGTGGCTCTCGCTTTAGGCGGCATGGCTGGGTAACTCGCGTCAGTATCGTTGTCATGCACCTGATAGAGCACGATAACGATGATCTTCCTCTGCCAGGATCGCGCTCTTCTTCATGTGAATCTCATTATTGACGTCATCCACTCGGTACTTGGCTACAACTCCTCTTCGGGTTATATACACCACCCTACATACCTACGCCTTACCACCATGCTTCGAGATCCTGCACACGGCATCAATAACCTCCTACCATTCCCCCTGGGCTGAAAACTCACAGATCGGAAAACAACTTCCACAGGACGGAGAACAACAAGCCCTGCAATCCATTCGCGAGTAACCTCGTCGGCAGACCACGGCCGAGGAGGCCCTTGACGCCTTCTGTCCGGATGATCTCCTTGGCGGCTTCAACTAGCACCCCAGAAACACCAGTCAGCAGGGGACTCCCAAATGAAGGACACGCACGCACCATATCCGACATCCCGCTCGTGCACCTGTCGATACGTCTTGATCACTCTCAAACTATTCGAGATCGTGTCCGAGACGACAGACGCGGCGAACCCGATGAACGCTTGTCTCTAACATTGCGAGTGGGCTTCAGCGGAGTGTCTCGACGAGAGCGTGAGGGATGAACGTACGAATAGCTTTTGGACGAGTGTTGTGGAGTGCGGCAGCGTCGCTTCGAGGTAGTTGTAGGTCTATAGCGCAGCTATCAGCCGAGGACAAGCATCTACGCCTTGGCTACTCACTCCGAACCAAGGATCTTCCACACCACCAGAAATCAGCTAAAATCCCTCTGACGCCTAGGCATCCAACTCACAATGCCCGACAAACGTCGCCCCCGCCGTCCCAAATGCGCCCCAGAATAAACATCCGATCCCATGCTCTCCAATCCTCTCCCTCAATAGCTTCAAGCCCGCCACTCCACCCCGCGTCTGCTGCGTCGTCTTCAATGTATCGATCGGAGTAAGCAGCATCCGGAAAGTCGCCGAAGCGAGCGAAGCAAAGATCGTCTTGATCGGCGTCGGCCAGCTGAGCGAGGCGAGGAGGGCGAGGATACCGGCGTTGGCGGCCGTATCCCCGAATCGGGAGAGCGGACCTTGGAATCTGCGTGCGCCGGGCTTTAGGTGCGATTCATGAAAGAGCGCTCAGGAGGACTCACAGAGCCGCCGCGAGACCGGCGTAGTACCGCTTCCATCCGCCGTCGGCGTAGAGCTTGCCCATACTACCCTTGATCGATCCTCCATACCTGTACCTACGAGCAGAAATAGTCCGCCGCAAGTCAGCATTTCATGCACATGTTGCGGCCTGGTGCAAGACATGCCAACGCTCACGATCAGAGTCCACTTACTGGTAATTCATGACCGTCCTCAGCGGCATCAACGCCAACACCTGCAGCACCATCGCCGCCGCTCCGGCAACTCCACCTCCGGCAGCCGTCTTCAACGCATTCTTGAGATCAAAGTCGGCGCTAAAGGTGACGCCTCTTCCAAAGAGGGCGATCGCAGCTGATGTGGCTAGGGGGGTAAGGACATACAGGGAGGTGGTCGTGAGGTGGACCGAAGCTCGGTAGGGGGACATCGAGAGCGGAAAAGAGGGCGGGGAGAGCGTCATCGTTCCCAATACAAACGCCTACAAAGGTCGGAATCAGGTGTCGAAACACATGTTCGGCGACGCGGACTTACGAAGACAGGATCATACAGGAACACCTTGGTCGGTAGTTTCCGCATTCCAAATGCCAACGCGATCGTTCCGGCGGGCAAGACACCGTACCGCCACGCGCTGAGCAGCAACACAAGCCCCAACGTCGGCGGAACGACTTCGCCGTCTCTGAGACACAGATCAGCGCCCACAAGACGGCACGACGAAACGGCACTCACGTCTTCCTTCCCGCCGCCCTCAGACCAGCGCCGATCCCGACCATTTCCACCACGGCAAACGACCATCCGAGAACACTCACCGCCATGCCCGCCGTCTGCCATACCGCACTCGATTCTCCCGTCACGCTCGTCTTCAGACCGGGCACACACCCTACGACGAGGCCAAGCGCAGACGCGACCGCGAGCGGGGATACCTTGCGCACAACGGAAACCCTTTCGAACGGGGAGAACCGATGGCGGGAGGCGATGCTTTCCGGTTTCACGACGAGCGGCGTTCGTTCCGTCGCTTCTTGCCCTTCTTCGGAATGAATGGAATCGGTGGCTTCGGAATAGGTACTGGCGGCGTCGGAGATGATAATCGTTGGTTCTTCGCTGACGGGTTTGACGACGCCCATCGTGATCGAAAGGACTGATCTATAAACAAGCATGAGTGCGGTACGAGGAGCAGGTGTGGGATACGTACCGTGCGAGTTCGGTTAGGATCAGGTTCAAGACGAGGTACAGCAGTCCCCGCTGGAAGACGTCCTCGTTCGTTTCCATCGCACGCCATCGGAGATGCGCCAGGAGCGTGTCTCCGCCTTGCAGATTGGTAAGTTGGTACAGAGCGTACCAGAGCAAGATCGGAAATGACGAAAGACTAAACGCAGGAAGAAGGATAAGTGCGGAGTACAAAAGGCAGGGGAAGATACGGACTTGTTGTATGAAACCGATTCGATCATCCACCCGGGACATTTTCCGACGAGGTGCAAGAACAGCCCGAATGCGATAGAGACGACATGGTAGATCAAGGTAAAGACGAGAATCGGCCAATCTGTGAGAGACGACGGCGATGTCAGTTGAGAGACAGACGAACAGTAAAGATCGAGGGAACGTACATTTCCGTAACGTCGTCCAGGATAACGCATCAGAAGTCGCCAGAGTCGTAAACACGAAGCAGGGAAGCAACAACTTCTTGCTCAGCGGCAGTAACGCCTAACGACCCCTCATCAATCAGCTGTACCCAGACATCCACACAAACGAAGACGCACGAGCTTCGAGATATTGCTATCCGTCCCACTAAACAAGTACCCCGCGCCGGCTACCAGCAACACCGCGAGCGAGGCTTGAAATGTCGAAGTGACAAGATCTGTATAGGCCTCCATGTTGAGGGTATAGATGGGTATTTGGTGGTCTAGCCAGGCTGAGATGGGCATAGAGGCAGGGAAGGGTTTATAGGATCGACGAGATTAGCAAGGTTTCCTGTCGGCGATCGCCGGGCGGGCCGACGTGGGTATTAAGAACACGTCATTCCCCTGAAGTTGTGCGGTCCAGATGAGCGGAATCTCGCTCGAGTCGAGCGTTTCGGCTTACAACTCGATCAAAGTGCCGCATCGCCTCTCTCAATTCGCACTCCATCTTCCATGTGGCATGTCACGCGACTTATACGACATAGCCATAGCGACCCACGTAGCGATAAGATCCAGCGAGACAAAGTTCTCGCCATTGAATGCGACTTTTCCGCTGTTGCCGCAACCCCGAAACATGTGTCACGCCCGACTCGAAGGGCATGTCATGACTTCGCGGATTTTGTTCTGCACAAGAAAAATTGCACGATGTTAACGAGCTGTGCTCTTCGCATCAGGGATAATCGGTCCAAAGAAGGCCTTTTTGAAGGCTGATCGTGCTTCGCTGCTGATCATCCTCCACCGCTGATCTCTCTTCGAATCCTCGGCACGTAAGCTGACCTTGCTGTGCTCTTCTCGGAAACCTCGACGGAAGATCCTCGGCGGGACTTGGCAAGGGCTAGAATCTTGGATATACTTGGCACTGGACAAATCATTGAATGCTCCCTACAGCCTGTTCTTGAAACGCCTTTGAAACACGGCTTCCTTTCCCAATCGCCTCCATACCCCTGAGGAGGCCAAATGAGGTGTGCGAGCACGCCACCCGTCCTTGCGCTTCAGAGTCACAAAGAAACCACAATGTGTGGTGTCAGTGCTCCAGATCACTTTTGTGTATATAATCGCTTACATCAGCCCAGGCAGCAGGTTTGCTACCCTTTCGCATCATCGATTCACTCGGCGTTCACCCTCCACGTTTAACTTTGGGTCACTCACTTCTCATCTCAACATTATAGTTGTCAGCCATGCCTTCTTCATCGATCGAAACAGGCACCACCGGTTTTGGCTCCGAGCAAAGCTCGACGGGCCCCAAATCTCGCCAAGAGGCCGACACTTCAAGCGTTGTCGATAGCAGGGCTTCCAATGATGGTACTTCCACGATCGGGAGTGGGGCCGCTGCCGGTGTGAAGGATGACGAAGCTGACTCTGGGTCTCATGTAGAGAAGCGCCCGCGAGCGCCCTCATCAGCGCGACAGCGGCATTCAGGACGAGCTCCCGCATTCATTCTAGAGGGACAACCCGGAGTTACAGTTGGAAGTATGAGTGGTGGAAACATGGTCATCGCCAGATTCGGAGATGGTTCCACAGCCATTCATAAGGCTAAAGAATCGCCCGTTGATCACGCCGGGAGTTGGTGGGAGTACGGAGATGGGAACCCCTTCGAGCGTAAGCCAGAGTCTACCGGAAACCCTCTCTCGTGGCAGGAAGATGGCACCGATGTTCAGGGTGTGGTCACCTCCACGGACAGTAGCGTCTATGTTGGGAATGTCGAAGGAGACGTTGTTTTCGAAAATGGCAGGCTCTATATCAACGGCGAGCTGCAGTCGGGAAGCAGAAACTGATGTCCACCAGGAGTATGGCCAAGAGTATCTGCGTGTTGTCAGTAAGTATCATTGCGTTGATGCGACTATCAGGGCTAACGACTTAATTTCATAGATTATTTCCTAACTGTTCCCATCCGGTGCTCCTTCGAGAGCTCCGCCCCCTCATTCTGTCTTGGCCTGTATTTAGTGGCTACCATTGATGCACAGGTGTATTGAGACTCTGCATTTCATACTTTGCTGTCCGATTGACCTTGGCGCGAACTCGTCGACGATCCTGCCCTCACATAGCGAAAGGTCGACGAATGATCCGAGTTCAGGGGTTGGGGCTTCAGCGAGAAATGTACAGCTTGGGACCAGATTACTTATCAAATCCTCGTCTATCTGTATGGTCCGTTTGCAAGGCGAATTCATGGGTCGATCATTTTGCCGGTCTGAAGTCTCATACTTCGTCTGCAAGAGAGGAGCGTTGATACGCCATTATTGAGAAGTGTTTGCCTCATCTCGGATATTTATAAACCCAACAAGAGCCACTATATGTTCAGGGAATTGCTTATGGATACTAATCCGAAGTGGCACCCGGCAGGAACGAGGAACAAGGAAGCACGACGGCTTACACCACTTCAAGCAGTCTCTGGGAGAGCTGTCGCGGGCCAATGATCTATCTTACGCGGATGCCAGATAGCACGACCGTTGTAAGAGGCTGCGCACATGTTTGAATTATTGGCGTTCTCAACTGGACTGATGACATATACCGGAATGAAAGACCAGGGTAACTGTTCCTCGGTGCACTCAAAGTAGCTCCGTAAATTAGGGTGAATCGAAGGGTGAATCATACGAGCATCTATAATAAGACTGAGCCAGGATGGCTCCCATACACACCTGACTAGGAAGGATGGCGACCAAAGGGGAGCCAATCCATTCACAAGTTTCGCTGGAAACCAGAAATTCCGCTGGAAGATTAAAGTCTCGCTGTAAAGTCAAAGTCTCGCTGAAAAGTTCAAGTCCCGCTACATACTCTAAGTTTCGCTGCAAAGGACAAGTTCCGCTGCAAGATACAAGTTCCGCTGGAGACTTGCAAAGCTCGCAAGTTTCACTGGAGATTCCAAGTCGTGCTGGGAGCTTGGTAGTGTCTCAACTGCAGAGCCTATCCCTTAGGATCATTGCATAGAAGGCAGCTATTACTAGACTAGTCGGTTCAAGTTGAACAGAGGAAGATCTTTAGTATGTGGGGGAGTTCCGTTTTGGACGGCGATCTAAAAGGGCATATTTCTAAAAGGACTCTGACAATCCTCAGTCAACCTCTACCGAAAAAAAAAACAAGCGACGGTTGCTGCTATGGTATCGGCTGATGCATATTTTCAGTCTCATTTCAGCAGCCATGCAACAGCCTTGCATATCACCTTACTGATCCAACTTCATACTCAGTCGCGACCACCTCCTGTTACCCCTCTTCGACTCCGTCTTCGTCTATCTAGTTGCGCTTTTTGTGGTAATCTAGTCGAAAACACCAAATCACCAGAAACAGTTTCGCCTACGCTTCCAGTATGCCTCTCTAGTGTTCCGACTCAGCTGTACTAGGATACCCCCAAAGTATGTGTGTTACTTGTGTTTGCTGCGCTTGACAACAACACAAACCTCTGTGTTTGGAAAACACAACACATTGTGTTGTGTTCAGGCACGTGATATGTATCGGAACACATGTGTTTGTGTTCCTCTGTGATCCCTAGGTCGATACGCCACCGCCCTGAGAGCCGAACACGTATATATAGCTAGCCAAGTTGTATCCATTCTGCAATGGTCTTGCCTCTTGCCATTTGCTTATATCCTTCCTCGCCTCAGAGAGTTTTTATATTTGTATTCTCAATAGTAACTTGAAGTTATTTTGCTCGTGTTTATCTAGTAAGCAAACCAAGACGTGTTGTACCCGAGTAGCTAGTCTACTCGTGATTGTGAGCGTCTCCCCTTGTAACCAAGTGGCCGGTTTACTTGACGTTGTAACTCAGTCGCGCCTCTCTTGTGATGGTCATGGTGCTGTTCTCCTACTGATAGTAAGCTCTAGTAGCTTCTGAGATGTTTGAGAGCAAGTGGCATGACTTATCTCACGTGAGTATCAGTCCAGCGACAGAAGGCAGAAGTTATGTCACTTGACAGAGACTCTGTCACTCATCGACAGAACCTCTGTCATCGACGACATAACCTCTGTCACTTGCGACAGAACCTCTGTCGCGTCCCTCTATAGCGCCTATAGGTAACAGAACCTCTGTCCCTTCTGTATAGCGGATACAATTTCCCGCTAGGGAGCCCTTGGGTACGACCATATTCGCCACCCATTCGATTCGTCTATATAAGGAAGCCCAAGTTGTACCCTTTTACGGCTCATGAATATGAAAACACGGTTGATCTCAGCCTAATAGCTGGCAACAGTCCTTGACTATTCCATCCCATCCCCTCTTCCTTATCCTACTCTATCCCCTTACCTGATCGTGATAAGCATAATACATTACTCGCCCACGTTCAAGGTCCAATCCTGTAGCTGTTAGTCGCATTGGAATCCTATCCCATAGCGTCTATATTCTACAACGAGCATTGCGACTCTTACACATTCTCGCCCTATGCCTTTATGAAACACGCCTGATCACACCTCCTATCCTTCCATATCCCTTCCTCCCCTTCCTATCCCTTTCATCTCCCTATCCCCTATATCAAGCGCCCTTGCCTAGTCACCCAGCCTCCATCCACTCGCTACATTCGATATCATCGCAAGCTTAACATCAGTTGACGGAATTCACTCAAGAACTCGCTCTGTATACATTGGTAGATAGTCGCATCGCTACTCTATTGATATACAACGTAGCTAGTCTCTTACAAGCCACACCTGTTGTATTTGTATCGCCAGTCGCCTCTCACCTACTTACTTGTATCGCCGGTCACCACACATCTGTTGCACGACGTAGATAGCTGGTAGGTGTTATGAAATCCACGTAAACATCAATAAACCGAAACGAATCCTTCTGTAACAAGCTGAAACGTACAAAAGGAAAAGTACGAGAGCCATCACCAAACAAAATCGAACTTAGCCATTATCGCTGATAATGTCACCTATGATGTCAAAGACGGTTGCATCGGCTACTTCATCGCCACTGCTATAGCCGTTCCATCTCTGGCCCTCACGCAACTATGCATTAGTCAGCAGAAGATGTTGCGATACGCAGAGGCCACTAGCAGATGCGAGCTCGAATCCTTGCGCAAAGGGCTACTCGCTCTCAGAGGCACCAACATTACACGCGCGCCTCTTCAGCTTTCGCGTTTGCGGTTTAACACTTTTCTGATTCACGACTTTCCTGGTTTCGACATTTCCACTCTTCGCTTTCCAGTTTTGCTACTTTCTGTTTGCCAACATACACGCCTTTTGACTCGTCTGAATCCCTCGCCTCGTCCCAGTATCGACAGCGCAACCGGTGGCGACACAGGTATATAGTACGCGCGCCCATGTACCTAATGTAGCAGTCTTCTTATTGAATCACCTATTGATTGGCTCAACTTCTGAAGGCGCCTTGGTCTGCCTCGATCTCCAGCTGGATTAGCTAACCATCTGTCGGTCCGCAGCAACTCGGTCTCGTGTCGATAGTCAGGTAGACATCACATAGCATCCTCACTGACCGGAAACCTATACGAAAGCTAGCGCAATTGCACGATCGACCGCCAGCTCTCGACAGAAGATCTGTCCTGTCCGCGCATGAACACCGGTCAACGAACCTGTCCACTCCCATTTGCACAACCGCCGAAGTGTGCGATGCCCAAGACATGTACAGCCCGAAATATGCAAAGACCGAAAGAAACCATGCCCGAGACGAATCATGCCCCGACGAACCATGCCCGAGGCAATCCATGCCCAATCGAGGCAGGCAGAAACAGGTAAGCAGTCCCCTAGGGGAACGGTGGCACGCCACCGAAGCCGTTGTAGCTCTCCAACACGCAAATCTTATATAAGGCTGCCACCGAAAGCTCATTCCGCCACTGTTTTGAGAGGGGGGACGCAAAGTGTGCTGCTCAATCATTGTTGCATTATAGCAAAACATCTTCAAGGCCTAGCTAATCTCGACAATCAGTGCTAATAAGCAATCAGGGCATAGTCGCTAGGACAGGTGAGCATCACCTTAGATGCCAGACCCTTTTCCGACGCGGTGTCCCTCACGTCATGAACTAACTACCACTCTGACATGCTTGAGATACTGATCATAGGGTATCAGTCTGGCACGCATGCTGGTTCTCGGACTAGTGTTGGGTGCTGCCGATTCTCCTTTCTACCTTAGGGCGCGATGTGATGACGAATCTTAATCTGATCCTACGTTCGAATTTCTCAAGTCCCACAAGTTCGCGACCTGTACTTTTTACGTCGCGGCAAGCAACGACTTTTCCCAAATTCTACAGTCGTCATGCAGTACTCACCAGTCTTGCTGACTGCTAATCAGCTCCCTCCAGTCAGCTTGAAGGGTAGCCAATCCTTGCTGGAAGGTGGAAGGAAGGAGTAAAGAATCTTGATCTAAATTGCGTGTCTCATAAGCTAGAGTGATACAGCAGAGAGGCAGAGGGCTGCTTTCCAGAGATTTGGGGCTACACAGAGCAGAGTTATTTGCCACAAGCAATAGAGAGGGAAACCTACTGAGACGAATGAAAAACGGTTGACCAGTAACCCGCAAATAAGATCAGTGCGAACGGC
Source organism: Naganishia albida (assembly GCA_001599735.1). Lineage (NCBI taxonomy): Eukaryota > Fungi > Basidiomycota > Tremellomycetes > Filobasidiales > Filobasidiaceae > Naganishia > Naganishia albida. Next base: position 29,744 of record BCHV01000008.1, read on the forward strand.
GCGGGTCAGGGCGGATCAGCAGTGATCCTGAATCGCTGTCGCGGTTGGTCAGGCATTGAACAGCGTTGATCATCGTCGGCCACTATGAATCGAGAAACTGGATTCGGCACGCAGGCGGTCTGGAGACGGAAAGCGTGAAGGGCGATTGTATTCGATAGAGCGGAAAAAGGCGCGTCGCTATCGACGTGGCGCGGTCGCAATACGCTGGTCGTACCACAGAAGTGGCGACCGTCGTGGGAGACTTATGAGATGTGCACATTGTTGCTGGAAATGACTTGATTCAGATATGCCGGTAGGTCATCTGGAATCTGAGGTTGTCCATCTCTCTAGAACGGTAACATGAGATATCTATTGTCGCAGGCAAGTGGTCCCTCCTGCTTCACAGGATAGCATCGCCGTTGTGACACGGGCGCGAGGTCACACCTCTTGCGTAGGATAGCTGTGCCGTTGTTATGGGTACTAGCACAAGCGATGTCGCTTTTTACTCAACGCGGGACTTCAGATATATGGGAAGTGGAAGACGAAAGGGTAGCTGTTCCTGAGAAAGTCGTGCACTTAGTAGCTTCGAAATTATAAATTCCAAATGGGTGATACATAAGTCATGAGGCCTATTACAAAGGGCGAATGGCCCGCTATATATACGTATCCTCAAGAGTGAAGCCACGAGGGATCGACGTGGAATTTGCTTCTATACCTGCCAACCTGGAAGTCTGGAAGTATGTCAGCTGCGCATCAATATTGTCGGGGTTGTGAGTTGTATCAATGAACGATTATAGGATAACGTTCAAGGACAAGACAACCTGTTGCGGGTAATGTCACTGTTGGTACGAACTATCAGTACTCGTAAGGGATCTAGAGTAGGCAAGGGTTAGCGAGGCCACTGCCAGTCTAGTTGAGAGGTGGTAACAACTATCTTGGGTGTTGAATAGCGTGAATAGAAAACATAATGGCTACAGAATTGTACAATTTGGGCTGCTGTCACGGACGGGTGTGGTGTTGACCTGAGAGTCAACGCTCGGAGTTGACACGGACTTCAGGGACGGGATAGGGCTGATGACTAAGACTGATGAACGAAGGTGGGCTTGAACCACTTGGCTATAAGTCGACTGCACGTGATTTATAGCTTTGACATACGAACTAGCTCTGAAGAGCAAAACGGAATACACGAGGGGAATCGAGTCTGGAGGCTCGCCATATATATCTAACAGGCTAACCAGATTTGGGAAAAACAATACTCGTACGAGTATTTCGATTGCAAATACTTTGATTGACGCGTGACACGAATCACGTCCGTAATCAAATCTCTGATCGGAATCAATGGAATTGATGGCGGACATCACGGCCAGCCGTGTAAGCCGTAGGAGCTTGATAAGCTGATGACCTGACATCAGCTGATCCCTAGAAGTCAGGTGATGCTTGCTAGGACCTAAGTTATACATGACAGCTGCCTTGTATACCTCTCATTCGCCACCCATGGTGATTTTCTTCTCAGCTTCCCGGCAGTCCCTCCTGCCTAACTGATCAACCTGTGATGATGATAATGATCAGTGATTATTCGGCGGAATCTGTTGTTTCAGAATGATAATTATCCTGCACATGCAGCGATGCTTACGTCATATCCTTCCGGGCTTTGCAGGATGGACATTACGTCAGCTAAAAGCAGCTTTCTTGGCAGGGGAAGTTATGAGCGCTTGCAGCTCAAGCGCTGTCCATACTTCCCCAGCGATTCTTGGGCATTCGTAACCTCAATACTTTCTCCGGGTGTTCCCCTTGTCAGCACCAGTTCACTTTCTGCAGGGCACATCTGATGAAGAGAGATGTGCCGAGAATCGCTTATGTATTGTGCTGATTCTGCGGATGCTGATGTCTCAGAATAATCATTGAAATAATCGGCACACGATCAGGCTGTTTATCCTGCACGACTTCGAGTCCTCTTATCTCGTGCGCCGGAGGCCATGGTTTCCTCATTCTTGGAGCATGAGGTGTTCCATACCAAGGAGAATGAGCTGGTGTGATGCGGGAGCGAAGTAATTAGAACTTCTCGCACGTTTCCAGCCGTGACGTCATTAGAGGTTGTGAGCTCGTTTGACGTCATTTCCTTGTGTGATCGTCCGGATTCTTTCCAGGACATCTCAGGAGAGATCTCCGCATCTACAGTGGAGCTGGTATCAGGCTGCAGAGTAACGATAGACTGTAGGTTTCGACAATACGATATGGACAACGTATTTCGGGGACATTATACAACAGTTGTCTTTAGTACATTGATGTAGAGTTGACGACCTGGATCTTTCAAGCAGGAAAGGGCGAGACGGCTGAGGGTAGAGTACGGGCGTGTTGGCGGAAGAGGTGAGGTTAGTACGGTTCTTGGTGCACTTGCAAATATCATCCTTACTGATCAATCCGCCCGCACACACACTCATATCGTTATAAACTTGTCATGTCCTTGAAACGAGACATCCGGATTAGCCTTGGAAGCCTTGATCAAGAGAAGTGCTTCTTGTATCCTTGATAGGTCTGTGCATTGTGCTCCGAGCTCTTTTGACGGGGTGAAGAACGTCATCGTCCACTGCTAGATCCTGTCATCAGTCTGTCGATTCCATAGGCATTGCCAGATCCTACGCATTGCGTGACGTCGTAGATCATTGGTCTCCTTTTTCTGCAATCTGCTTGGATCATGGATTCCTTTACAGTGTGCTGATCGCCAATGTTTCATCCCTGAAGATCCTCTATTGCGTGCTCATTCGACAATACCCTTTGGCTTTTCACCAGAGACAAAGGAAGTGGAGCACTCGAATGATGGCCCTTCTTCAGAGACGAGCATATACATCGCTCCATCTGAGACCTAAGGACACCGTACACCCGCTCAGGGGTTAAAGTCGATCAGTACATCGCAGCGTGCATACTGGAGCTCAAACTGATTCACTGGAAGCCATGCGAAGTTACTGACATGGCTGTCAACTGGTTGGCTGCTCAGCAAAGCTATGGCTCTCGGCAGCGGCGAGCTCTGCTCAGTCTGCTGAGCGACAAACGAGACGAGGAGTGGAATTCGAATCTGCTACAGTAGGAGTGCTTCGCGAGGACACCCCCCCCCCTCCTTTGTCGCCAGCAGATGCTACACTGTGACTGCCTTTCCATTGTACCGTTCATCGCTTCTTCTCCGAATCAGGGTATGATTCTTTTTGCTCATGTAGTGTGTTCCTACCCATGTACTGCGATTTGTTGGCTGTGTGTCTACTTTGTTATATTTAGTACTAGCTTCTGTATCCTTTACGACGTTGAGCATTCACAGCTATCTTTAAACCTTGGCCCGCAGTGCGCAAGGTACCTTTCAGATCACCTAGAGGCGCCCCACGTACGCACGAGGAAGTCCCGGGTGTTCAGAGGGCTCTAATTGACGGTTCAATCCGAATTTTGTGAATGACCACGATGGAGAAACCTTTGGCCGACGCTCCTGCATCTTGCGCAATTCGTTCGGGTCACCTGTTCCATGACTTCTCATCACGACAACAAGCAGTATCACTTTATCTGTGTATCTCATCACTGGCAACGCTGGCCCGTCCTCAGTCGTCAGTGATATCTTCGTGACATGGGCTACGGCCAGAGGTCCTCAACCTTCGAGAGGTTCGAGTCCCACTCGAAATGTATTTTTGCCCTTTTCGGCATTTCCCGGTAAAGGACCCGCTTCTTGTGTTCGGAAAGATGCCGACATCAGCAGCTACATCACCCTTCGAGCCCATCATTATCATCGACCGTCTCGTTTATACGCCTCCCTCTCCTATATCATCCCACCGTCCAGAGCACGCCCGATTTTCTAGGACCCTCCGACTGTAGCATGTCAAAGCCTTTCAGGATCCCGGCCAAAGGCGGCCGGAACGCGATCAGCGGGGGTCAGAAAGTCTATTTCGCCTGCCCAACGTGGATTATTGTCCTCCCGGCTATAGCTGTTTACACCTCCTACTACGTTTCATATCCATACTCTTGTGTCCCATACTCTTCAGGGATCTATACGGACCAGCTACCTGACGCCGGACCCGCCCGCTGTCCACCTCCACCGTCTCCGCTCCCACGCGTCGATCAAGAACAATCGGAGGCACACCAGGCAAAACCGCAAGTTGGTGCGACACCGAGTTGGACACTTCCCGCTCCTCCAGTCCGCTACCTCCCCGTCCCTGTCGGTGGTGTTCTGACATCCACAGTGCCTCGACGTCCTTTGGTACGAGTTCCGTCCATCAGTCATCGGTCATCCTTTCATCATCCCGTTCGAACGTCACCACCCGGGGGGTCCTTTACCGCTCGTCCGCAATCAGCTCCACGATCCGCTCGTCCGCCCTCGTCCTCAAGGTCTCGCCTCGGTTAAACATCTCCCCTGAGGCCTATTTGATTGGAGAACGTAGAGGTCTTTTCGTGGTGATTTCGTGAATAGAGGAAATTAACAATGTCCAAGGTACGTCATCTTCCGGTTTCGCATCCCCTTTCCTTCCCACAGCAACCCTTCCTTCGCTAACCCCTTCCCCCCTTCCCTTGCTTCTCCCACACGGATTCGCTTCTTCCCTGTCTTCCCACCGTCGCCTGCTTTCGCTCTTCGCTCTTCGCCCTTCGCTCGCTCCCACCTCAACCCCTTCATACTGCTCCACCACCACCTCGAACCTCCTCACGACACCATCCGCTGCTTCCTCCGTCCGCTCTCCCGACACCTGTCAAATCGACGTCCACCGCACAGGCTCAGTTCCTGAGGGAATACAAACTCGTCGTCGTCGGCGGCGGAGGCGTCGGGAAATCCGCGCTCACGATCCAGTTTATCCAGTCACATGTACGTTTCTTTCCTGTTTCCTTCCTGTTTCTAGGCTGATGCGTTGTGATATAGTTCGTAGATGAGTGAGTTGTTGTGTCATAAATGGGGAAGTGGTAGCTGATCTGGGTGCGTGACGGAAGGTACGATCCAACAATCGGTACGTCAATTCCCATTCCCATCATTCATGCCCGAAACTGACCGTCTCCTCCGCCTTTCCCCTTTTCCCTTCGTCCATCGTTCCCGTCCCTTGTCATCACCATCCTCCGTCCGCTGGCTGCTCGTCTCCCCACCGGTCGGTCCACACAGAGGATTCCTACCGCAAGCAATGTTTCATCGATGAAGAGGTTGCGCTACTCGATGTGCTGGATACGGCGGGGCAGGAAGAGTACGGTGCGATGCGGGAACAGTATAGTACGTCTTCTCGGATCCCTTGCTTGTCGTCGACAGGTCGGATCGCTGACACTTGTCGTTGATCTGCTTCTCCCCGCTGCCGTCCCCGTTCCCACTCCCTAAATCGTCCGTCACCTCTCCCGGCTGCACATCTCCACCCCAATCGGGTCTCTCGACTGTCTCGCTACACTCGCCGCCGGCAGTGCGCACGGGTGAAGGATTCCTCCTCGTGTACAGTATCACCTCCCGGCCTTCGTTCGACGAGATTAGCGTGTTCCATCAGCAGATTCTACGTGTTCGTCTATGCACAATGAGCTTTTGTGAGATGAGACGCTGACGCTGATTCTTCTTCCCTTCGGCTCTTGTCTGCTTCCCGCGCGGTTCCTCTCATCGCGTCGCCTTCTTTGTGTCGGAGCAGGTCAAGGACAAGGACTACTTCCCCGTCGTCGTCGTTGCCAACAAGTGCGATCTAGACTACGACCGTCAAGTGGACCCACAGGGTACGTCCTCTCTCTCCCCCTGCCCATGCGTTACCGCTGACTCAACTACGCCTATGTAGAGGGAATCAACCTCGCCAAGCAGTTCGGCGCGGTGTGTATCGAAACATCAGCGAAACAACGGATCAACGTCGATGAAGTCTTCATGGAGCTCGTCCGTGCCATCAGGCGATACAACAAGGTTCGTTCTTCCCCCTTCCTCCTCCCTAGGTCGTACTAACGCTCCCTTCCCGTGCAAAGGAAACATATCCACCGCAGAATGGAACGATCTCACCTGCCGGAGCAATGATGAATGGGAACGCGGTGCCGAACAGCAACAGGGCGGCCAAGACGCGCGCGGATGATTCGCATGGGGGCGGGTGCAAGTGTGTGATTGTGTAGATGCGGGTCTGGAGGGTATGGTTTCGTGAGGTGTACTAGATATGCAGATATGCAAGGAACTTTCATCGGTATCAGATCCGACCGCAAGGTCGATGTCCAGTGACAGGATGCCGTCTGCATTAGGGGCCCGTCACTTGGTCAGGTGCAGGGTACTAGTGTCGGGCGGTCCGGGCGGTGGAACTCGACCCTTCGGCCGCCGGGGCGATCTTGGTCATCCGGCATGGCTCTTTCATCTTCTGAGACAAGAGCATCGGACTCTTCACTATCTCTTCCACCAGTCAACGGTTCCGGACATCCCAGTGCACTTTTTCGATACCTTCGGATCATCAACACCTCACACGTCGCGCGATCAATCCTCGGAGACTGTAATCGCCCGCTCCCGGTCGTCTCAGCTTCGACGCGTACCTCACCTACATCCCCGTGAATCTGGACTCTGTATGTACACCGCTGACGGGGAACGATACAAGTCTTGAGCCGCTCTGAATGAACTAGGGGGTCAGGACAAAGGGCTTACGTGGTTTCTCCGTACCCAGGGTGTGAAAGATGCCGATAACAGACCTTGCAATGGCGATCGCGGAGATGCGTTTATCAAGCGAATCAAGCGACATGGTGAATACGCATCGCTGGCCGGCACCTTCTTGACTGACACGATCTGGTATCTGCAGGGACAGCTCTATCCCCCTTCGTCTCTGGATGGCGACACTTCGCCAGATTTCCCCGAATACGAACACCATGCCCACCGCCCAATCGGACACCAAGACATCATCTACACAATCATGGACATTTGCGAAGCCGAAAAGTCGTACGGAACCCTCGCGCTCCTCGGATCCATATCGCAACTACATCATGAACTGGTGGCACCGCGATTAAGGAGGATCAAGAAGCGGGTTGTGTTGAACTTGAATGATTATCGATGGGATAAGAGGGAAAAGTACGGAAACATCGAGTACGCTACTCTTCGTCTGTCCGCCCACTTCGTTCGCTGACCTGGGGTTGACTCCGTGAAGGATCGTGGAATGCGCAGAGGATACGCCTTTCCCCCTCGAGCGCGACTACGAAGTCAGCGGAGAATACTCGCCGCGACGGACGGAATTCCGGCGAACGCTGCGACCGGATATACTCTTTTGGCGAGGACAACCCGACGACCAGCTCATCAGTATGTGGAAGGAGCTTTTCCCCTCCGTATCAATCGTCGTATGCTCGGAACGTTCGCGCGGAGACGACGGGACGGAAGAGGAACCGCCGCCCAGTCGATACTCTCGGAAACCCGATGAATGGAAGAAGCAATCCGACGCCTTCGTCAAGCACTTTGCATACGAAGTAGAGAACGTCGGCGTACACAACATGTTTGAGGAACGGACTTTGCAATTCCGATACCGCTTGCATCAGAACTACGATTCCTTCAGTCCGGGACGTCCTGGACAACGGCTATTCGTTTTCCATGGGGTGGATGAGGATCGGTCATTGAAGTATATGCAAGAGGTGGCGCGGTCGGATGGAGATGAAAGGTACAGAGGGGTTATTACGGAATGCGTAAGTAGAAATTTATCCTTCTCCACGAGCCATCACAAAGCGAGTGCTCAAGTTGATTCCTCGCTCACAGAAACGCATGCTTCCAAATCTCCACTTCGACAACGTGACCTACGACTGCTACGTCCAATATGCCGACCTCCAACAGGGTTCATTCCTCTATGACTGCGTTCGTCCATGTCCGGAAGGGTACCCGTCGTTGGACAGGAAGATGATCCGCTGGGCGTCGAAGTGCCTGCAGGACCTAGAATCACGGTTCACGCTCCGGCTGTTTGTGCTTAGTCATGGAGGGGTCATGGGGGACCGAGGGGATATGATGCCGATATACATTGCAACGTATGGCAGGCAGAGAAGAAGAGGGCGGGGTTCCTCGATGAAGCTTGCACCAAACGGGGAGGAAGAATCGGATGGGGACGCGGCGGTCTCGGTGGAAGCACAATTGGTGGAGCGGACGATCGATGAAGACTTTGCAAGATGCGTGCTCAACAAGGGGTGCTCGAGGTGCAAGGGCACGGCACGGCGAGGATAGGACACGATTTGGAGGTGGTAGTCTGGTGGACTTCTAATGACTATCCTGTTTCTACGACGAGCCACTCCTGTCCTTTTCGAAGCAAGACCTGCCCCGCGATGTCACAAGATCCAGGAATAATTCGCGCGCTTCCCTACTCGAGCTACACCGAAATCTCAGCAAGTTTCGGCGCCGTTATTCGAAATGATCGATGGGGATATCCAACGAGCGTAGGTACTATCCCCGTTCTGGCAGGTTATGACCGGAGATCACACCCTCAAGCTAGTATCGCGTTTGCGCACGGTGCGTAGGCACTCCCAAGGAACGCTGGGAAAAGCGCATACACGTGAACAAGGAACAGGCTCGTATAGCGGCCATTTGAGACGAGCGCACTTATTGCGCAAGCGTCATGCATGGACGACTTAGAGGTACAGTTTGCTTCTCCATGCGATGTTCAGCCATCGCTCTGTGTTGAGCGGCGGAACGCATGCTGGACAGACAGAATCCTCGCCCTGCTTCACTTCTCGTTCATTGGCGATGTACCAACGTCTAGATCCATGCTTATGCATCGATGCTTCTCTGACCCATCTACCCACACCTCGCCGGAATCTCCCTCGGTTCCCCCTGCTTCGTCAACCACCCCCTCTGCTCAAACGCGTCCCACACACCTCTGATCGGACTCTTCTCCCATTCCTCGCCCTCACCCATCGCCAAAAACTTCTCCAAAAACGCGTCCCCTCCCGCGGCGTGAAACCAGACGCAGATACTGACGAGGTAGATGTCGCCCATGGATACGGTATCGCCGAGGAGGAAAGGCCCGTCGCCCTTTCCGGCTGCCGAGGCTTCGGATCGTTTACGTTGGAGGTACTTGTTGTAGGCGATGACGGAGGGCTTCATCGCGTTCCAATCGTCTTCCTCGTTCAGCGAACCCCATTCCAGAGGCGACTTCTTCTCCTTATGCGACGCCTGCCTCGTCCGGATAAAGTGTTCCGCCCCGCGATCATCCAGAATCAACGGGATCCTCGGCATGAGGAGCTTGTACCCGTGTCCTCCCTCCTGCACAAAAACCATCTTCCGCATCAAGTCTTCGGATTCTTTCCATAGTGCTTCCGACTCGGTCTTGGGTTCGGGAAAGGCGTGGACGGGGGCGGAGGGGAAGAGATCGTCGAGGTGGTGTGCGATCGCAATGGATTCGGGGAGGATCTTGCCGCCAGATGCCTTCCCTTCGAGGGATGAAGGGTGGTAGATGGCCGGCAAGGTGTACGTGAATCCGGATTCATTTGGCGGGACGCCGTATGAAGCGAGCATGGGAGCGATGTCTGGGTACGAGACATATTGCTCCGTGTACGGCACATCCATGGCGTTGAGTAGAAGTCGTGTCTTGAGTGTATTGGGGGACCATGACTGGCGATATCCTGCGGAAGGGGTCAGTCTAGGACGGGAAGGGCAAGGGGATGGAACGTACCCGGGAGTTTTGAGGAAATGTCGAGGAAGTGGATCTTTTCGGGTTGAGCGGACATTGTGATTGGGGAATAGCAGATGGTGGCAACAAAGAGACTTGAAAGGAAGAGAGTTTAACGAAGTGAATTGAATAACCGGGTGGGAGTGGTGGGAGTGATGACGAGGCAAGTGGAGTCTTCGCTTAGCCAGAGTTGGCAAGGTAGAAAAGCGGGGCAAAACACTCATACTGTTGCGATACGCAGAGCACACCAGCAGATGCCTTGACTTCACCTGCCGCATGCTGAGCTCGCCTCCCGTCTCTTCGCTACGCGCGTAGCTTCAGTCAATCCCAGGGGGTATCCGCGTGTCACGCCTGAACTTACACTCGTCTTCATCCTTCAAGCAGACATCTATGCTGGCAGACTCGTCACTCGTCCGAACATGCTTGTTGTCTTAATCCTCGTCCGAGTATACTCGTTCCCCGGTTACACGCACGACCATACTCGCTCTCTCGATACGCGTAAGAGCAAGCTCGCTCCCTCGGCACTCGGATACTCGCTTCCTCGAAGCCCCGCGTTCAGTAATAAGTGTACATCGCTGTGCTAGTACCCTCTACAACGGCAGAGCTACCTTGCGAAGCAAGGGTGACGTCTTGCCCATGACAAGAGTTGAGCCAGAGGTATGACGCCCCCCAAGTGTGGGCGTCTCCTCGAACAACCGAGATGTCTCTGCTATTACGCATACCCTTAGCCGCTGGTAGTCTCTCTGCATCCAGGACATATCTTGTCCTTTCGTCGTCTTCGCGTTTTGCTTGGAAGCAATGTTTTGCTAAAAGTCATACTATCGCGTTGAGTCCCGAAGGCTGATCACAGCGCTCCACAATCACTCACCAAACTTTGCATAAATGTCCTTTTACATGCTTATCCATGTTATCCTGTCTGGACATTCCTTTGCCGCTAGCAATGTTTACCGAAATACAGCTGGTGAGGCGGAGGAGAAAGCAAGTAGGAAGTCACATACCAGTACTTGCATGAGAACAGTGTTTGCTCTGTGGCGTGCGCCTTTCGATGTCTATCCAGGGCGAACTTACAGCGATAACGCTTGTTGCTATACAATCCAAGGAAACGGGAGTCAGAGAATGGTTAGAATACTGACTTGGGGCACGACCGAGCGCACCAATTTGGTGTTTCGCATGTGAATGCATTCTTCGCGACGACGTTTGGTGGTTCGGGATTTCTGCTCCCGATACCCTTGGGCTCCTGCCCGTCGAGGAACTTAATGTACCGGTAAGAGGATTTCACACAGCTCAGGCCTATGGCAAGCCGTATTGAATCCCGATGTAGTGTCCCCTTGTCGAGATCCAACGCTGATGTCTATCCCTTCCCAAGCGGCATCTTCGGAGCCATCCTTGGCACAAGCTTCCTCTGATCCAGGCTCGGTTGTCCAGCCGGGGCGCGATGACCTGGATTCCGAATGGGGAATACCGGTGTGGGGCGTGAAGTGGCCAGGATCGTCGAAAGGCATATGGAGGAAAACGATTATGCATACAGGGAAACCCACTAGGTCCTCAGATAGCGCTTGAGCAGGGCTATATATCAAGGGCAATCTAGGGATAAAGGAAGACGGGAATCCTTTGGGATGTTAGGAGGCAGGATTACGTAATGCTAGAGGTTCCCGAAGAGGTTTCATGCAGAAAGTCTCTTTTTCAAAGGTAGTGTTGGGTCTATCCGTTTGTCGAAGTTATAGGGTACGAACGTGACGGAAATGAATCAAGACTTCTCAGCGAAAGAAAAGACGTCGATGTCAGATATAGTCCGTCAGGGTGAAGTCTTGCCCCTTACCAAGGCGACAGAGGTCTTCGCTGCCGAATCACAGCTTGCTGTGCGAGAAGAAACATGTCACGCATGTTCCACATCTGTCTTTCCAAGGCTGCAGGTCACCGTGACGGCTGTCCTATGTCTGCGAGCGACCATGGGTGCAGCTTAGTCTGACTCAACTCTGCCGTCGATAGGCCCTCACAACCTCAGCGACGGGGACCTCTTCAGTGCACCGGCTCAAATCTCCTAACGAGTGACGCGAAGGTGGGCCAGTCGCATCCGTTCATGCTGTACATATATGTGCCCTGATACAAGCTTGTTTGTGGACGTGAATGATTCCAGAGACTCGTCTACCCAAACGGGTGAAAGAAGTGGTGTTTATTCATCTCTTCCGGTACAGTAGTTCCGTGAAACATATGCGACGATGACATGGATGTGGAATCCCTGTACAAGCGTCAGCTCAAAGTAAAGGACGCCATGAGCCGTGTCTTACAGCGTACGGGCGTGCCTTGGATTGAGGATACAAAAGCTGCTTCGGTCATTGTCATACCCCTCGAGACGCTCGGAGTACCGGACAATACCGTACAACCAGCAGGTTCGCATTCTTTGTGCAAAAGGTGGAAATGTATTTGTCGGCTAGCGAAGCTTCGGAGATCTCCAGACTTGCCCTGTCCACTTTATGATGGTGAGCTGGTCATGCGACAACGCAGTAAGCGAAAGAGAGCAGGCTGACGATCTGCCGTTCATCAAACTTTGTCGCATGGTCCCGAATCGACATCTCATATCTTGTGCATGTCTGCTCGTACAGATACCAAATTACAAGGCAACCAAAGGATACGCGATGCAGCCCACTGACCATCAATCATATCTCGTCCATCGTGAGCCGGATGCAAGCAGGCGATAATCCACTCTTGGACGATGACTCGCGTTGTGGGAGATAGTGGTAGGTGGGCATCAGGATATCGGGCTGAAAGGACACCTCCTGTAACAACGCCGCTCTGTGGGCTCTCCGCGCTGCTATGTGGTTCGATGTGGATTGTTGCTGCGATTGTCGACCAGTTTCCTGACGTTCTTCGTTCATGATGGATACGGTCGTAGCTCTAGCTACAGTTCAGGCACCCAACAGAACTTCACTCGATCGCAAGATCAGAGTCTTACCAAGTGCGACTCACAGAGAACCGTGATATTACCTGCTTGACTTGTCTTTTCTTGTCGAGGGACTGATCACTACGCAGTGGTTATCTAATACTCACCTGTCTTAGCAACTTTGCCTGTTATCTTGACGATTAGCCTCGATAGCTGAAGGGTAGCTAGCATTTGGCTTGACGGGCTGAAGGTTGTGTCAATCAAATACCGGATTAATTGCGTCCCTACAAGTTTACAATTCAGTGGCAACAGAATTGGCTTCCTTTATATGTGTTTTGGCGCTTCAGGAGAAAGCTACGGTGTCAGGAAGACTGTTCATGTCAGTACCAACCAGATCTGCCTGCGGTCGTTCACCGCAGCAGGCATTGTCCATCGCACCATCTGCTATCGTTAACCGCAGCAGTGGTGTCGTCCAGCGCAGCAGTCTCATAACAGACCGTAACGAAGGGACAATAACAGTCTGCCAAAGAGGAGAGCACTGGAGGGTCGCCGTGACAATGCTGGGTACAGGACTAGCCCTCGAGACGCTCGGTAAGTCTCATAGCCCCCGCGACGCTGGGGGAACCGGAGGACGGGATCACATTGCCGCTGCAAGAAGGGGAGCTGAATGTGGTCGGCCAGCGCAGTTTTCGAGATCTCGAGACTTGCCATATTCATCTCATGATGGTGTGGGGTGAAGTGCGGATCTGAAACGAAGCCCTCGGGAGGAACGCCGGTCTTCATGTACGTTTGCCAAACGTCCACCGGACATCTTTTCCGGTCGAAGGAATAATGAACTACAAGATAGTATGAGCACGTCGAATATGCTCTGAACTACATACATATGATACTGACTGATGACGTTCCCATCATCATGCAGCGGGAGTTGACTTATCGCTCCAAGAAGTGTGTCGGGGTGAAGAGGGCACGTCGATGATTTGCGGTCCAGAAAATTCTTGTCGCATCGTCCCCAGTTGACATCCCAGATTCTATGCATGTCTGCGCGTACAAATATGAGAAAACGTTAAAACAGACAGAATACGACTGACCATCTATAACGTCTCGGCCCGTATGCGCCGGGTAAAGGCAGGCAACGATCATTCTTGAATAATCACTCGCGCTGTAGGTGCCAGCGGAAGATGCGCGTCGGGATATCGGTCTCGAAGCGACAATTCCTCCAGCAACGCCGCTTTATGAGCCTTTCGCGCGGCTTTTGTTCGCAGTGCGTTGTTGCTGCGTTTGACGACCACTTCCTCGGCGTTCTCCGTCCATGATGAATACGGTCGTCCATGATAAATACGATTGTAGCTCTAGCTACAGTATAGATACCAGGAACCATGACTCCGGGCGCGGTTGTCGTTCAAACACCGGCGGGCGGTTGCACTTGATCGGCGGGCGTGTCGTGTTTCAGATGAACAAGCATTCCTCATGAGGAAAGAATGAAAAGTTACAAATAGACACAGTCCACCACCCTACCGCATCCATATGCTCAGACCGACAGCTATCCGCCTTCCCAAGCCTCGCATCCTCATTCCATCGTACACAATTCGCAACATGTCCGCACCCGCACAACCAGCACAACAAGGCTGGGGATCTTTCATCTGGACCAAGCTCGGGTATGAGAACCTTCCTCAAGATGTTGCTCAGAAGAGCTTTTACGACTTGAGGGCCCCTTTGCCTGGCAAGGACCGATGGATCAACATGGTGAGCCTGGAGTGCGAAATCAGCATAGGGGAACAAAAATCTGATCCAGACCGTTTAACAGGCAGACTTCAAGGGCAAGGTTGTCTTGATTGTCAACACCGCATCGAAATGGTTCGTCTCGCACTCCCGGATACCGGCATACTTGGCTCATTCTCGTCCATTTATAGTGGCTTCACTCCGCAGTACAAGGGCCTGCAGAGACTACACGACGAATACAGCGATCGCGGACTCGTCGTTATCGGTTTCCCGTGTGATCAGTTTGGTGGTCAGGAACCCGGGAATGATCAGGAAATCATGGAGGTGCGATCTCGTTTTTCCTCCTGCGAAGATGTGTGCTGATGCTACAGGCAACCTGACAGACTTGCGAGCTGAACCACGGCGTCAACTTCCCCTTGGCAAAGAAGGTAAGCACGGATACCATGCTTTGCTGGCTATCTTCCTGACGACTTCACCCTCCCTAAAGTCGGATGTCAACGGTGCCAACATGAACGAGGTATTCGCTTGGATCAAGTCAAAGAAGACTTCTCTGGGTGGAACGTCAACGGTCAAGTGGAACTTTGAAAAGGTATCATCGTCCTCGCAAACGAGTTTGAAGTTTAATTGACGGACTTTCACCACTTAGGCACTCATCAGCAAGGACGGACAGCTCATCAACCGGTACCTGAGTTACGTCAAGCCTGTGAGTGGACCTTATCGGTCGCCTGCTCGGACCAGCTGTTTACCATTGCGTTGCTGCAGGACTCGTTGAAGCCGGATATCGAGAAGGCCCTCGCTGCCTAAGAGGCTCCGAGCGGTTCCAGTTTGACGTAGGTTTGGCGTGATAGAGATGTACTGGCGCGTCATTGGACGACGCAACCTGAGTGTACGGTGGTCCCTCTCGGTATACGGGTGTGAAGTCGGTCTTAACTGTATTACTCGTTTACGTGATTCATGCGTCTTCGCTCCACGCGGGGACAGTCATACTAAAGCTCTGGCTTACCTGGACGAGAAGCACGTTTCAAAGGCCACGCACACATCGTGGCTTCCGTCGTTACTGTCTCATGTCTCGGGACCCAATGTCGACTTGAAAGTACGCTCGCAACCCTCCGCCACACGTCACGCGACTGTTATGTGATTATATACATGAATACAAGAATGTGATTGGGGTGTACGTGATGCTAGCTGTGCATATATGTGAATTTATTTCCTATGGGGTGCCTTACATCATACCACCCATGCCGCCCCTGCATAAAAGCGAAATGAGCATTCTAGAAACGATATCGGTACTGTCGAGAAGACTCACATGCCACCCATACCGCCCATGCCGCCCATTCCAGGAGGAGGCGTCTTCTCCTCGGCATCCACGACGCAGCACTCGGACGTGGTCAACAGCGAAGCGACACCGGACGCATCCGCGAGCGCGGTTCGGACCACCTTCAGGGGGTCGAGGATACCCTTCTCGATCATGTTGCAGTACTCTCCGACGCTGGCATCGTAGCCCATGTTGAACTGGTTTCCATACTTTTCCAGCAGAGTGCCGACGATGACGGATCCCTCTTCGCCCGCGTTTTCGACGATCGTTCGTGCCGGGCGGGTGATGGCCGACTTGATGATGGATACGCCGAGTTGCTGGTCAAAGTTGGCGACCTTGAGGTCGTTGAGGACGAGCGATGCTTTCTACAGACGGAATGAGGGGTCAGCTCTGGCAAAAGAGGCATAAGAAGGGAGGGACTCACCAGAAGCGCCGTTCCTCCACCGGGGACGATACCCTCTTCGACAGCGGCCCGCGTGGCGCACAACGCATCATCGTATCGGTCCTTCTTCTCCCCGACCTCGACCTCGCTCGTTCCGCCGACCTTGATGACGGCCACACCTCCGCTCAACTTTGCCAACCGCTCCTGCAACTTGGACTTGTCATACTCGCTCGTCGTGACGTCGTTCATCACGCTTCGGATCTGCTCGCATCGGGCCTGGATGGATTCCTTGGCACCTTCACCGTTGAGGAAGATCGTGTCGTCCTTGGTAACGGTGACGGACCCGGTGGAACCGAAGAAGTCGGCGGTGGCACGTTCGAGCTTGATGTCGAGTTCGTCCGAGAAGACGGTGCCGCCCGTCAAGATGGCCAAATCACCGAGGATGGATTTCCGGTTGTCGCCGAACCCGGGGGCCTTGACGGCACAGACGGAAAGTTGACCACGGAGCTTGTTGAGGATACAGGCGGCAAGGGCTTCACCGTCGATATCCTCGGCGACGATCAGGAGCGGTCGACGGGACTGGGCGGCGATCTCGAGCGAGGGCAGGATATCTTGCAGGGCGGAAATCTTCTTTTCCGAGAGCAAGACGAGCGGCTTTTCGAGTTCACACTTTTGCGTCTTTACGTCGGTGATAAAGTAGGGCGAGATGAAGCCGCGGTCGAATCGCATGCCCTCGGTGATCTCGATTTCATCCTCGATCGTTCGGCCCTCCTTGACGGTGATGACACCCTCCTTGCCGACTTTCTCCATCGCCTGGGCGATAATGTTACCGACGTGAACGTCACCGTTGGCGGAAATGGTGGCGACCTGGGCGATCTCCTCGGACGTGGTGATCACCTTCTTGTTGGCCTCGAGGACTTCGAGGACTTTTTCGACGGCCTTTTGGGATCCCCGTCGGAGGTCCATGGGGTTGCATCCTTGCGTGCGCGGCGTCAGCAATTGCACTCAGCCTTCGCTACACACCCGCGCGCGTGGGACTCACCGGCAGCAACGTTCTTGACACCCTCGGCGTAAATAGCCCGCGCCAACACGGTCGCCGTCGTCGTTCCATCACCGGCAACCTCGTTCGTCTTGTTCGCGACATCCTGCACCAATCGCGCACCCAGGTTCTCAAACTTGTCCTTCAAGACGATACTCTTGGCGACGGTGACACCATCCTTGGTGATCTTGGGTCCACCGAACGGCTGCTCAATGATGACGTTTCGTCCCTTGGGACCGAGGGTAACGCTGACGGCTTTGGCGAGAACGTCGACGCCCTTGAGCATGGCCGCTCGTCCGTCATTGGAGAACTTGACTTCCTTGTGCGAGGCGTAACCTCGGACGGCCTGACGGAGGACCGAGGTGTTTTTGCGGGTGGCGAATCGGGAGAGCATCTTGGATCGAGACAAAGATGGGATGACAGGGGGATTCAGGGGGATTCTTCCAATATGTGTAGTCGAGGTCCACCTTGCCTTATACCGTCTACCGGCTGACTCTTTTTCCCGTGTTTGCTTCCGCCGAAATTGCTAGAACTCGATCGAACGGGGCGCACCGGGGTTGAGGGGATGGATTGACGGCTTTATCAGGTGGGAAAGTGTCAGCCATGGGATTAAGGGATCCCTCTGTTCACTCCAAGTCATCATGGTCAGTCCTAGTAGAGAGCACAAGCGCATTCGTACTCACTCCCCAGTCATGCAGTCCGCTACTTTCAAGAACATCAAGTCTCTCGCACCGCTGCTCGACCGGGTCTTGGTCCAGCGATTCAAGCCTGAATCCGTGAGTCTTCTGTTCGTCTAGTCCGTTGCGGAATGCTGATCATCTTCCGCCTCCTTGCTGTGTGTCTTTGCTCATGCTGCTCACCCGTTGGAATTACCCTTCCCGTGCCGCACCTTAGAAAACAGCAACAGGCCTCTTCCTCCCGTCATCCGCAACCCAATCGCCCTTGCCGGAAGCGACGGTGATCGCCGTCGGCCCCGGAGCACCGAGGAAGGACGGCAGTGGAGAGTTGCAGCAGGTGTCGGTCAAGCCGGGGGATAGGGTGTTGTTGCCCGGATGGGGAGGGAATGCGATCAAGTTGGGAGATGATGTGAGTACCGAGCGAAGCGAGCCGAGCGGAGCGAGAAGAAAGCCGAGCGAAGCGAGAAGAAAGTGTCTCGTCGAGCGGAGCGAGAAGAATGTGTCTCGTCGAGCGGAGCGAGGATTCCTTCCCGAGTGCGGCGTAGGCCGCGCGAGCATACCTCCAGCGTCGCAGACACTCCCCCAAGCGCAGCGAGAATATCCTTCAACGACGCGAGATGCCCTCCTTCATCGGGAGGGGAAACACCTCCAGCGCGCGAAGCGAGGACTCGGCAATCCCCCCGTGCCGCGCGCCGCGGCGAGCCATCCAAATCGCTCGAGACCGCAAGGCACAAACTGCTGCAAGGGAGGTGGCGAATCGCGAAACCCGGGTGGTTGGTTGACTGGGAGCCCCTCGAGATCTTTCTTTTTGGGTTGGGGTCGGTACCGTCACGTATCGTCGTAGCCTTCGAGGCTCTGGTCCTCGACTGTACTTTTCTGAAGACGTACACTCGACCTCTCCCACGCCTCTTTCTCCCGACACCATCGGCTCGGGAATACTGATTTCCCTCTTCCCATCCAGGAATACTTCCTCTTCAAGGACTCTGAGATCCTGGCCAAGATCAACGAATAAATGTACCCGGTTCGGGGGGATAGACGATACATCTGTTACTATGGAATAATCACCACTTTGAAGGAGACGTCACAAACAGGGACGTTTGCGATGCAAAGGAGACATCGTGCGAGATGCAAAGGCTTCTGAGCGGTGATGGGAGCTTACAGAAAGGTATGGAGGTCAATCCAATGTCGCCACAGATATCTTTCCGCGGAGGGATGAGCCCATGAAGAGCTGTTTCGAGTCCGTTACATACTCGGGCTGGTGCGACAAGATTCGAGAGCGGTATTTGAAGCAGCCGTGGACATGATGCACGGTAATGCGAGATGAGGAATGTACTGCTGGTCCTCCAGTTCCCCATATTCGGGTGCCACGTTCGTGCTCGTGCTCATCCTCGTCGTGTGCTATCCTCGGGCACCATCGGATCTGCTGCTCGAGACCTCCAAAAGACGACGTGCGCTCGAGATTTCCAGAGATGATATGGGAACATGTCGGATCGTCGGACCCATCGTGCGTTTCCCGAGGTACGTCCAGCGCCTGTCTAGTCCCCATCTCATCTGGAAGAACCCGGGCAGTGGGGATATTCGTTCGCCGATTCGCGATGCCTGCTGCATTTGCCCTGAGCGAAGAAGCGGGCAGCCAACCTCGTCCCGGACTCCGGGAGCGGATAATGCTCGAATCACGTTTTCCATTATGTCTTGTCGATTTTCTTTATTGATACAACACGTGTGGTGCTCGTGCCCATGCTCTGCTCATCCCATCCAACTTGTGTCGACGGGCTTATTCCTTGTGGTTTACGTGCTTGATCGTCTCCTCCTGGAGCTTTTCAATCGGCTCGTCGGCGGATCGTTCGCCCTTGATGACTGC
This sequence comes from Naganishia albida, assembly GCA_001599735.1. Taxonomy (NCBI): domain Eukaryota; kingdom Fungi; phylum Basidiomycota; class Tremellomycetes; order Filobasidiales; family Filobasidiaceae; genus Naganishia; species Naganishia albida. The sequence continues at coordinate 49,178 of BCHV01000008.1, forward strand.
TTCGGATTCGGACTTGAGAAGAAGGGGAAGAGTGTCAGTTGCTTGTCCGCGAGGTGTCACGAAACACAAGGGGAGGGGGAACTGGAAGGGGAACTCACAGCCAACGTCTCGTTCCATCCCGGTGCATCCCTTGGGTGTACACTCTTCTGCGTGCCCGACAGGTTCTTCTGCTTCTCCTCCTCGAGTGCCTTGGCGTCGGCGTCCGACATTTGTCTGCGCAATCGCGAAAGAGCGATCAGGAACAGTTTTCAAGGGCAAGGGGCGAGGCGGGACTCACGACCTGACGGGCATCGCGCGTGTTGCCGAGACGGAGAAGGCTCGGACGGGGGCCTTGAAGGCGGATCGGAAGATGTTGGTGGATTGGGCGAGCATGTTTGGTGTATGTGCGTGTTGGTTGTATGTGCAAAGAATTGGAGGTCCAAGATCGGCTAGGATGTTATATACCAGAACGAGCTGACCCCCGAGGATGACGCTAACCTCTCCAGAACCAATCGCTTCCGCTGTGTATGACGGCCGAGTATTACCGGAAGATGGGAATACGTCATATCGCGTGGCGTGGATCAGAGTCCGCGTTGTTGGTTCCGCGGTGTAGACGCGGCGGAGATGGCCGAAGTGGAAGATGGGTATTCCTATACCTGAAACGCAGGGACGCAGAGGATAGGAGTCGTTTCAACCCCTAACGCTCGATTCTGAAATCACAAAGTTCATCTACCATGACTCGACCGCTCATTCTCGTCTGTGTTCCGCTCTATCCGACACCCGGGGCCGTCCTGCCCTACTTCAAGGCACGGTTGTCAGGCAAGGACCTACCGCCGCGCGCGCACGATGGGCTGAATATCGAGGACGAAAAGGTACCGTACGACGTCAAGTATTACCCGACGGCGAACGAACATGGTCCGTCCGAGGAGGAATGGAAGCGTTGTGAGGTGTTGGTGTGCCTCCAAGTACCGGAAAAGCTGCAAGTCGGGTCGTAAAAGCGTTTCTCAGCCGAGCTGACCTTGTCGCATAGCACGTCAACCAAACAAGTACCAAACCTCAAGCTCGTACAGCTCTCCTCGGCTGGAGTAGGACACGTCACGGGAACACCATTCTACAAATCCATCCCCGAAGACTCGAAATTGATCGTCTGCAGCGCCAGCGGGATCCACGTCGTCCCAATCTCGGAACACGGTGCGGACGCCCATTCCCCCTTCCGTTGACTGCTTTACTGACATTACCCGTTTCCCAGTCATCGCCACCACCATGGCACTGTACCATAATTTCCCCAAGTTCATCCTCAGCGGTGCCGAGGACCCGCCGCGGTGGATCCGGATGCCCGAGTTGGGGAACGGAGGATTCGTCGTTCGGGAACTGCGCGGCCGGACGATCGGCCTGCTCGGCTAGTGCGTCCTTTCTTCACGTCACGCTTGTTCCGAAGCTGATCGCGGTTCGCTTGCAGCGGACACATTGCGAGGGAAACCGCACGAATGGCCCAAGCGCTCGGCATGCGCGTCACCTGTGCCACCCGAACCGGTCACCCGACCCCGATAAACGGCTACCTCTTGCCACACACTGGCGACCCAGAGGGCAAAATCCCTTCCAAATGGTACACCACCACCGACGCCTCTTCTTTACGAGAATTCTACGCCACCGCGGACGTGGTCGTCAATTCCCTCCCAAGCACGGACGAGACGAGGCGGTTCGTCGGGGAGGAGGCGTTCCGGGCGATGGGGGATGACGCCGTGTTTGTAAACATCGGACGGGGCGATACCGTGGATCAGGAAATCATGATTCGCGCGTTGGAAGCCGGGCTGCAATCCGCCTCCGCCGACGACGACGACGACAACCGCGAACCCGAGGGCAAGCAGGGGAACCTTTGTATCGCCGCTGCCTCGCTGGACGTGACTTCTCCCGAACCTTTACCGTCCGACAGCAAACTATGGCGCCTGACCAATGTGCTGCTGACGCCGCACATGTCGGGAGGGAGTGAGTTGTATTGGTACCGGGTGACGGATCTGGCGAGTATCAATGTCAAGAGGGTGTTGGAGGAGGGGAAGGGAGGGTTGAATGCTGTGAGAGGGAAGGGAGAGTAGATGGGTGGATGTATGCCATAGGGGAGTGTATGAGGTATCTCATAATAGACAAGAGGTCATCTGGAGACTGAAGTGATGCATAATGGAGAGTGGATCTGCTGAAGGTCCAACGTGGATTCCGGTCGAGGTCCAGGTCCATTGGGCGACGATAAGGTTGGCGAAGGGAGAGTCGCCCGACTTAGCGACCATTGCTTGAAGGGTTGTGCGAGGGGTCGAGGTGAAACTGCACCTAGTCACTCACTCGTGGGGGCACTCATACCCTAGTAGTCAGTGAGCAATGGAGACGTGATTACTCATTGCAGCCTAGCTACATGGCGAGGTTTCCCCCCGGATCAGCGGATAACGTGGAATGAACATTCAGGAGGACGCACGTGGGGCCAATCCCCGTCATGTCTTCACGGCAACCACCAAGTTTTCGCTTTCCCAAGGGAACTGATGACGGAGTCAATATTCGTACTCAACAAACTCGATTGGATATGCAGAGCTAGGGAAACCTCACTGCCATTCTAAGCGAACGCGATCGGGATGAAGCATCCAGGAATCTCCAAAGCGCCTGACACCGGTCCCTGGATGACGACGATGTAGGGTAGCGTACTGACACGGCTGGACCGAGTGAGCTTACAGGCAAGAAGGGGAATGGTGTCGAGCATGACTATGTCTCGCTGACACGAGAAGTGGGCTAGTATCCGCCTCCCTGTTTGCCAACGTCCACGTCAGAGCCGAGCCAAGCAAAGAAGAAACGTCTATGTATAGGGAAATCCATCACAACTGCATTAAAGTTCATTATACAAACTACCGATCCATGCGCTAAAGACCTTCTTCCAAACTAGAGAGAAGACTGGGCGAGCTTGTCGTTACCGAGGCCGTGCGACTTGTTAAGCTGGTGACCGTAGATGGTCTCCTGGTCGAGCTGAGGCTTCTTTTCACCGTGTTCCGAATCGGAACCAGCGGAACCGTGAATGTTCTCCTCTTCGTCATCCTCGACCGAGTTGGCACCCTCGATCAACTTGGGGTTGAAGGTGAGGGCACCTCGCGGGATGCAGGTGGCGAGGAGAACAACGACACAGAGGACGGTGAACTGGACACCGCCAACGTACTTGAGGACCTGTCGGGCCGACACCTTCTTGACGAGTTGCTTGTCGACCCACTTGCCCAAGACAGAGGAGATGACGGCATACATAACGATGTAGGTCACGTACACTGCAGACGATAGTCAGTTCTCGCTGCACCTCGAAGAAGAGACAAGACTTACAGAAAGCCATGACGGCACCAAGAGCACTGACATCCGGGTCAATGTTTTCAACCTTGGCCAAACTCGACTGGATGTAGGCGGCAAGGGAAACATCGCCGGCAGCCCAACCGTACGAGATCGGGATGAAGCAACCAGCAATCTTCCATGCTCCGGCGACCTTTCCCTTGGTGACAGCGATGAAAGGAAGGATCCAGACAATGTTCAAGGCGAGGGCGTCCAATCGCAACCAGGGGATAGGAGTCTGGATCTAAATGCCTCTGCGTTAGCATTTCGTCGTTCCGATACGGTGGCTGAAACGTACCTTATTCGTGAAGACAAGAACGGACAAAGCGCCGAGAAGCTCGCCGAAGTTTGAACCACCGACCATGATTTGCGACCAGGAGCTGTTGGACACCGAGTCAGATCTGTATCCTGGCACGGGATGGGATACGCTACTTACGAAACACCGAGGACCTGCTTGGCAAAGATTGGCGCCACACCGTTTTCGAGGTATCGGTGTCCGTAGAGGGCAAAGGAGTACCCTGAAAAGGAATTGTCAGCGAGCTGACCCCGCGGACTCGGTCGCGTCGCAACTCACCAGGCACCAACCAAATGTACTTTCGAGACGAGCAGACGAGCAAGAGACCAAAGTAGAACGACTTGCCGAAGCTTCGGAAACCGACCCAGATCGAGTGCAAGTACGAGTGCTTGCTGTCGTCCTTCTCCAAACCGGACAGCCCAGGCTCATCGACGAGCGCGTGGTCGTTCTTCTTGTGGTCGGAAACGAAGCGCCAGGCGATACCGGCAGTGCAAAAGAGGATGGGCGAGGGAATGGACGAGTAGTTGTATCCGAGCTTGCCGATCAACGATGTCGAGGTGAAGGCACCGGTGGTACCGGCAACTTCGTACATGGCGTGAACGATGGCATCCATTCGTCGAAGCTTTTGCACGTCACCGCCGACAATGTCTCGAGGAATGACTCGTCGGATCAGTTCAACCATACCATAGGCGATACCGGAAATGATGTAAATCGGGAACAGTCCGTTCGGATTCCATGTTCCGTACTTGGTCTTGCCGCCATTGGCCATCTTGACTTTACCGCCGGTGGCAGCGTCACAGATAAGAAGAATACACGAGATGAGACCGAACATGATGACGGCGGCGGAGAGGACGGTTCGGGTCGGCAGTCGCTTGATCAACGGGGCGATGAGGATAGAACCGATCTGCAAGTATACGTGTGAGAACAAAGAAGAGATGGATCAAAGAGAAGCTACTCACACACTGCATGGCCGAGTTGATACCGGTCAACATGGCAACCTTGGTGTACTTGGAGCTTGCCGGGAATCGCTCGTTGGCCAAAGTGATGAAGGCACCGTTGTAGTACTCGAGTGCGAACTTGTAGCACATGATACCGAAGATGTAGATACCGATGTCCTTTCGCTCTCGCGGAGTGAAGGCAGACCAGACTTTCAGCATGTTGGGGGTTGGTGGTTGAAGGGTTGTTGAGGGCGGAGGGTGGAGAGGTGGAGAGACTTGCTTCAAGGGAAAGGAGGCGGGTGAGTAGCCAAAGCCTTAACAAGGGATGTTATATACCTTGACATGGTGGAGCAGACCATCTGGTCAACTTTTTCATGACGGTGTCTCATGTCGATACAGTCCACCTTCATGAACGTGCTTGCTATCAACCGTTGAAACGGACGCTATTAGATTCGCTCTTTTGCGTCTAGACTTGATCAAGGTTGGAGTTGATTGCGGGCGCATCGCCGAAGTCGCTGCCGTTGTCGCTATGGGTCTTGCAATCTTCCACGACAGGTCGCCATGCTGCTCCTGAGCGCCCAAAGGACAGCCAGAGCGCGACTGAAGCTTCGTTCGATAATAGGGGCCTCGAACGATCGACGACACACGTTTCCTAACCATCCCTTTGAGACCGGAAGGCGCAACAACCAGGGGCGACAAACTTCTCCCGGTCGTGTGTCACCAATGCAAAGTTCTTGGCGTCTTGGCACTTCATCCAAATCTGTTTCGTGTTCTGTATCCGGCCACGAGTTGAAGACGCGGGAAACACGGAGTGTCGATGTTCAACTCCGCAAGCGAGATTCACATTACGGCGGAGACGCAATGATTGCGAGAGGATAGTAAGAGGATGGTGGCGACCACCGATCCATCTGGTACAGGGCCGTCCAGCGGGTTATCTTCCGCGCGCGAGTCGGAGGCAAGCTACAACGCTATAGGGTGCAAAAGATTATCCAAGTCGCCGGAAACGAAGCCATGCGCGACAAACAAAGCCCGATGGACAATTTTCCAGCTCATCGTCCTCATGAAACTTGAAGAGCACGGTCAGTCGCACGTTCCTGTCAGAACCATACGGACTGCTTCGAGTGCTTCTCCGGAGACGATTGAGACCGATGATCAGCAGAGCCAACAGATGTGGAGCAAGTTGTGGAGCGCGAGCTGCATGTATGTCCTCTCGTTGGCTACTTGCGGTCGAGCTAGATCCGTCGTTATCTCGTTCACCTTCTACCGCCCATCAGTCTCGCGCGAGATCGCTTCTACATGTATAATGCATACAGTTATGCATACCATGAACGGTCTCTGCAAGCAACCTCGCCCTCAGAGCCTGTCTACACCCTGACTAGCCAGGATGTTGGGAGGTGGCGCAATTTTGTGTTCCCGAACTGCGTGCCAGGGAATGGCAAGAGGCAAATCACCAGCTTAGGTCGGCTTTGTCTTGCGCTCAGCTTTGGTCAATATGCTCACTACGACCGTGCGATGATAACAGAGTAGCTGGTATTGGCTCATCGGCTTCATCCCCGCTTCAACGAAAGGCGTAACAGCTCCATCTGTTCTCGCTACGCACCGTTTGATTCGACGATCGATCCAATACCTCATCGCGTTCGCACCGCGTTCGCACTCCATCTCTTCGTCAACCCGGGCATCGATAATATCGACTTCACAAGAGAACACTGGCATGGCTCTAATCCAGCCACACCGCGACACTGGCTCCGACATCCCGATCCCCCACCCCTTCATTGGCATCATTCAAGTTTACCGTCCCGACAATGTCGAACCCGACTTCACGGGTCCATCGGAGCATCCACACCCACCCTTCCTCGCTATCCGTCAAACAGATAAACACGTCTCCCCTCGGTCCCAGCTGAGGGCAAACGGAGATCGCATTCGCCCATCCACCGCTCGTAGGCGTCTGCCATCTATGCATCGGTTCGATCTCGTCCGGACTCGCGGTCGAGGTGGGCATCATGTACCCTGTCGCCGTATCGAGAGGGACGGCGATGACGTAGCCTTTTTCCGTGTGTTCAAGGCCGCGGGTAGAAGCGAAGAGCATGTCGCCCGAGGGCGAGGTACGGACCTCTGCGAAGGAGTCAGAATCCGACATGGGAGTTGTGAGTGCAAATGAGGAACGTACCGTCTGCCCAGTAAAGGCTAGGGTCCGTTCCGGGCGGAAGGATGTTGACGCCATGTTTCCACTCTAGCTCCGGCTTTATATTGCCGCCCTCATCGACCTCATGCTCGAACACATCGACATACTATGTCGCCGTCATTAGCCGACTTTCTTTCGCCAGTCAGGAAATACTTACAGAAGAATGCTCCTGCACAACGTAAACAACCTTGTTTGACCCGCCACCAACCTGACAAGGCCACACATGCCTAGGCCCATCATTCGAACGGTGAGAGATAATCTTACTGCCGAGCGTGAGCTGTCGAGGGGTTGAGGTGGAGTCGAGGAGGTACGTCCAGATTGCGTTCCGGCCACTACAGAAAAAGCAAAGTCAGCGTTGTATAGGGAGAAACGCGGACTAACATGTCTGCTATGTATAGTCGATTTCCGTCGGGGGACAAGTCGGCGCTCTGCGCTGATCAGACGATGGGTCTCGTCAAATAGAGGAATGGCTCACATGACCGCCATGTCGTAATCCTCCGAAATCCATGATCCCGCCAATATTCTCTCCACGTTCGACTGCCTCCCGCTGTTCGTCATTGAGGAAGCTGAAGCTTTGCAGAGGATCCTTGGCGTCCTTCGCGTCTGATGTTGCAAACGCTCCACTTGACGAATCCAGCGCAAAGACATCCCCCTGGGGTCCGCTCGCGCTGTATAGTGCGTTCTTGTTGGCCGTCACGTACCCCGAGAGAAACTTTGGGTATGCCTGGTTCAAGAGTTCCAGTTCTACCAAAGAATCGGATCGCGTAAGGCGGTACGCGGCCAAGCTTGGTGGTTTGGTCCATCCGGTGCAGTACAAGGTGTCCTTGCTTTCGTTCAGGTGCAACCATGAATGACCGCCTGTGGCCTTGTGCGTTCCCACGATACGAAGCGCATCCTCCCCTCGTGTCGGATCGAATTCGAGGCTGTAGAGTACCGGGTGACGGAAGGTTCCTACGATGAGACGGTGCATAGCGCCGATAGGGGTCAAAGTGAAACGAGGTGAAACGTCTACCGAATCTCTGTGGATTCACCCCTTTATCACTTGCCGGACCGGTTGTTTACAATGTGGAGACCGGCAACCTTGCACTCTCGTCCTTCTCGTCCGCGGGCGTGTGCGGACAAGTGGGCGGTGGTCAATGCGGGGATGTACGCAGGTGGGTATACATATCTGGATCTTGTCGTCCGCCAACATGAAGAGTCTTTTCGACAAAGCAACACTATGGCCAACACAACGACTACAGGAAAGCAAGAAACGACCATCGCCATCGTTGGCGGCGGGATCGGCGGGCTCTTGACAGCCATCGGGCTCGGAAGGTTGGGATACAATGTGCACCTGTTTGAACAGGCGCCCAAGTTCAGTGAGATTGGTGCAGGCATCGCCATGTAAGTTCGATCCGAGAGATCAAAGAATGAAAGCTCATTATGTGCCTAGCGGAGGAAATTCGTTCAGGGCGCTTCAGATGATGGGCCTCGGAGAGGATTACGCCAAGGTTGCAGGTACGTCGTGCACGGCCATCGTCAACAGTCACTGACGGTCCGCTAAAGACGTCGCTCCACCCAATCACGTATGGTTCGACTTTGTCGCATGGGATAACCGGGAAAAGATCGGCGCCGTGCGTCCTCTTCCCCTGTCCCATTCCCACTAAATTCACACCCCTCTCGCAGCCCGTCAGTAAACCACCCTACACCAACGTCCACCGCGCTAAATTCCTCGACGAAATGCTCCGCCACCTCCCGGAAAGCGTTCACGTCCACTTTGGCGCCCGGCTCTCGTTCATCGAGAACTTTCAGGAGCCGCCGTCGGCCTCGGAGGAGGGGGACGACAGGACCGACAGGCAGGGGAAGAAGCGGACCGAGGGCGTTCGTCTGCATATTGAGAAACCGTCGAGGGATGCGCACCCGGATTACCCGGCTGAGCCGACGGTGTTCGAGTGTGATATCTGTATCGGATGCGATGTGAGTCGCCCGCCCCGCCTGTACAGGTCTTCGGCGTCGCTGAGCGATCGTGGTATAGGGCGTGAAATCCGCTGTGAGGAAAGCGCTGGACCTCGGTGGGACCGTCAGGTACACGGGCACGTATGCCTACCGTGGCTTGTTGCCCATGGACAAGGCCGTGGAGCTGTGTGGCGAAGACGTTCGGTTGCCGAAGATGTGGTGCGGTGACCAAAAGGTATGCCCCACCTATCCCCCCTAATGCATTATACTGACATCAGAACCCGCCCGCAGCACATCCTCACCTTCCCGATCGACGGCGGCGCAACGTTAAACATGGTCGCCTTTGTCTCTGACCGCTCCAAACCCGAGGACGAACGTACGTTCCACGGCGCGTGGGTGACGCCTAGCTCGTTAGGCGAGATGCAGAGGGACTACCAAGGCTGGGATCGGATGGTGACGGATTTGTTCCCTGTGAGTTTGCCTTGTGGTTCGATTGGGTGGGGTGGCTGATGGAAGGCGGGTCAGTTGATTGAGAAGCCGGAGCAGTGGGCGTTGCATGATTTGTTGCCGTTGGATTCGTGGGTCAAGGGCAGGGTTGCGTTACTTGGAGATGCCGTGAGTTTCTCCACGCCGGTTTACGTCGATATCGCTGACCCTCTTTTCAGGCGCACGCCGTAAGCCGCCCCTTTCTTTTGAAATCCGACTATTAGCTAACTCGTCTCCAGTCTCTCCCGCACAACGGCGCCGGCGCCGGCCAGGCGATCGAAGATGCCCTCCTCCTCACGGAAATCTTCAAACACCCTTCATGCACGGCCGAGACCGCGCCGCAGTTCTTACAGGTGTACGAGGAGATCCGTCGGCCGCGGGCGAATGCACAGATGGTGCATAGTCGACGGAGCGGGGATGTGAGTACCGCATGAACGTGGGTTTCGGTGAGGGGTGCTGATGGGTTGTGTAGTTGTATGAGTTTGCGTCGGATTTCGGGAGGGATTATGGGAAGATGGGTGAGGAGATGGAGACGAGGTGGAATTGGATTTGGGATCATGATCATCGGGGGGATATCGAGCGTGCGAATGCGTTGTTGAAGGAGCGGGGTTTCTAAGGGTGTTCAAGGGGGTGAAAGTAAGGAAAGCAAAGACAAGGATAGTTGTATGGCTATAGTTGTACAACGATAACATCACGAATCTCCAATCAACCTCGATCCGCAGCTAGACCTATGAGCAAGACAGTCAGTCCCATTCTCATCAACAAGGTCCACGACCAGAACACATGTTTTCAGAAACCGTAATTTATAATCAACCCCCTACCGCTCACCACCTTCACACACAAACCCCCTCCTCCCCACGCCCATCCACATTTCCCAAGGATCCCCCACCCACGCCCCCATTCTCCCACCCGAATCAACGATCTATCCAGCTCGACATCCCGAAAGACGGAGTAGGACCGACGCGTCGAATGACGAGCGGAAGGACGGGGGCGTATGCGGGCGCGGGGAACGGTACCGTGTTTCCGGGGTGCGTAGGTGGGGGTTACGAGTGGGTGTCGTTGATGAGGGTATACCCGACGCTCCGTTTGTCCCGAGAGATGCAAGAGTGAGGGGTACCGTATTCACGAGGAATATGGAGGGTAAGTCGGCACTTCCTATGTTTTTCGCTTGGTTGTGAAGCTCATCCTTGGTTGTGTTCTGGTCGTTGTGAGAGTAGTAAGGGGAGGTACTCACTGTCAGCGGGGATGGATGTTGGCGGTGTTGGTGGAGATAGCAGGTGAAGGTGAACCAACTATCCTCGAGGAGTGTGCCTTATATTTGCTGCTTGATCGAATAAAAGTTAAAGCAAGGAAAACGATAATGACGTGTAATCAAAGTAAACAAGCATGAGTCATCCTTCATAGCCGGATAGCTGTGCTCAACTCAGCCCGACTCGTACTTGTCTGTCTACGTTATCCCATCGTGATTCCGTCAAGATGTACGTCCCCACGGGAGAAGCATACACCCAACGACCAGTAGAAAGACCGCGGCCGACGGTGGAAGAACCGGCGCACGAAAACGCACCAGTCCTCTCCTACAACGCGGAACCAGAACCGACCACAGAAGATGTCGAGAACAAGCTCACCTCGGACCTCGATACGAAGCTCACGCTCGCCTCCCCCTCTCCAGATGTTCCTGAACGTTCCGGCATGAATCAAACCACCGCCGCCGACGATATCGATCCCATGGGCGAATGGCAACTCAAGGAAATCACCTGGCCCGACCCCCGGATCGGCGGGTTCCGCCGTACCGTCAAAGTTCTCACGCAAAACGCCAACGGACCCTGTTCCCTCCTCGCACTCGCCAACGTTCTCATCCTCCGCGGCTCCATCCACATTTCGTCGAAAATGAACAAGATCTCGTATGCGGCGTTATCGACCCTGATCGCGGATTTCTTGGTCACCCGGCCGCAGATGGAGAATTCCCGTGGGTTGACGCTGGAGGCGGCGTTGAACATCCTTCCAACGACGGTGCAAGGGTTGAACGTCAACGTTGGATTCGATGATATCCACAGCTTCCAAGCGACCGAGGGGAGCAGTGACGAGTTGGCGCTGTTTGAGATGGCCGGTGTGGAACTCGTGCATGGTTGGATCGCGGAGGCCTCAGCCGGCGAAGAATGGCAAGTCTTGAAACGTGTTGCTGGGGAGAGACCGACGTACGATACGGTACAAGAGGCGATCATCAAGGGGATGGACGGGGACGAACAGGCATCAAAGGATGGTAAGTATCCCCAGGACGAGCCGGATAATCGCTGATCCGCGGGGATAGCTGTCGTCCTGCAGCACTTTCTGCAAAGTACCGGTACGCAACTTACCTTTCCCGGTCTATTCGCACTGAACGCCCTCGAACCCGGATCCGTCGTTGCCGTAAGTCCGCATCTCTTCCCCTTCATACACCTCCTAACGCCCCTCAGTTCTTCCGCAACTCCCACCTAAGCGTGCTCTACCGCCGCCCCGCCGATCCCATCAACCCGACGGGAGACACCTCACCGACCCTCTACCAGCTCGTTACCGACCAGTCATTCGCCCTCGAACCGGAAATCACATGGGAATCCATCGTCGATACCGACGGGAGCGGGACCGTCTACGTCAATTCCGAGTTTTTCCCGGCGAGTAGTGCCGGAGGGGATTATAGTGGGATGAGCGCGGGCGAAGTGGTAAGGAGGGAGGAGAGGGCGAGGAGGGAGGAAGCGAGGTTGGTCCAGGGTGAAGGGTATCGGGGGAGTTTAGAAGATCAGACGGATCTACAGTGAGTCGCACTTTCTATCAAGGGACGCCTGTGACTGATATCGGTATGGAAGACTCGCTCGGGAGTTGCAGGAAGAAGAAGACCGCCTCGTCGCGGAATCATACCGTGATCAAGAGCAACGACAACAGCGGAGGGAGAATACACAGCTTGATCCGGCCGTAAGGGCTAGGGCTGCACCGAGGCCAGAGGAGGGGGAGGTGCGGCCGGGGAAGGTGAAGAAGGATAAGAAGGGGAAGAAGGATTGCGTGGTCATGTAAAAGCCGCTCGGTGGCAACCGGGTATACAGTGAGTCGTGTTCCCCAATCTCGTGGGGCGTGCGTTGACATCTGCTTCGAACCCTCGCCCATGCGCTACCAGAGACGATGATCACGGTGCTACTGAACGGAGGGAGCAGTCTTTGTAGAAGTAGGCAACTCGATCCGACTACAAGGCAAGGGATAGTTCCAGGCAGAAAGAAGTAGGCGAGGCGCAACATGGGGGACGAGGAGAAGATATGGGCGAACGATTGTCGGTGTTCGCGAGGACATTCAAGGGAATCATGCTGGAAGAAGAGGTACAATGGGTGATGTATACCATTGTCTTGCTGCTTTATTGCGCTACGACTTTCAGGCTCGTCTTTGCTCCTACCTATCCATGCCATTTTCCTTCCCTTGTCGTTTTCTTGGCCGGTAAGACCCCTTACAGAGGCCACAGGCAGCGGACTCCACACAGGTGGGAACTGCAAAGAGTCGCAGCGCTTCACCCTGAGCGCTGCGTTGCTGCACTCGAGCTTGTGCTCTTGGACGAAACGTCTTTATTTGAGGTTTACCATCGTCTTGACGGAAGATGGCAGCATCAGGGAGAAGCCCAGCCTTTTTCGGCTGTAAGGCCGACGGCTGGACCGCAGTATAGGGGTGAGGAGGAAAGGAGTTTGGCAAATAAGGATAGCGGCAGACTCCAATCTGTGACCGATCCAAGGGGAACCTGGAAAGGAGGATTCTGGTGATAATGTACAAACGGTCATGCGTTCCACTTGTTTGCTACTTTCCTCTTCGCGTTCCGTCAGTCATCATTGCCCACTCATCTTGCGACCAACCTTCTGTTCTCACTGCACTCTCTCTCTCAGCGTTATCACCTAGATTCCGCCCTGACTCCGCATCCTTCATGAACGTCCTTCTGTCCGCCTTCGTTCCACTCCGACAAGTGACAACCGCCGAGGCATTCCTATACCGTTTGATGACGACTCGGTGAAAGAGAAAATGTTTCGTCCACCCGGACGGCAAGGCCGCTTCGCACTGATCAAACGACCGGAAAGGCGTTGGCGATTTGGATGGCGTATAAAGTAACAGGATGGATTCCAGCGTGTGCTGGTCGACCACCAGTCGCCGCACCAGGGTAGCAAGTTCGTGAGCGAGCAGGAGCGAAGGTTGCTCTGATGCGATGTCGCTTAATGCTGTTATGGGGGCGACGGCCCGAATGTGGACTGTCCGGACGCTCGGCAGGGTGCCTAGATATGGGAATAGCTAAAAGGTCATCCGACAGTTGCGCCAATATTGGCGTCAGCTCGAGAGGTAGACTTCCCATGAGGGGCGGCTTACTGCATCGACGAACCACTGCTTTGACAATTCCGTCGGCAAATCGATCCACAAGGTCTCCACCTTGTCCGCATGGGGTCCCAGCATCATGTGATGGCCAGTCCGGAGTTCTTTTTGCGTTTGTGTGTTCATCGTGGGATTGGGACCATGCTGCATGGGTTTCGGTTTTGAGCGATGGCTTCTAGCAACTGGCTGTGAGAGAGGTGAGAGTGAGTTGTGGAATGAAAGCCTAGGGTATACCCGTACAATGAGATGCGTATGACTTGAGCCGATGCGACTGCTTAGCAGGGAGCTAGCAGGGCCTCATTAGCTATGTGACCGGTGACGTGACGTGATGTCGCCCCGGCAGACAGGTGACGGGTTTGTCCGAGCAGACTCGGACCGGCGGCTTCGGCACGGCCTTGACGGGCCAAGCTGAAACGCTGCCAGGTCGGCCAGATAATGCTATCAGTGGCAGTGCAGACTGTACTTCGCGTGGTGATAGCCGTCTGGAGAGCGGAACGGTAGGCACCAGTTGGTATCAGCTTCAAAAACTCCTCAGTGCTCAAGAGAGCAAAAAAACCTGGAAACATGCACAACCAGCGCCGAACCAGCTGCCCAACCGTCAGGTCTGTTGTAGAGACGATGCACAAGGCAGAAGACGCAAAAAGGAATGACTCATGTGAGGATTGAACTCACGACCACTTCCGAGTGACATGTAGACATGTGAAGGAAGCGTGATAACCACTACACCAATGGGCCAATTCGATGTCATGCTTGGAAAAAGCCAAACATGTCTATTACAGAAAAACATCCCGCCCTCATGTCCTGCCCTTATGTGCATCCTGTCGACCCTCGTAGATCTCAAGCTGTTGGACTACAGCAACATAACGAAGAAAAATGACACTCCCTCATTCCACGCGCAGTCGGCTAAGAGTCCCGTGATACCTGCGAGTCTGCCAGGCGAAAGGTGCGACTGACTAAATGCGGTGACTGGAGGCAATCCCAACGAGGGCGCAGAGACGTGGGAGGTAGATTCAGGCGGCATGAAGGTCGATGATACCCGCTTCTGGTTGACCTTTTCCGAAGCTATATGAAAACGGTTGCAGATTGCGCGGCGACGCTGTTTAGCTTCCCGAGCGGGTACGCAAATGCAGGCCAACCCTTGCCGGGAATGCTGGCTTTTTGCATCTTCATGAGCACTCTCGAGGCACAATCATCGTAATGGAGAATAGGAATCGCATAGTGTTAATCTTCCCTTACTTGCCACCTGCCCTCTGTCTTCTGAGGCACAGCACGTCTCTTCAAGATGCTATGCGCCATGACCCCTCACCATGTCACGCCTGGTCATGCGACTGAGATCCCTTCGACACGAGACCCAGGTGATGGCGCGGCCCGAACTGATCAGGATTATTGCGGCCCTTCTGAAACCGTGGTCGAGCCTATATCAACCTTGGCTGTTCGTACCGTGACCAGCAGCAGCTACAGCCAGAAGCAACCTTTGACCCGCTTTTTCTGTTGAAACCGCAGCAGCACCTCGCCCAAAGCTGGTCGGCCCAACATTGAGGTCCGCGTCGGCCAGATCTCTGGGTCACAGCACCCGCTTGATTCTATCATGCGAGTGGCCTGGATGCAGCTCACTGTCATGGCTCTATAGATAGATAGATCAGTCCGGTGTATGAGGAAGACAAAGGCGTTAACGAGCTCATTAACGATCCTTCCAAGAACTCGAGGTTTGGCCCGAGTGGAGCCATCGGGGCGCTGCGATGTGCAAGATACCGCACCAAGCAGGAGACCAGCGATTCCTGATAGATAACGTCCAAAAGTCAACAGCGCTCCAGACGGGGAGATATGCCAGGGGCAGCGGTCAGCTCAGCAGCGGTCTGCATCAGTTGCCTGGCTCTCTATAGCTATCTCTTATCGATTACCCTACGAGATGTGCGTCTCTGGCTCACGCAGCTGCTCGCGCCCTTTAGATGTCCTGGTATGGGCGGAAGAGGATCGACAGATCGAGGCAATCCGGGGCTCTTGACGCTTTCCGTATCTTTACTCCGCTCGCTGCTCTTCAAAAGCAACACGAACTACATGCGGGGCTCTCGCGTCGGACCTGCTATCGCGATTTCGAAATGTATGTGGCTTTTCAGCAACAGCGACGCATGATGAAAGTACCGATCGCCGACGAGCTGAATCCGAGCAGTCACAAGCTGTTCACAATCAAAGGCCATTTGAAAGATAGGAAAGCTGATAGGAAACAAGTCTCAGCTCCACCAGTCTTCTGCATCTACAGTAGTATCTACAAGGTCAGAATGTTGTTTAGGATGTGTAGACGAGGTGCACACGCTGTTGTTTACAATATGACAAAGAGCAAGATCTGAAGGCAAAGCCTTCATTGTGTATATTTAGCCTACTGTGGCGGTTATCAGTCCGGTTATCCAAAAAGCTCCTAGGCCATCTCGCGGAATGTCCGCACTAGCCACGGCATCGGCGGAATAGCTACCGGGAATTCGGCGAAAAGCCCTCGAGAACATGTGCTGATCGATTCGCTTAGGTACCGATACGAAGCCAAATCCACTTTTTTGACGCTAGCGAGTGGTGTCGCATGGACACCTCTACACATGGGCTCGTCGTCCGCATGGTCCTTGAGTGGGGTCCTCCAATCACACCGACGACGACTCGCTGACAACTCACACGAGCACGCCTTGCAGCTGGCCTGTCATTCGCCGCGATACGCCGTCTGAAGCGTAGGGGCGGGTCTGTCCAGTCACCCGATACGCAGATTGTTACGCCTTTATAGAGTATGCAGCTATGAATCAATCCTCTTGCCCCTTGACGATCTTGCCACAACCCCGCCCTTTAGCACCTTCAAGTCAGTCGACACCCCGTCCACGTTGCTTTGTTGCACATTCCCAGGACAGCAACACCTTTCAAAATGCCGATGGAAGAGCCCATGGCTCAGATGCCCCCTCCCGTCCTCGTTGAGGCAGCGGCGAGGAACGACTTCCCTGAACCCCTTTATCATCAAGACGAGAAGAAGGACTCATTCGACGAGGAGTCAGGAAAGGTTGTCGCCGCACCCGCCTACTTCGACCCCAAGAGTGAGTCCGTCGAGCTGCGAACCAGACTCTGGGTTGACGAAACATCTTTTAGACCCGGACGATGTCTACCCGACCGAAGAAGAGGCTGCTACCCTATCTCGAGTCCCGGATCGAGTGCCGTTGGAAAGTTACCTGGTCGCCATCGTAGAGTTGGGTGAACGATTCTCGTACTACGGAACGACTGGTGCGTCTTTCTGGAACTCGCTGACTGAGTCCTCACTGACAATTCTCATTTCGTAGTCGTCTTCACCGTGCGTTGCGAATGTGGCGACACTGGATGTCTGGTGCTGACTATCTTGCTCCACAGAACTTCATTCAGCGACCGCTCCCTCCTGGATCCACCACTGGTTCTGCCGGCACTGACGGACAGCCCGGTGCCCTCGGTATGGGCCAGAAGGTGAGTACGCTCGGTCCGGCCAGATAGCGGAGAGTTGACATACGCCTTCACAGGCCGCTTTCGGTTTGACGACATTCAACACTTTCTGGATCTACCTCACTCCCCTGCTCGGTGCCTACATCGCCGATCAGTATCTCGGTCGATTCACAACAATTCAAGTCGCCAACGCCATCGTCTTGCTCGGTCACATCCTTTTGGTTATCTGCGCTATCCCCGGTATCATTAACAAGGACGGCATCATCGGTCTCTTCATCGTCGCCATCATTATCATGGGCCTCGGTTCAGGATGGTTCAAGTCCAATGTCGCCCCCTTGATCGCCGAGCAAGTGACGAGGCAGAAGTCCGTTGTCGAGGTCAGGAACGGCAAGAAGGTCATCGTTGACCCCAAATTGACAGCCCAAAGGATTTTCATGTACTTCTACATGTTCATCAACATCGGATCCCTCGCCGGTCAAATCGGAATGGTCTACGCCGAGAAATACGTTGGATTCTGGCTTTCATACCTGCTGCCGACAATCGTCTTCCTTATCTGTCCTCTGGTCCTTATCCTCGGTCGAAAGCGATACGTCCTCACTCCTCCGTCCGGCAGTGTCTAGTGAGTCGCTCGGATCGTCGGCAATCTTGATCGTACTGACGGTTTCCGGTCCAGCCCCGTTGCCGCCAAAGCCCTTCGAGAAGTCAGCCGAGGCACATTGTCGCTCAACCCCAAGCGTTTCTTTGGTAACCGAAACTGTAAGCACCAGCCTCGGCTACGGCGATCTGTTCCTAACGCTGTTGGTTTTAGGGGATGCCATCAAGCCTTCTCAAATCGAGGGTGAAAAGCCTACTTGGATGAGATGGGACGACGCATGGGTTGACGAGCTTAAGCGAGCCATTTCTGCTTGCAAGGTGTAAGCCTGCATCTTTGGAATAGCTTGAATCCGTCGCTGACCGATCCGTCCAGTTTCACGTTCTACCCCATCTATTGGCTCGCTTACAACCAAATGACCGGGAACTTGACGTCGCAAGCTGCGACTATGGAGGTACGTCTGCCTTGTTGTCTCTGGGAAGCTTCGCTGACCTCGGTTCCAGTTGAACGGCGTGCCGAACGATATCATCAACAACATCAACCCCATTTCGCTCGTCGTGAGTACTCCGTAAACCGGTCGCGTTTCCAAACTGACCACATGCGTGATTCAGATTTTTATTCCCATCTTCGATCTCGTCATCTACCCCTTCCTTCGACGCAAGAACATCCGATTCACCCCGCTCAGGCGAATCACTGCCGGTTTCTTCTGCGCAACATTGGCTATGATCTGGGCTTGCGTTACCCAGGTTTACATCTACCGAATGAGCCCCTGTGGAGATGAAGCCAACAACTGTAGCGACCCGATCACTGGTAACGTGAGTAGACGAACGGATACTTTGTAGAACCCTTTCTAACTGCTTGTTCACAGACGCTCGCGGCTCCTATCAATGTCTGGTCCCAGGTTGGTTCTTACGCGCTTATCGGTTTCTCCGAAGTGAGTCTTTACACAGCCCTTGTGGAGACGACTACTGACCTTTCCTGATAGATCTTTGCGTCCATTACCATCCTCGAATACGCCTACTCGAAGGCGCCGAAGAACATGCGATCCATTGTTCAAGCCATCGCCTTGCTCACGAACGCGATCGCGGCCGCCATCGGTGAAGCGCTGGTTCCCTTGTCCGACGACCCGCACCTCGTTTGGAACTACATGACCTGTGCTCTACGTAAGTCAACTTCCCTGTTCATTCCTTTCCCAGTTCCCCGCTCATGCCTTTTCTTATCTTTCTTAGTGGCAGCCATCGGCGGTATCGGCTTCTTCTTCACTTTCCGAGAGCTCGACCGGGAAGAAGAGGCCCTCAACGACCTTCCCGAAGGTCATGTGTACCTCGCGCCGAGGACGAAGAAGGCTGGGTTCTTCTCTCGTGGACAAAAGACGGAGGAGACTACCGTTCAATAGGTTAGCGACTGAAGTGTGTATAATAACAGGCAATTGGGTGTATCGTTACAATCGGATTTTGAAATTCTCATGTCATCCACACGGAGCCAGGTATAAGTGGGATCATACTATACCCTTGCAGCCACATTGAATTCCTCCATGCCATCCGCCCTGAGCGTCGCACCTCAGAGGGCGGACCAGTCGCGCTGCACTATCTTCTTCCAAGCAAGAGCGCCCACTACTTCATCTGCCGCACGTTCTCTGCCTAGCGTCCCCAGCATGGTCCCGAGAAACTTTTTGTCATGAGGAGCCTTCGAGCGTCACGTTCATGACCAACGCCAACTTTTCCGCCTGGACGCGTACCCGGCTCAGGAAGCTCGACGTCGCGGTACGACGCTGGACGTCAAAGCCTAGGGGTCATCCAAAACGAGTGGCATAGGCGGCGCATGTAGGCGTCTTTGCGTGAGTCGCCGTGACATCTGGCAGATGGTTCCCGTCAGACCTATAGATGCCAGTCTTCAAGCGCGTCCTGAACTGACCACGCACTAAATGTTTCCCGTCCCTGTCCAGACTGCCCGGACCAGTAGTGGCCGTTGCCAACTCCCACACTTCATGGCTAACCATGCTGCTTCCATTGAGGTCTGTAGTGACAGCGCAGAGGGCACCGGAGCTAATCTGCAAGTCAAGCAGGTCAAGGCCAGGACCTCCCTCTCGAGGTGACAAGCACGGCGAGACCGGAGTCACCGGACGAAATTGTGACCAGCTTACTGCTGACGTATCCGGCGGCCGAACGAATCTGATCCCGGCTCATCCACGTCCACCTCCTCCTTCCTTTCCCTTGATCACCTCTCGTCTCACCTCGCCCATCACCCCAGCAACTGGTCATTGACGGATTCCGCCACGGCTCCAGTATGCCCCTCCTACAATCAAAGCTCCTCGCTTACGGCGTTCTCTCCACCGGACTCGCTCTCGCCGTTCTGTCGAATGCATGGAACGCCCGAAGGAACTTTTACGCTTCGGCCGTTCAGGTTGCGAGTAGTAACGGTTCCATACTCGTGAGTACCTCTGACGGGTCTCTGCAACGGTGGCTGACGTGGTGATGGTAGGTCCTTGCGAATTTGGGGCTGTTCGTCGCGTTGAGTTTCGGGCTGGTGGTCAAGCGGGTCTTCTTTGGAACGCTGAGGCCGATTGAAATCGAAGTACGTTCTCCCACTCTTTTGTCTGCATTTCCGCTGATGCATATTGTGCTGTAGCACCTGTACGACAGGTCATGGTACTTCTTCACCGAAACAATGCTCGCGCTCGCCATGTTCCGGTCCGGTTTCCTCACCTTCTCATCCTTTCTTCTTCGGCTGACCTTGTATGACGGCGCAGAGACGACCTCGACCCACACCTCATCGCCCTCTTTGCGACACTTCTCTTCCTGAAATGCTTCCACTGGATCTCCTCGGACAGGGTCGAATACGTACGCTTCTCCCCTCTTGCTCACGTCACATCCCATTCCATTCACTGACCTCAACGTCCGCAGATGGACCAATTCCCGCCCCCCGGCCCGCCCGTCAAGTTCCACGCGCGTCTCGTATCAGCCGTATGGAACCTCACACTGGCGGACCTCGCTGCCGGGGTGTATTGCTACAAGTTGGTGATGGAGGGAGATTCGCGTGGCGGGATTAGTGGGTCGGCGGTGTTCTTTGGGACGGAGGTGAGTGCCACGAGCGGAGGCGAGGGACGTTCGGAGAAGAAGCGGAGCGTAGAGGTGGGGCAAAGCCAAAGTGATGGACAGGGGCGGGAAACGGCGGAATGAGATTTCGGGGCGCGAGGCGGGACATGGTCGAGCTCAAGATGCCTCGAACGGGGGAGACGTATCGTCGAATGCAGGATCGAGAGCAGGCTCAGTGATACGAGAGCGTCCCTCGTGATGATGATGTGCGGCAAAGCGATATGGAGAGAGGGTCTGCGAGACGAGGATACGACGAGTGAATGAGATCACGGCGTATCGAAGGACGAAAGGAGGACATTGCCGGAGAAGAAGTAGGGAAATAATGCAGGATCAGGGTACGACGACACGAGGCGCTGACACGACGAGTCGAGTCGGACGAGTGCAGAGCAGGACAAAGGAAGGTAGATGATGACGACGGGTCATGGCCCTCCGTTCGAATTGTCGTATGACGGTCGAGATGTGCTTTCCATCGTCGAACGGCTCGCGTGCGGCGTAGGACGCTTCCGTCGGCGCCCAGTGGCATCTTGACGGATGAGTCTATGAAAAGGGGGTTCTCGTCGCGGAGAATCGAGTGTCGCACGGAAGTGATTGCCGAGCGGGATATCACAGGAGCCTCTTGCTCCGACCGCCGTGTAGGATGGAGTCGTTGGGAAAAGAGCAAAAGAGCTGACGAATCTGGCGTTATAGTTTGCCATCTTGACCTGTACGGCGCTCTCAATACATGCAAAGTACCTGATCAACCTTGTGGACATCGTCAAAGCCGGGGGAAGAGACGATGCTCCGCCATGGGAAGGCAAGAGCATGTGGACGTTTTACGTCGATCTGGTATATTGTACGTCGCCCCTTCTCCTTTCCAAATCTTCGCTGACCCCTTTGCATAGACGCCGTCAAACTCGTGATCTACACCGCCTTTTTCTATACCATCTTCATCCTCTCCGGCGTCTTCCCGATCAATCACATCGTCCCGCTCTACCTCACCTTCCGAGCATTCTCCACTAAATGCCTCGACCTCGTCAAATACCGCCGCGCGACACGAAACATGGATACACGGTATCCGGACGCAACACAGGCGGAAATTGATGGACTGGGAGGAGGAAGCTGTGTTATCTGTCGGGAGGATATGGTCGCGAGGGACCCGGCGGCGCAGAGAGAGGCAAGGACGGTGAATGATACGCCGAAAAAGTTGGCGTGTGGGCATGTCTTCCACCTGCATTGCTTGAAGAGTTGGTTGGAGAGGCAGCAGAGTTGTCCGACGTGGTGAGTGCAAACTTTGTGGAGATATACTATTGCTAATTCATGATATAGTCGACGGACTGTGTTCGACACGCAGCCAGCGCCACCAACAGCTCCTGCTCCGCAACCTGGACAGGTTCCCGCTACCCCGCCGCAGCCAACGCCAACCCCGACAGCAACAACCGCACCCGAATCAACGCCTCGTTCGCAACCCACTCTACAGCCCGTCGGGATCTGGCGCTCAGAGAGCCCCGCCTCACCGTTCGCTGTTTCCCCGATTACACATTTCCGGCGACGTATAACAGAACTCGTCGCACCTTCCGCACCTTCGGCAGCAGAAGGACCGGCAATCCACGTCGCACCACCGACAGCGGAGCAGGCTACGGCGTTCAGGACGTTGCCATGGGAGGCGTTGACAATGGCGCAACGACAACACGCGATCAAGACCCAGCCATCGAATCTGTCGAATGTTGTTGTCAACGCAAACGACGTGGGTTCAAGCCTGCGTCCTCACGGTTCGCGAAACGTTTCCTGGGATCCGTCAAATGGGACGGAAAGTCCTTGGGCTTCGCACACTCCGCTGACGAGTCAGGCGCCCGAGGTGTTTTCTCAAATACACGCGACGAGGGTGCGCACTCGGTCGCAAGCTCGTCAAGATGGCATGTCACAGGAGGGAAGCACGTCGTCCGCCAGTGCTGGGCTGGAGGAAGGATCGAGTCCGGCACAGATGGCGGCGATGGCAGCGTTGAGAAGAGCGAATCAACAGAGATCGGCGGGGAAGAAGGCGGAAGTCAAGGCAGCCTCGCCGCCACCGATGGCCAAGCTTCAGTTCCCGTTCCCGGAGGACGTCGTCTATGACTTTCCTCAGTGGGACCCGGATGCGACAGTGGAGACGCCGAAGCCAATCGAGCAACCCCAATCAAGCAAACCCGCACGACCTTATCTTGTCCCACTCTTCGATAATCCGATACGTGGTAGTACAAGACCCGATTTCAGCGATCCCGCGGCGTCTGATTTGGCACCACCTTCACCAAGGAGCGCGATGGCGGCGATACGATGGGGAGTTGAGCAATTGCAACGTTCGATGCGCACGAACGAAGAAGGGCAATGGAGAGAACAGGTAGATGGCTTGACAGAGCTGGAGAGGGAGATGGCGAGCGCTCTCGCGCAGCTTAGGCCTGCTGGGCAGGCAGAGCCTTCTCCATCATGAGTCACAGCATCTTGGGCTTCGCGATGACATTACGAGCAATGACGGTTGTACCTCCTAGCACATTTGCATACACGTTTACTGGTAATGGCGGATAAGTGGACACTTTTCAAGGACCTTGCCTGCGTTGTCCTGACGTCCGCAAGCCTATCGCTTGTCCGGCGCTGGTCTATGCTCCGGTCTTGATGCCCTTACAACCCGCATCGATTCGGATAGAGCCTTGCTTTCTTGATTCAACCCCCTGTGTCCGCCATCTCTCGCTCACAAAGGCTGTGCTGCTCCGTTTGGGGGATTGTCGTCTCTGACGAGAACGAGCTAGAGGGATGCGTTTGCGAGCGCCCTTGCAGAGCTCGGCCTGCCGGAAAGGCCGCGTGTCTATCAATCTCCTTTCACTTGTGAAGATATGACAAAGAATGACAGTTGTATTCCGCTACATGTCTAGATACACGTTACAGCAGTGTAAAGGATACAGTAGGGAGTCCATCAAGGACTCATGGCCGCTATTGAAACCTTTACAAGTAGGACCAACCAATTTGCTGGACACCCTGGTCCAGAGGAGCGAAGACTTGGAACAACGCGGGCGACATGTCGAGATCACCGTAGTTGCAAGTAGGGCATTCGTCCTTGATGGTCGCGACGGCGTATTGGCCGTTGGCTAGTGAAACACGCAAAAGTCAGTGAACCGCTTACTGCAAACTCGAGCGCACTACTCACCCCAGATTCCGATTTGCTTGCCACACTCGGGACCGGGGTAACCACCGCCGTATTGCGCACTGTTCAAAGCCACAATGAAATCGCCATCGTTGTTCCAGTCACCACAGGCGCCCAGACCGGTAGCGTAGTAGGTGGCACGACCGGAGAAGTCCCTCTTGACGGGGGAAGCGGTAGCGAAGGCGGCGAGCGCGGCAACGGCGATAGTAGAGAAGAACATTTTGGATTTAGATACGACTATGGGGAGCCGAGGTAAGCTAGGGGCCTCGAAGGTAGCGGAGATGCTGAGA
Source organism: Naganishia albida (assembly GCA_001599735.1). NCBI lineage: Eukaryota > Fungi > Basidiomycota > Tremellomycetes > Filobasidiales > Filobasidiaceae > Naganishia > Naganishia albida. Next base: position 73,278 of record BCHV01000008.1, read on the forward strand.
ACTCACAGAGTAACGTAAAGAAGGTGGTAAGAGAGTGAAGGTCGACTGAAAAGTTCAGGACGTTGGTGAGTGAAGGTTGTTGGGATGAGAGGTAAATCGTTAGAGGAGAACAGCCATAGCATTGCCTTATATAGCTCAGACCTGTTGGAGGCCGCCATAGGAAATCGAAGCAGTGCACTGGGCATCATGCTGAAAATTCTTGCAGCAAGGCAACTCGTACCCTCGCAACCGCATTCAAGGTGCTCATGCAGGCTGTTCAAGGGTTCGTCTCCAGGTCACCACTTCTTGGTGACATGTTGAAGCCGGTAGCAAGGCTGGCCCTCTACGTATAACGACCTGGACGATATCTTCGCAAACCCCGCATCAACCTCGAAAATGAAATTGCTCCGGTAAAACTACCATGCAGCGATCTGCAGCGCAATCCGCTGGCGACTTGGCTGGCGGAGAGAAAGGGAGGTAAATATCCGGCACGGAACCCAGTCGAAACCGATATGGACATTGACCCTTTTCCATTATGAGATTCTCCTGACTAGGACCGCAGCGCGACCCCCGGAAGCTCTTCTGCACAGTGGTTTTCAAAGAATTTAAGCCGGACTTACGTATGTACAGTAAGCTTTACAGAGCTCTTTACAGTCGCGATCGGCAAGATTTCTGAGGATGAACTGCAACACGGGGCAACTCCTGGTCTCGCACCATCCGCCACGATAACGGATGGCTTAGCTGCTGCGAAAGATCCCACAGAGCTCTCAGCAGACTACTTCTGCCTCACCGGTAGCCCACTGCGATCGGCACTATGGAAAGGTGCTGCGCCGAGGTCTCTGTTTCAGTCCAGACTTCAGTATGACCGTCGAGGCCGGGCTGGCCATGTGCGATTCATCAGGGCTTCGACTGGGCAATGCAAGTCGCGGTGTCGCACCATGCATGTTCGCTCATGCCGAGTCCTCGATGCGCGTGTCACTGCCGCCTCGCAGAAGAACCGCCGACCATTGGAAACCGAAGACATACGGAGGAGTGTGAGAGAGTTTATACATTCTGTCGGATCTCGCAGTGCAGACTGCGCCGACTCGAGGACCTCTACCGCGGCTGTCTGCGCTGTCTGCGTCCATGCGTCATGCACGCACTGTGTCTGCGCATGCCGTCTCAATAGGGACTATGCTCTAGCTGATCTAATAGCTTTCATTGGATCAAGCCAGTACCTTTCGGCAGACTTCTATGGGCATGCTCCCGAGGCGAGTCGGTGAGGACCTGGTTTAAACACGGGAATCTGATTTGTAACCTCTAGACCGAAAGCGTTAAGGATCAAAACTGAAGGCGGGGACCTCTCTTGATACCTTTGACCAGCTCTAAGGCAACCCTCTTCTCAGCGATATGTATTCGACCTCTTGTGCAGGTTGATTGTACGATGAGCGATCGGGCGCTGCTCAAGTGGGAATCAAGCGCATATGTGTCGATTCGGTAGCTTGAGCTTTCGTGGCGCGTGGTGGCACACTTAGAGCATAGAACGGCGTATGTGGTCGGCTGCAATATAACATCCTGTCCCATTATCTTCGTGGGATCTCGCGGAACTCACGAGATCGCATTCTTCGCATTAGCTCATGTGACCACATTCTGGCTAGGAGCAACAAGTCAACTGCAGATTCCTGTCTTTATCTCAACTTTGTTGATAACGGACCCGCGTGAAGTCCAAAGTCGGCGCATCGTCCGGAAGATGAGAGCCATCCCGGTGTGCCTTGAAATCCCCGTTCGCTTAATTGGCTATCCAACAGTCAACATGTTTGAAGGGTGAAAGTGGGAAGCCTAGCACGAGCTTCGCAAATGCGCCTGCACAGCCCAATAGCAACTGGTAGACGTCTATCGAGTATCAAGCATATGGAAACATGTTTTGACAAGCGTACAACCAGGATCGCTTCGAGGCCTGATCTCGATCCTGCGGTATTCTAACCTTGATACAACATCCGCTGCAGCCGAATGGAGTTGGCTAGCGTGTACACGGTCTTTTGGGCGGGGAGAGGGACTGCTAGGCGAAAAGGGATCAGCGCCGAGTACGGATGAGGGAAGCGTCAACTCACGGATCTACTGGGTGAATTCCCAGTCGATGGAGATGACACCGACGTCGGGGTTCGCAAAGCGGTTGAAGAGCGCGGGGGACATGTCGAGATCGCCGTGACCACATCCAGGACAGAGGTCAACAATGGTAGCGGTTTCGGTCTTGCCGTTGGCTGAGGATTACTCAAGATCAGCGCTGTGCCCAAAAAATGCAGCGAAATCTCCATTGTACCCACCAGAGATTGAGATCTGCTTGCCGCATTCAGGTCCAGGATATCCGGAGCCGTACTGGGGGGCGTTTAAAGCGACCACCATTTCCGAATCATTGTTGACGTTGCCGCAAGCACCCAAACCGACGGCGTAGAAGGTGCCTCGACCACCGAAGCCTCGCTTGACGGGGCTGGCGGTAGCGAAAGCCGCAAGGGCGGCGACGGCGATGGTGGTGAAGCTGGTAGAGAAGAACATTTTGGGTTTAAATACACAACTACGGGTGAAGGGGTCAGTACAAGAAACTCCACATCCCGACGCAGAACTCACAATCGATGTAAAGACGGTGGGAAAGAGTGGAAGTTGACCGAGTCGGTTCAAGTTCGGAAAGGGAAGAAGGGAAAGGTGTTGGATGATAGAGAAAGACTGGTAGAGAATACTCACCATCGTTTGAACTTTATACCACTCGGAGGCCGTAACACCTCCTAGCTTTCCCCTGACAACATCTTGTGGCAAGGTCGAAAACCCCTAGCAACGGGCAGGCATTGTTCGGGGAGCTGGGCATCGGTCCTTGCAATGGTGGACGACTTTGAGGGGCTTTGATAGATGACATCAGCGGATTGTCGAGGTTGAGGACCTAATACGGAATCGGAATGAGCGGAATGATACCTTGACAGCAATCCGGCCTATGGCATACCAGTGGCTGTCTACAGTCTGAGACCTGGCGCAGAGGGCAATTTGGGTTGGGCGACACTCAAATTATGGTGATGGAGAAACCTGACATAGATACTTCCGAAGTCATCCGGTCCATATGAGTAATTGACTATGTGCTTGGGCCTCGAAGAATGATGGATGAAACTGGTCGTGGACCCTACAAAGATACGAGCTCCAGCTGAGTGAAAACGCAGCGCGGGCGCAGATTGGCGATCTCGATGAACGTCAGCAAGCGGAAATGTGGCTGCATCTCGGACAAATTCTGCCTGCTTCCGAGTCTCGTGGCTTTGCCGAGTTATTCCGTCGCGCCAATCATGCCGTAACGTTGTCAAGAAGGATTTCTACGACGAGCCTTGAATTCCCGAGAATTTGAAGGCACGCACCGTCCGCCAGAAGTCAGAGGGACGAGACCCTACTTTACTTTTCGCAAGGGCCGGCGATGCCATCACGAACGCATCAGGGAATTCTAGAGATGGATAGAGGCTTGAGGAATGTCATTCCATCGCGCAGGTATCTCGTCAGCGGCGGAATGATCAGGGCAGATAGCAAGACGTCATCAGCGTCTGTCATAGCGATGCTGTGTGGCGGGGTATACGTAATGTCGGAGAGTGCCTCAGATCTATCAGAGCCAGCTCTGATGGTTAGGGCCTCGTGCATCAGAATCCGGACCGTGCGTCGCCGCTGCGGCATATCAGGCTGAGAGTGAACGCTTACGTTTTCAGCCTGCGCGCAATAAATCGCAGTCACAAATTGAACACAGATAGCAGAAGCAGCTGCAGAAGTCACCAGGGGACAGGCCTCTTTACCTTGACATTGGTTGGGGACGACCACCCTTCTAGCTACCTTCCCTTACTTCGCGATTTCGAGGTTGGCGCCGCAGTCATGCCGCTCAACGTTTATCATTCCTTAGTCTCGTCAACCCCAGACCTACGTATCGAGGAGGGACGCGTGAGAATAGCTCCGGGGGAGCGGTCGCCCTTGCCTAGACAGAGGAAAGAGATGTTCAGAGTATAGAGCGGCCCATGGTATATGCGAGGCTGTCTGAAGGGACTCCAACCTCAGAAGACGTTGAAGACTGGGCCCTACATATTCGCCTGACGGGGTTCATGGACCGTATACAGCGATGCAGGACTTGGAGAAGGGGCAGCTGAGGGGACGTATGGAAAGAGCTACGCCGGATCACTCGCTCACCCTCTCGAGGGGGTGATTTTCCCTCCGTTAATGCAAAATCTGATTACATTCGTACAAGGTGATATACATATAGCAATCTCGAAAGGTCATTCCAATACACTCTCAGGATTGCGCGCGAATCAGCTCCAGCCAAATGCCTGCCTCCCTGCTGAACCAAATCTTCATGGCTTCCATTCTCACTTAGGCGACCATCTTCAACAACGTGAATCATATCGCTGTGCCGAATGGTGGAAAGCCGATGTGCAATAGTGATTGTTGTTCTGTTGAGGTCAACACCATTGGATTGTCAGATATCGTGCGCCCTTCGAGTGACAAGGGCTATATATATCTCACCTTCCTACGCTTGCATTGTCCAGCGCGAGCTGCACAGCTCTTTCCGACTCTGAGTCGAGCACGCCTGTCGCTTCTGAACACCGGATAATGGTGAGCCCTCCGTTGAAAGCGAGTATGAGGGTTCGCCTCCTAGGCCTGAGAACTTAACATCCAACAGCAGAATCCGCGGGTTTCGGACCAAGGCGCGCGCAACACAGATTCGCTGTCTCTCACCGCCGCTAAGTATGCAGCCTTTCATGCCAGTTTCAGGATCCATACCCAGCGGTAGGCTCGTGCGATACGGAATCCGGGTCCAATGCGCCCAGCGATATATCCCATCTCACTGTGCCTTGAAACAGCACCGAGTCTTGCGAGACATACGCCATACTGGCTCGCAATGCCTCAAGCGATATCGCTCTACTGTCCACATCGCCGAACTTGATGATCCCTCTGCTTGGGTCGTAGAAACGCTGGATAGCGGCAAGGATAGACGTTTTACCTGAACCAGAAGTGCCGCAGATCGCGTTCTTTTTTCCCGCCAGAAAACGGATGTTGATGCCATCTAACGCAGGGATCTCCCGTCTCTGTGGGTAACGCAATTCCACGTCTTCGCTGTTGTTCGACGGCAGGATCAGGCTATGTCTCAGGCTCTGCGTGTCGCACTTACAATATGATGTCACCTTCTCTCCAAGAGGAGGGTAGTGCATCCGTCAGAGGAAGAGTTGCGTACTGTGGCTCTTCACGAAGCCACATCCACGGCGCTCAGTCAGTCTCTGTACAAGGCGAGTGCCGATGATCATCTCTAACCTGTATCTCCTTCAGGGAATACAGAGGTCGAGCGTAGTCTCCTACAAACGTGAAGATTTTGCTTGAAGCGAACGCTGCAATTGTGACCACTTCGACTACCGCGAATAGCCTGGCAATATCCTTCGCGAAATTGCCAGTATCAGAAAACGAATCCAGTTTGCAGCTGTTCTCACACAAATGCTCATCAGTCCATCGATTCGCCTTTGGCTCCATCGGTAGAAGATCAAACCGGCGACGCACATGACAGTCCCGTACGAAAGCGCAAACCCAGCAGTACCTAAGAAAAGGAAGCCCTTTTCTTGTACGCCAGGATGAAACTTCGCCTGGAAAAGTCGCATGGTCTCGCGCTCCCTTCGGAGAGCCTTCAGAGTTCGAATTGCGTCGACGTGTTCATTAACGAAGTTTGCTGCTTCTGGGACCGATGCGGATGTGCTGTCCTCGTGCTTTCGAAGCATAGCGGTCTTTAACCACCCCTGGCGACGAGAATTAGCGTGAGGTTTTGGCGGATGGAGCCACATACGTACTGATAGAAGGAGGACTAGAAGAAGCGGCACCACTACAAGAGCTGTCTTCCAGTCCAGTATCATACCAATCGCGAGACTTCCCGCCAGATTCGTCATGGCGACAATTAGTTGACCATTGACAACTCCGGTGACACCACCGATATACTCAGGATGGGCCGAGATGGCAGAGGTCAAACCGCCTGACAGAGAGTCGGCCTGGTCAAAGAAACCGATTTCTTGTCGGACTAAGGCTTTCGCGGATCGAATATGCAGTCGTCTGATTAACTTTCACTTCCGATCTCCAGGCAGAGTATATTGACACTGTATAAAGCAATCAAAAGATAATCATAGCCCTTTAGCAATCAACGACTTACAGATAGAGAAACAACACCACAAATGCAAGAATGAGAAACCAGAAAGACCAAGTATCAGTCCTAGGACGGAAGTTGATGTCGCCTAGACTTTTGATGGCTCCTTCGCTCATGGCGCCAGCTGTAGGAAATGCTGCGCCTGCTAGAATAGCCCCAACAAAACCGACGACAAACAGCCAGCGATTTGAAAGAACACCTCCGACAAGCGTGCTTCTGCATCGTTCATCTGCTTTCGGCCCCTCTGCTGGCGTACTGACTTCGAGATCTCCCTCTATGACTGTTGACCCGTTGCTCGCCGCATCGAACCGAAGTTGCTTGGTATTAGATACGAGTTCGCTGGTCACTCTGAGGTTTTCGAGATGAAGCTTTGCGCACGATGGCTGCGGTACTTTCTCCTCGACTTCCTCTGCCGAGAGATGGGGCGGTCGCGAGGTGACTGCCAATGTGCTGAACATGTGGTCCGGTCTACATTGGCATATGAAGTCTTCGTAGGATCCCTGATCGACAACCCGACCTTTGCGCATATCTATGATAGCGTCTGCATTCTTGATCGTGCTTGTACGATGTATGATAATCACTACTGTCATTTCCCTTTCTTTCACCTCGCGGTCCAGGACGTCACAAATCGCATCCTCCGTCTGGTTATCCAAAGCAGAGGTGGCTTCGTCGAGAATTAGACAGGCTGGTTTCCTAACCAGAGCACGCGCAATGGCCAATCTCTGCCGCTGACCCACAGACAACCCTGCGCCTTGTCCACCTCCAATCGTAGTTCATCGTCCAATAGCCATACACCAAGCCCCAAGCTGAGTGCGTCAAGCCAGCCAAAATAGCGGCGATAGTCCCCACGGCGTAAAGGGTTTATGGATGTGATAACCGGTCCTTCCAGGTCGAAGAGGCGGTCTTTGACGAATGTCCAAAGGATAACAGATACAGAAACAAGGGTAATTTACTGTGGCGAGGAGCGATTTCAGTATATTCGGGTAGACCGTCTAGACGCGGCTGTCGGCCGCGCGGAACTGAGGCAGAAGACATGTTGTATCTGGTTGAGGAAAGGGGGGGATGAAGATGACACAGACTCACATGCGTCGAAAAGGTATCCTTGGTTCCTGAGTCATTTATATCAAACCGTCGCGCCAGCCGAAACGGCAGTGTCGAGCGATGAGGTGCTTCGCATGCAGTCCCAAAGGCCTGTGAGTTGTCCAAAGCGACTTCCCTTTGTGCAGTGGCTCAGGTCAGATTGCTTGATTCTGTAAGTTACATATCATGATATACGACTGTATCTCGCTAAGAGACGGATAAGTTACAACGCGAAAGCTTACGAGGGGCTGGGTTCCACAGCCGACTCGCCTATGCCTTTCCTGCCGGTTCCCCTCCGATAGCCAACCCTTGGATGTCCAACCCAGGCTCGTCTTGCGATACGGCTTTGGTCAAACGGAAGTCCTGCTGCAACTCATACTTCAAAACGTCCTTCAACTCGGCCGGCGCCTGGTAACCCTCCTTTGCCGATTTCCCCTGTGCTATCGGTACGAAGTCGATGACGAGCGAATCCTTGACGGCGAATACCGCATCGTCTTTTAGGTAGTCGGATTCTCGGTCGAAGACTTGCGATACGAGTGTCTTGTGGCCGGGAGCTTCGATCCAGAACTAGATTACACTCAACCGTTAGCAAGCGCGAACGCTGTAGCTGAAGGCAAACGATGCAAGAGACTTACGTGGATGTGAGCCGGTCTATACGGATGCCTGCCCATCATCTGCAGAAGCTTGCCCGCAGAATGATCGAACGGGATAGGGTAAGGTGTAGGCCGAAGACAGACCGTTTCGTATCGACCATTCTCGTCCGTCTGGAAACGTCCACGACAATGATTTTGTGGTTTTGAGGGATCCTGGGCATCGTACAGTCCATCTGGAGCCTGCAATAGAGCACATATGTATTGTCAAGCCAGACTGCGGGAATGACCGATGCGAACAGCGGACTTACATCGTGCCAGATGTCGACCATGGCTCCCTTCAGCGGCTTTCCTTCTGCATCATATACCGTTCCGAACAAGCGAGTATAGTCTGCATCCTTCTCGAACTGCCTGACGATTGTTGTCCCGTTTGGTTGAACGGCGACGCCGTGACGATAGAAGGGACCGAGGATGGCCGAGTGCGATGCTTCGATCGTCTGAGAGGCTTCGTCCTTCTTCGCCGCTTCCGAGGTACGCTTGAATGCGAGGATGTCTAGAATATTTGCGTCGGTCAAGAGTTTCGGGCCTTCCTGCACGGTATCGCTTACCGACCAGTGACTCGACGCCCAGGACATCCGACACCAAGACCTGTCAACGGAAGATGAGTGTCATTCCCGCCAGTTATCAGAAGGATCGTCTCACCATCTCATCACGCTGGTCTGTGGTAACCTGTCCAGCTTCAACCAGCAAAGCACATGCCGCGACTGGTAGCCATCGCGTTAGCAAAACTGACCTCCAGGTTGAGGCATGATAGCGAAACGTACGCCATTCTTCTACGGTGACATCCGCTTCGACAATAAACTCGTGGAGCTTCTTGATCAAAATAGGGCTTTCGATTAAGGGGTATCAAATCAGATCGAATCGGGCGAAGCTGGATCCTGGACACTCGGCACGCACAATGCTTTCCGGACCCTCGGAGACGCCTTGCTGCTTATCGACGCGATAACGCTCTGCGTGTACTGCTCAAGATCAATGTCGCCTTCGGCTGCGTTCACGGTGTGCTTGTCGCTCATAATTGAATGGGTCTTTACGTCGTTGGTACGGAGTGGGTCATTGGAATGGCGCAACATGGCCTATGCGATTGGACTGACTTCATATATCGCTGTCGGCAACCGCTTGTTGCCCCGCAAAGACAATTCGCCGGGCGGGTCTCGCGTAATTTCAACGCCTTTCGCCGCGGCCGGAAATCCGGAGTTACGTTTGACAGTTTGGCTAGCTAGCTGGTTCACTGGTCGACAGCTCTTGCTTCGATATCGCGAACGAACTGAACCATAGGGACCAAGCTGCACCGATGGGCAGTTTGGTGTCCCGAAAGACTCCTTCGGCCAGCGAAGAAGGCGGCGCGATTCTTGACCTGCGGTTAGACAGCTTCCTCCGTCGAGGATTTGTGTTTCGCAACTCGCAAGACGCCATCGCGCGCGCACCTGCGCGCAGTACTGTAAAGCAACACTTGCACCCTCAACAGATATCAGAAACCTCCGGGATCGACGCGCTCAGAGATTTATACGTGAGGCTTCGACTTCAGCGAGTCGACGCAGGAATGCAGAAACCAACCCGATGGGGCATCATGTATACTGGAACACTATAAATTTATATTGCGATCCTGTAAGATCGATATCGTCCACCTCCATACACCCAATAACCTCAAGCGTACCATATGGCGCCCTCAACGCCTCGCAGACTAGCAATGCGAAGGTCACCTTCGTCTAGTCGGGGTAGAGCTCTGGTAGAGTCCTGAATCAGTGTGGGTCGGATCCGGAGTCCAGGAGATCCACTCACTACCGGGGTTCATGATGCCCTTCGGGTCTATCGTGTTCTTGATTTGCTTCATCAGCTCCACCGTGCCGTCCCCGAGTTCTTTCCTTAGGTATCCCTAAAGAATAGCCACCAAGTTGTCAGCCAGGCTGCCTCGAAAACGTCATCCTTCACGCACCTTCTTGCCAACTCCGACCCCATGTTCACCTGTACACGTCCCCTCGAGCGCGATGGCTCTGTCAACCATCCGATGGGCTGCTGCGTCGACCTTGTCAAAGTCCTTGTCGAGGAACACCAGGCCGCCTGTCACGCAATGCGGGTGTAAGTGGTGCTGTCGGAGGCTTCGCACAGAGGACGCCACGACTTACAATGGAAGTTTCCGTCGCCGACGTGCCTGAAAATGCGCTCACATTAAGCATGTGTTCGGTGACCAGAATGTTGGGACGTACCCAATGATTGGTCCAACGATTCCATGCTCAGCGAGATCATTTTGAGTGTCTTGCGCCAACTGCGGCAGTTTTGAGATCGGCACACATACGTCTGCAGCACAAGCCAATCATCAGAACGCTGTAATTACCGCACACACTCCCTACCTACCCGTAGAATACGCCTTGCCACCCTCTATCAAATTTAACAGCGTCCAATGCGCATTCTTCCTGGCGGCCCACAACATCTTTGCCTCCTCGGCATCCTTGGCAAACACCATCTCCTTGCCGCCATACTTTTTCGCAATCTCCTTGACCATCTCCTGGGCCTCCTTCATGGCGCCCGGATTGCCTTGAAACTTGAAGAAGATTGAGTCTGCGTCCGGTAGGGCGATGGGCAGTTCCTGGAACTTGTTCATGGCTTTCATCATGGCGCTGTCGCAGAGTTCGACACATTCTGCAAGCGGACCCAAGGTAAGCCATGGTATGGATCTGAATATACTGGGGACTCACGAATCGGAACACCTCTGTTGATGATCTCACCCGAAGCGCTGACGGCCCGCTCCACGCTCGGGAATCCGCAGACGGCGACCGTGGTCGGAAGCACTGGTGCAAGCCGGACGGTAGCTGATAGACGGCATAAAAAGCATAAGCACCTGCGATGAACAGCCAATCGCAAGTCATCGGGACATACCTTCCGTAACGATACCCAATGTCCCCTCGGCGCCGACGAACAGCTTCGTCGTATCGAATCCAGCCGACGATTTCCTGTGATCGACAACATAAGCAACCTTACGTTCTCGCCACTAAGACACACTCACCGAGCCCTATTCCGTGTCTTGATGACCTCTCCACTCGGCAACACGACGGTGATATTCAAGAACCACTCTGCCTTGGCTGTTCCGTACCGCACGGCATTTGTTCCGCTACCGGTGGTGGGACAGGTCAGACCGCACAGGTTCAGGAGAGGAATTGCAGCCTACCTGCAGCCGGTACTAATCATGCCGCCGATCGTAGCGCCTTCGTAGACCCCTCAGCACGGTCGATGGCACGCAGAGGAGAAGTACATACCTGGTCCGGGATCGAGGGGGAGGAAGAGGTTGATTCCCCGTGATTCCAGTTCGGCGTTCAGGTCCATCCATGGGACACCGGGCTGGACTGTGGCATCGCTGTCTACGGGGTCAGGCGGACAATCAGCTTCGCTCCGACAACACAGAAGAACAAGGCGCTTACCTTCTTCTGTCGAGGTTGATTATAGCCAGCGGGCGAAGGGTAAGTCCACCATGCCAGCACAGGACGATACGTGAGAGACTTGCCTCGAACAGCGAGAACCTTGTCCATCCGACTCATATCGACGCAAATCCCACCATACGGCGCCGTAATATGCCCCTCCAGACTCGTCCCGCCTATCCAGAGATCAGCCACCTTGTCACCGTCTAACACCTGATACTCACCAGAAAACGGAACAACCGGCACGCGGTACTCATTCGCGAGCTTGATCACCTTGACGACATCCTCCGTACTCTCCACATAGACGACCACATCCGGCCTGGTCGGCTCATGGTGCGTGCCACCGGCATGTGCATGCCCCAAGCGATCCTCATTGTCATCGCTCACTTTCGTGTGATCCGTCTTGCCGAGCATCTCCTTCAACCGCGGGATCACCGTCTCCCGTATCACCTTCTTACTCGCGTACCGGCCGGAATCCTTGTCGATTTCAGGCTGGAGTTTGGTCGTGGCGGTCGTGGCGTCAGCGTAATGTCCCGTAGAACGGTCGGAAGCGGTCTCACTGTCCGCCAGGACGGCTTTAGGGCCAGCGGTCAGGTAAGTTGATGCGTAGCATAGGGATGCGGTGAGTGTCGCGCTGAGAGCGACGGTGAGGCCCGTGTTGCCCTGTTGACGTGCCTGGGACGCATAGTGTCGAAGGGCGTGGGTGCGCGAAGCGGCACGAGCTTGCTGCTGCAGAAGTCGGGCTCGAAGGGTCCACATCTTGCTTTCCTGCGCCGAAGACGTAGAAGGGGTATACGATGGATATGTCTGGACAGTAGATATAAGTGCGACCCCACGGACGAGATGATTGACCTATAGCTGCGGCAGCCCCGAGTGGGCGCATGCCGTAGCGAACGCTCGCTCCGAGCTAAATTCGAATCACGTCAACCAGTATTTCCCTCGGACGGTTTCCGGTTTCCGGTCCGATTCCGAATTGAGCAGGCGGCGGGGTGATGATTGGCCGAACAAAGCTCGAGGTGGTCCTGTCCCAGTGTCTTGGACGTAGTGTTGACGGTATACCTCTAAGCTCGTCTACGATACATTGCCAGATGCAAGAAACGCGACATAACTCGCGATGGTGTCAAGAGTCTCGAGACGCATACGATAGTGTACAGAACTAACAGAAGCGGGTTGCTGCTGCCGCCTACGTTTCTCTCGAATGCCATAGCAACGCAGGGCGAGAAAATGTCGTGCAGTTCTTTTCTCATGTTCGAGATCGCTGTTCGCATGCCGTTCGAGCTGTTCTGCGCAAGAGTCTCCCAGCGTGGTTATCCAGATCGCTATATGTATGCACGGACGAACGGAATGACGACCGGTTAGACGGTTACATCAGATCGGCTTTCTGCCTAGATTTCGGCGGCCGAGCAGCAATCGAAGACGAGATGAGGCCGGCAATAACCACATCCTTCCCTCGACAGCTCCTTGATCAGTCTATTCATCGCCAACCTTCCGTTTCCCGACTGGCGACAGGATAGGCCAATGACAGCACCTCCGATACCATCACGAGCAGCTCTTCAATCAGCCATCGCCATGGACAGAAGCCTGGCCCGCCGGTCCCGCTCGGCAGCGGTCACTAGCTTTCTGGATTTCATCAAGACGCTGAGCTATGTCGTTGGGATTACGCTCGGAGTGGGGAGTATCTTCGCGGGTGTCTGGTCCGTGAGTGGCTCTCTCTCCGCGATCGATAAAGGTGGACGACACGGGACGCAGGTTGACACCTTTTCGAGCAGAAATTCCTCCTTCCATTACTGTATTCTACCTTTTCCGCCAGAAAAGCAATCACGGAACAACAACTACATGCGGTACAAAGTATAACAATCAAGCTCAAGCTCATCCGATCCAACAAGAATATGTACCGACAGACTCCCACCGTTGCAAAGGACACAAATCGAACCGCAGCCGACGCGTCTCTCGTTCCATCAGCAGACCAGAAACCAGACCAGGACGAAGCCGGGTCATATTCATCCCTGAAAGAAGGTGGTGGGAAACTAGCGGAATCCCTGTTGATCGAAGAATTGGAAGACGAATCCCCCGCCAACCGCCAGCTCATCCCGCACGGTACCAAACCCACCCCGGACCTTCCCGTCACACTCTCCTTCCTCACCGCACCCGACACGCACCACCCTTCAAAGCTAACCACCCTCCCCGAAAAACTCGACGACCTCCACCTCCACATGGACGCCACCTCGACGACACGCACCTCCCTCCTCAGCACCGTCTCGGCCTTTACGTCCCAGCTCAACTCGCAGGCGTTCCAGTTCGCGACGCGCTCAAGGGGCGGGTACGGGTCCGGGATGAGCAGCTTGGATCGGAATTTGGCGGAGGCTGGGGGCAAGGTTGGCGGGGAGGATAAGGCGGAGGAGGGCAAGGTTTCGGTGGAGGATGTCAAGAAGGAGATTCGGGGTCTGAAGGGGTTACTGCTGAGCCGGTAAGTATCAACAACGGTCGCTTCAGTTGACAATATGTTCATTCTGACCCTCCACCAGGCGCGACTTTCCTCACATGAAACGGTAGTCGGAACGCCCAGCAAGGTGTATCATATCAGCTTGAAACGACGTTGTATCACTTGGCAAGGATGGACTCCTTTATCGTCATGAAGTCGCATGGCACCGTCGTCTGCTCTTCTGAGAGGGGTTCCTTTCTTACTCGGCTCCGTTTTATGGCTTCCTTTCCGCGGGGAATCCTGGTGCAGCATCTCCTGAGGTGTACAACGGAGACCCGTAAGCTTGCGCCGAGGAAATTGCTCATAGTTTTCAGCTATATTAAGCTACAGAAAGCGAGTCTCCATCTTCAGGCTAATTTCCCGAGTCTTCCAAAAACCTATTCTCCACCGATCAAACACCAATACGTCACGTTCTCTTCAAGGTCTTTCGCCATCTTCAGCTCAAGTCAACATGTTGAAATCCGCCATCGTCGCCGCCTTCTACGCCCTCCTTCTCGCCGAGGCGTCCCTGGCCGTCGTCGTCAAGCGTGACTGTCGAGCACTGCATCAAGACCACGATTACCCCAACGGCGACGTTCCGTACGAGTGTATCCCCGCTGGACAGGCGCCTACCGAAGCTGGCTCGAGCTCTGTTTCGTCGAGTGCAACGAGTGGCAGCGTGACCTCAAGCGCCTCGGAAAGTCGAACCGACTTGCCGACCGAGACGTTCAGTGCCCTTGCGACCAGTACGGCCTCTGAGGCATCTGACAGTGAAACGGGAACCACGACATCCGCTAGACCCGTTGCGACATTGCCGTCCGGGCCAAAGCAGCCATCGCCAACGGACGACAACGAGTACCTCGGCCGGTTCTACCAGATCCGTCCGGCCGCCAACGATACGATGTGCTTGAGCGCTTTTGTCTCTTGGGATAATACCATTGGCCAAGCTGATACCGTCAACTTGTGCGTAAACGACGCGAGGCAATCGCGTGATCTCACTGATCCTTCCGGAACGCTCTCAGGCAACCTTGTGACTGTGACAAGCCCGAGGTGCAGAACAAGTGGACCTTTGATCTCGACCAGGACAAGACCAGGATCATGATCGGGAAACCGAAATCCGCTAATGATACCACCTGGTGTATCGACGGTACTACAAGTGAGTGCTTCAAAGCAATGTCTTTGATGAGGATAGCTAATGCTACACACAGTCCCTACCAATGACGACCACCCGCATGTACGGTCAAAGACCTGCGTTTTGCATTGTAAGAGACTGACTTTCAGTTTACGGACAGCTTTGGCAATGTGCGCCTGACAAGGTAGAGAAGCACGACGTAGGTTGCCTATCTATCCATGATCAGTTTCACGTCTCATCGTCTCCGCTTCCTCCAGAACGAGGTCGAGCACCAAGCTGCCCAGGACTTCTACGATGTCCAGCACTGGAACTTTGACCAGAAGTCGGGCGAGATCAGTATCAATTATCGAGGTAAGTAAATCGTACGAAGCACATAGCGTGTACTGACTAGACCATGACCGACAGAGGACCAGAAGTTCTGCTTGGATGTCGAGAATGGACATATGGATGGGCGACCTATCCAAATCTGGGAATGCTCCGGAGGTCCCAACCAGCAATGGCACGTCACGCCCGTCGACTACCAGTAGGGGTGCATTCAGTCGTTTGTAGGTGGATGAAGGTGATGTCTTGTATACCTCTTTCGTAACTCGGAAAGATGCCGTATAGAAGAGCGTAATGTACTCGTTTGATATACGCATTATTCATGTGGCCTGATATGCTCGGCCTCTATGCACGTATTCTCTATGTGCAATGTCCTGAAGATTGTTGCTGTTGATTATAATCTCAACGGACCGACCTTGACCGTTTGAGCTGCTTCTCGTCGAGCCTGTTTGTCCTTGGCTTTCTCCTCCAGTGCATTCCGTTTTGCTTGTTTTGTGAATCGTCCCTGCCCTCGATTTTTAGCGGCGTCTCTACAGAGTCATAGACGCAATGCATACCTGAGCCCCTTGCTTCATCGCCGTTCTAGAGACAGCATACAAGGTCAGCTCGTTACCGCTTGGGCAGTTAATTCGATGCTTACAGTATCGAGGCAACCTACGAGCGATCCAATCAAGTGAGTTCGACGGGCGATGGTTTGAGTTGAAAACAACCTACCTGGCCCGAGGTATATTTCGAAACGACCGGCGTGTCATCAGCATTCGTAACAGACGGTGGGCTCGGCTCTATGTACCCCATCCTCTCAAGCATCAGGAGCTGCCCAGGCGTCGGTGGTCTGCGCCGCCATTCTGCCCAACGCAAAAGTCTGTATAGCCTGTCATTATCGGGCCGAGACGCTGTACGTAAAACTCACTTGGGTAACATCGCCCTGTGGACCATCTTCTCTACCAGCGCGTCCGCTGCGCGGAAAGCCTGTTCAAGTGTCTCCGTCCGGCCGTATACGGTCCATTTGCCATAAGGAAAATACTTTTTGCCCTTGGCCGCTGCCGTCTTGGGCAGCTGGAATGTATGTCGAATTTGGTACAGCCCATTCTCCTTGATGATGGAAAAGTATTCCGTGCCCAGCACATCCAGAATGAACTTGGTATCACCGCAAGAGACCTAATGCGGGCTTATAAGCTTTTGTAGCGGTGCACTGGCTATCCTCGCTCACCCAGGCAAACTTGGAACTCGCTCGCGCATTCGTAGACTGACTGTCGTCCAGCCGGAAAGGATCATCGTCTTCGAGATAAGACACCCCATCCTTGAGCTGTACCTCGGGCTTCGTCTCTCGCTCGTGTTTTTCAAGTGCTTCTTTCTTCCTTTCCGCTCGCGCGCGGAGCGACTCGAGAGTTTCATCTGCGATGACGCTGTTAGCCGGGGTGCTGGGTGTTGTGACACGTACACGTCATATACCCACCTTCAACTTCGGCATCGACCTCTAGCCCGAAAAGCGTAGGCGCAGATATCAAACCGCCGACCTTGTTGACGTTATCCACCAAGTCGATGATCCGACAGTCGACTTTGCCGGGCGAATGTCGAAGTCCTCGTCCAATCTAGCATGGAATCGAGATAAGCTATAGAAGACTTGTGTCCCGCAGAGTATTTGCATACCATTTGACTGAAGAGATTCCTCGATCTTGTCGGTCTCGCAACGATGATGCAATCGATCTAGCACTATGGTCAGTTTAGGACTAGGAACTGCGAGTCTGCTCACATTCGGGATATCAGTGCCTTCGGTGAACAGCTGGCAATTCACCAACACCGGAAACTCCCCCGCCTTGAACGCTTCCACCAACGCCTTTCGCTCGGACTCTTTCGTGTTCCCCGTCACGAATCGAGCGTCAATGCCCGCGGCTCTGAAGGCTGCCGTCATGTCCGCCACATGAGCGAGGTCAACACAGAAGACGAGTGTCGAGCTCCTGTCATCTGCGTAACGGGATCAGGGACGTGGATGCTTGAACGCGAGGGACTTACGAGCACGGTCCAGATAAACACCAACGACGAGACTGTTCACCGCTGGGGTATTCATCGCCGCCGCCAATGACGTTGCCGAAAAATCATCCGTTGATCCACTAACGCTCACACTCGACAGATCCAGATTCGCTTTTACGGTCGTGAACCGCGCCGGGGCGAGCCATCCCGCTTCGAGCATGTCGATCACGTCCTGGTGGTAGACGATCTCTTGGAAGACGCGGGAGAGGGCTAGTTGGTCGTGCCGGGAAAAGGTCGCGGTGAACCCAATGATGGGAACGCTTCTTGACTGTGCTTGATCGGGGGTTGCTGAATCTTCTTCGAATGACTTGACGTCCGAGTTGAAATAGGACAGAAGCTTGATATAACTGGAGAAGAGATTCAGAACGATTCTGCAGACATTCGTGGTATCGCTCACCTCGGTGCGGCTGCATGATGAGCCTCGTCCACTATGATCCCCTTGAACCGGTTCGCATCATACTTAACCAACCTCGCATCCTGTCGAAGCGTCTGGTATGTCGCTATCGTACTGTCAAGACGATTGTGAGTTACATCAGCAAGAATAGCGACAAGGCTCGACGTACACATCAGCCCGACCGCTGGCTATGGAAGATCCCTGTTCCAATTCGACCGTGTAGTCTGGATAAGATTTCTCGATCGTTGCGAATGCCTGTCTCGCGAGCTCTGTCGAAGCACCAATCAGTGTTCATTCGCGTCAACAATCACCGTCACTTCTCACCGATATTCCCAACTAGCACCAGCACACTGCCTCCCCGCTTTCCGCGCGATCGCAGAAGGGGAATCAAGTGAGTGCTGACGCATAGATGGCATCAGCTTTGTAGCATTTCCAAGCGCTTCACGTCAAACCTACAACATGACCGTCTTTCCGCTTCCCGTGGGTGAGCTAACTCCTATACGCTGTAACCCACGGTCCAATGCAGCTATGCACAATTCGATCACCTCGACTTGATACGGACGTAGCCATGAGGGTAGACGATGTCGAATGTTGCTCCCTGGAGACTTGTTTGACAGTGTATCCTCAAGACGACCTTGTTTGGCGAATAAACTCGAAGCTATCGATTCGTCGGGCTGTACCGCTGCATTGGTCGACGACAGTCGATAGCTTCCCGAATCAGCAGCTGTCCAGCCATGGCGCCGGATGTGCCGAGCGATCCTCCGATATAGCAACCCGTCCCACGATATCGAACGAAGCGTCTGCCGCGTCGGCAAGACTATCGACCTGAGCATGGTACGATCCTCCTCCTTTTCGGAAGCTCTTCATCCGTACAGTACCGTCAAGTCGAGGGCTTCGAAGGCGATATCAAAAATGCTGCATGCGGTCAGGAGCGAACGATCAATGACAAGTCAACTCGACTCCGTATAGGAGAAGGTGGTGTTTCAGCTTTTCGGCCCCCGCATGATCGATCGATATTGTCTTCGTCTTCGTCGACAGCTGGCTTCACCCTTGGATAGGTCAGTCTCTTACTGTACTCTCCGTACGTCGACAGCGTCCATATCCGCCGATATCGAGGGAAGTGCAACACGGAACGATAACATGAATGGCAACAGCAAGAGCGATGCAAGCGGTGCGCTCGCCGATGGGCCAATCCGCCTCAAGCCGGAGGACGAATAATACCCGAACGCTTTCCTGGCATGTGGATCACCTATATGGTTCTCAAGGTGGTTGAAGGCCATCCTTCAGTAAGTGCTGTCGCTGCTAACTTGGAGCTGAAGGGTAGACTTCCGCGTCGAGCAGTAAAGCCACTTTCATGCAAACGAAACTGTCACAGTATAGCGAATTCTTGGACCTGTCTACTATATGAATCCTCAGGAAGAGGTGTTCGTCCTGAAAGACATGTATGTCCACTCCACCTTCGGTCTGCAGCTCCATCCTTGTCGTTGGACCGTGTCTGATAGCTCTCGTTTCTCGCTGCAGCTCACCACATCGGAACGTAAAGCGCCATTCGGTTCCGTACCCGATGAAATCCCGCGTGAGCCGTCGGCCAAAGCTCTCCCGGATACCTTCAGGCGTCGGATGGCCAGGGTTTACATCGCTAGCGGTATACGCCCTCCAAGATGGAGTCAATAGATTTGGGAATCTGCGAAAGATTCGAGCGCGAAAGTACCCTTGACTCGAATGCTTGACTTGCTGGAAGGAGACAAAGACAACGAATCAGGCTACCGAGCACGAATGAATCTCTCCGTCACTTGTGGAAGATCATATCGGACATATTATCGTGAGCTTGTACGGTTCCAGTGCTTTGAACGGGGTTGAATGTCGGTGCAGAACAGACCTATAGATGGGAATAGGTTGTGACCAGCGTACTACCCGGCGTATAAGAATGGCATCGCAAAGGCATCCCACCACGGCCATCTGTACCGTTCGCTGAAACGCTCAATTCCCGCGAGAACGGAGTGCAGCTACCCCTATCGAGCCGTGATCGCGCGTGTCAGGAGAAGCGCAGGAGGAGAAAAAAGAAGATCGGAGGAAGTTGTCGAGTTCTTGTCGGCTCTCTCCATTTATCCGTACCGTTCACTCAATTGGCTCGGCGTTGATTCAACCACTCTTGCAAACTTAGTAGGTCAGCGAGATGCTGATCGCACAGCATCGGAGACAAGCGAGAGTGAAGCTGACGCATGTTCTTCTCGTAGCTCTGCCCATCATCCCCTGCTCTGAGCATGTCGGACTCTCCCGTTCTGCCTTACGAGGTGATCGACATCATTGCTCAACATCTCGTCGGCATTGGCGCGTTCAAGACTTGCGCGAACGTCAACGCCGCGTCCCATCTTGCATACGACGCGACTCTCAAGACTCTCTGGACGCACATGTACTGGACGGCGTATCAAAATCCCCTAGAGTTTAGCACGGAGGAGGTGAACGAGAAGTGGAAGGTCTTCAAGGCATCTCGTGGCGCTCAATACATCAGGTATGTTCTTCTTTACCGCATAGTGACATGCTGTTAATTGCGAATGCCGCAGATACATGATTCAACCCCCGCTTTACTCAATCATCTCCCCGTCGCTCTCGACGACGCTTGAGGTCTCAGTCACGCTCAATGATTACGGCACCTTCGGCAGTATCGAAGTTCACTTGTACGACCAATACCAATACAGCTTGGCGGAAATGGAAGGAATGTGGCAGACCCTAGATGTGGCAAGGCATCTGCCTGGATTCAAATCGCTTTTGGAATCAATATCGCCGTTCACGCTCGTCCCGATGGAACCGCTACCGCTCTTGGCGGCGGGATTGATGCGCCTGTCGACAGTGAACAAGAAGGGGTTGACGGACATGTTGCCAGGCGGATACCTTCCGAGCGTTTTACGAATCTCCCGACTCCTTCCGTTGATGCATGGCTCCAGGCCATCACTTTGAACATTGACAACGCGGTCAAGCTGGAATTCTGTGATTACCTCGTTCTCTCTACGCACATGATGGTCATGCTCCGACCCTATGCCGTTATGCGTTTGGAAAAGCGAGACGACAAGATGGGATGTCCCAAGTTCAGAATGTTTGGTCTGCAGACGGATGTGTTGCTCAACTTTACTGCCGCGGTAAGTCTGGTCATCGATCAGATGTGCGCATATATGACTGACAAACCTGCAGTATGCGCGCTTTTGCGATGCCGATACCCTCTACGCCACATACGAGGTTACTTTCGACTTGCTGTACATGGAAGACGACGAAAACGACATGACGGAACTGGACTAGGACGACATCGTCGGCGTTCTTACTATGCTCGCTGCCACCGCAAGGAACTTGAAGAAGGCGTCGCGATCGATACCTCTGAAACTCTTGGGGCGTTACCTTGCGTGGAACGAGCCGGAATGGTTTACCGCCAGCGTCAAGGTCGATGCGGGCAAGAAGGAGATGAGAACCGAATTTCATTACGGGTTCGAAGATATGCTCAACGAAGTCGAGGGTTTGGAGGACGCCACAACTGTGGCATCCGCTCGCTCAGCTGCTTAGAAGGGAAAAGGAGAAGCATGCTTTGCCAGTCTCGGTCATGTTCGGCGGAGGCTAGGAAGGCAGTAGGACGACTTGTATCGTAGTGTGCAGGTTGGCCGCCATCATCGACTCGTGGATAGCATGACGCGCTCAGGTAGCAGTTGTACTTGTATCCTAGTAACCAGAATGTACCATGTGTTGTTGTCATGTCAACCCCCCTTCCAACGACTTTCGGAAGCCATGTCTCTTGATCAAGCCGTAACAATTGGGGACCTGGGTATGGCACATGCATTGATGCAGAAAGGCAAGCCAACGGAAGAACGAAAGAGGCGGGAAAGGACAAAAGCGCAATAGCACCGAGGCGAAACACGACAATCCGGGCGCGCGTCGAGAATCGAGAACGGGGATGTAGGCAAGAAGTAATTTATCATCGTCTGTTCCTCATTCCTGATCTCATCGACCATCCCTTTGCCCAACGACCCAAAAAGATCCAACATCCGGGTCTCTGTTGTGAACCTGCAAGTCTCGGCTGCCAACGCAAGTCTCCGCGACCAAAGAAAAGTATGATTGACGTGATAGGAGACAGTCGCGTTGGAGTGTCCGGTGATGCTGATCTCGTAGTACCTTCGCCTAGATCGCATTCCAAACCCCCATCACGCCACCGCAATGTCTTCCACCAGTCCCAAATTGACCTGTAAACTCATCACAGTGGTTGCGCGGCACCTCATCGCGGCAGGGATATGTGGACTCGTGGAGAGATAAACGGCGATGCGATACTTGCGAAACTAGCCGGCCGCCGAAAGTTTGAGGCACTCGGAATACAAACCACCGTCAAGCTGTCAATATCATCTCTACCGTTTTCCCATTATAGCAGCTATCCATCTGCAATCCCTCATCGACACCCAGCTGGGGTCCGAACGATGCTGGTCTACTGGCATCCTGCAAGGATTGGACTGAATGCCCTTCAAAATGTGCGGTGAGCGATGAACTCGGCCCAGGGAAATAGGCAAGTTACCGAGGATTGTCTGTATCCGTGAAGCTTCCGCCATCATAAGCTGACGTGGGATGACGTATTGCAGAGCAGAGAACCTTGACATATAACAGCGTTCCTTCCCCTTCCTTCCCCTTCAACCACAAACACACCCTCCTTCCGCAAACCCATCACCCCGCAAACACAACAATGTCTACCGATACATTATACAAATTCGAAGGATGGGCCGGCCTTTCCAAAGACGCAACCTCGGGCAAACTCCAATTCCAGCCGTTCGAGCCCAAAGCATGGGACGAAGACGACGTTGACGTCCGGATCCAATACTGCGGGATCTGCGGGACCGATATCTCTGCCCTCGAGGGAGAGTTTGGACCGTTGCCAAGAGAAGGGTCCGTGTGTGGGCATGAAGGTGTCGGAGAAGTCGTCAGGGTCGGGAGTAAGGTCGAGGGAGGGTTGAAGGTCGGGGATATTGTGGGAATCGGGATTCAGACGGATTCGTGTCGCGAGTGCGAGTGGTGTATGAAGGGCGAGGAGAATGTCTGCGCCAAGCAGGTGAGTCCGCTTCCCTCTTCCATCCCTACACATCTCTCACTCTCTTGACTGCAGATCGTCGCATTCAACCGTCCCTACCGCCGAGGCAACGCCGCCGCCGCCCACTCCATCACCCATGGCGCTTTCGCCAAATACTGGCGCGGCCCATCCCGGTTCGTCATCCGTATTCCCGACCAAATGGACCCGGCATCAGCTGCACCGATGTTCTGCGGCGGCGTGACCATGTTCTCCCCTCTCATGCGGTATGGCGCCGGTACGACTGCTAAACGGGTCGGAATCATCGGGATTGGAGGGCTGGGACACTTTGGTGTTCTTTTCGCGAGTAGGATGGGTGCCGAGGTGACGGCGATCTCGAGGAAGGATGATAAGAAGGAGGATGCCATGAAGTTGGGCGCCAAGAAGTATATCGCGACGGGATCGGATACGAAGAAGGGTATCAGCGGACACGAGAGGTCCTTGGATTTGATCATCTGCACCATCAGTACGTTTCCTCCTCCCTTCCCCATTCAAACTACTAATCCCGTTTCCCCGGCAGACCCCGAAACCCTCCCAGTAAACGACTACCTTCCCCTCCTCCGCCCGAACGGCACCTTCGTCCTCGTCGGCCTCGTCCCCAAACCGCTCGCCATCCCCTCATTCAGCCTGATCCTCAGCCAAGTCCAAGTCGCGGGATCCAACATCGGCAGTCCGGCGACGATGCGCAAGATGTTCGAGTTTGCGGTCGAGCATGGGATCGGGACCAAGGACGAGCCGTCGCCGTATATCCAAAAATATGATATGGGGGATATCAACCAGGCGATGGTGGATTTCAAGAAGGGGAAGCCGAGGTATCGGTTCGTGTTGGTTAATACGGATAACGGAGCCAAGTTGTGAGAGCGGTGAGCAGAAGTGTTTGGATTGTTTGTTGTATCTCACTTGTAGCGATGATGGAATCAAAATCGAACGACATGACACATATGAGTGGTGTACGGTGAAGGACAGGATGCCTTCCTTCCCTGCGAATGTTCAGTTCTCTTCGCATTGGGGATGAGATAGTTGCTTGCGAAACGACTTCTCGTCTCCCCAGTGCATTGTTGCAGATCGTGAGGACGTAAACAAGACGGCCGCTGGAGATAACGCAAGATCAATGTGCCGCAGAGAAGATGTGCATTACTCGGGCACGTGGATGCGACCAGAAGTGCGGTCAATGAAGACACGAATGACTGGCACCACGGTGCCTCGGGCGGCGGAGTCGTCGGGAACAGGTAAAGTAGCTAGAAGCGTGTTTCAAGTTGCCCCTTTCTTCGATCGCCAATTCGTCTGACGGGTCGCGTTGAATGTTGAGTCGACAGCTTTCTTCATTAAACTTCTACCTCTCATCTCAGTCCTCAAGCTTCAATTGTTCGAACCAGCGCCTTTCGTCTGCGCAGTGGAACAACAGTATCATGAGCTGCCGCTGATAGCACAAGTCTTGTCAATCTGCAACCGACCATCCATTTCCGTATTCGCCGACAAGCCGAACAAAACCGGTATCGTAACCATGTTGGCGTTATTGGCGCTGTCGACTAGATCGATAATCCGACAGAAGTCTTTCCGAGGCGATTGCGGAAGGCCCTGTTCGATCTACACCGTGAATATAGTTAGCCAATGGGATCGCCTGTCGCACCTGATACTCATCATCCCCATGAGAAGATTGCGCGACCGAGTCGGGCGAGCGATGATGATACAGTCGACCTTGAGGGAAATCAGCATTTTGACAGGAGGAACGGAAAGGCGATGAGACTCACATTCGGCAGGACGGTACCTCACACGTAAACTTCACAGCTCAACAGAACGGGAAACTCTCGTCTCTCGAAGGCCATTTCGAGACGTTGTCGCTCAGACCGTTTCGTTCTTGCAGGGACGACCTGCGCATCGATCCCGGATCTTGCGAAAGTGTCTTTCAACGCGGCAATATGCGCAATGTTCACTCAAAAGATCAAGGTTGACCGTCTATCGCCTGAAACATTCCCATTTCAGCGATACTTGTCTTTACCAAAGGGCTCGACTTATAGATCCATCGTCGGTAAAGGCACCATTTCCGGATGCGCA
Organism: Naganishia albida; assembly: GCA_001599735.1. Classification (NCBI taxonomy): domain Eukaryota; kingdom Fungi; phylum Basidiomycota; class Tremellomycetes; order Filobasidiales; family Filobasidiaceae; genus Naganishia; species Naganishia albida. The sequence continues at coordinate 98,049 of BCHV01000008.1, forward strand.
AGATTTGAGCTCAGTTTATCGACGGTCTGACTCGTTGGTAAGGCGATTGAGACTTGCTCATTCCAAGTGTTGGTTGGTGAGTTGGGGGAAGGGGAAACTCTAACATAACAAGGAAGGGCAACTCAGCGCACCGACGGGAACTCTGAGCATTCGATAGCAGGACGTGCGGAATGCATCTTGTGAAATTGCAGAATTGACAGGTCGAGCGAGTTCTTCAAACCGAAGTTTGTAAATGGTGACATGATATGACGTGCAGAGGATTGGAGGTGTCTCGTTGGGAACTTAGATTCCACTCCTATCATACAACTACTTGTCCCCTCCTCCCAGGCCTCGCTATACACTGTTTATCCGCTGAAAGCGTGAGGTCTGTAACCATTCCACTGAACCGGAACAATGCCGCCGTCTCTGATTTCGCCTCTGGTGCGCCAGGTTGAGAACAGTGTAATGGACAAGATGATATGCAGTGTCATCCTACAGCTTGTACAAAAGCGGAACCCGATTACACGGCGGGAATCCCACATCGCGATGTTCGAGGCTGTCAGCGCTCAAGCCGACCTATTCTATTTCCGATATCTAGTCACGCCGACTGTCATTCCTTGAGCCGATGTTCCATCCTCATTCCTCCTCGGATCCCGACTCCGCAATAACCTCATCCTCCAACTTGTCCACATCGCGAATCTGCGTCTCGTATCCATACGAAAAGCGCGACAACAACTCCTTCCTCTCCTTGTCGACCCTGATCGAAGCAGCAAAGACCTCCCTTTGCTGGCATGCGTAGAAGCTACCAAGCATCTTGACGGGTATCTTACGCGGCGCTTTGTTGAAGTTGTGCCTGGTGAATGCGAGTAAGGTGATGAGGCCAAAGATATCCTCTCGTTCGAGTTCTGCGTAACCGGTCTCTTCGTCGTGTCCGATTTCAAAGGCGATATCGAACGTGGTGTAAAGAGGATCGTCCTCACAGAGGCGGGTGTACTAAGAAAAGGATGCTCTTAGAATCCTGTCGAGGACCGATGACAAGTGCTCTCACCGCTGCAGTCATGCCGAGTAGAATGTCGAGTCGAGAAGTCGTCATTTCAAGCATCGGGCATTCCATGTTTGCGTCGCCATAGTACATTCGGGTCACAGCGTACGGTCGAAGCATGATGAAGATGTATGTCGAGAGGACGATAAAGTCATTGACCTCGAACTTGACGGACTTGTCGATGTGAAGCGTGATTCCCTGAAGCCATCCGTCGACAGGAGGTGTCGGCAATGCAACCGAATCCTCGGCGGATCTTCCACCGAGTTCCGCTTGTTCTTCCTCCGGTTCCTCTTTATGGTCTTCTGGTATTCCTTCGAGCACTCCTCCAGGTAACATCTCTCCCTTCCGAGGACTCGCATGCACACAGACTTCGATGTGAGAAACGTTCTCGAATCCCGGAAGGAATAGCGCGAAATCCAGTGTTCGCCAAACGCCCGCCATCTCCAACAAGCTGTATCCGTACTGTTCATATAGGTGGACCTGAATTTGCGGAAGAACGTCGTCGACGTGAGTCAGCATCACGGATGCCTTGACAATTTCCGAGATCGAAGAGGAGATGATAGGGGTTCGGTCGCGGCAAATGTACTCGTCGTTGTCGTCGTCCGCGTCTCCATTGCCGCCCGAGGATTCGAGAAGTGCCGGTTCGATCATGTACCTAGGGCAATACCCATGAGTATCTCATCGTCGTCTCCTTTGTGAAATTTGAGACAGAAACGAACTTGATGTAACGAGCTCCGGGAGACGCCTTGATCACCTTCCACTTTTCCTCTACTTCCTCCTTTCTCAATTTCGACGGATTCTGGTATCCCGTCCAGTACATGTGAGTCCACAAAGTCTTCAACGTTGCATCGTAAACGGCGTGAGACGTGGCATTGAGGTTTCCGCAGGTTCCATACGCAGAGTCACCGAGGAGGTGCTGAGCGATGATATCGAACAGTTCACAAGGGAGGACTGGAGAGTTCGGCATGGCGAGAAGCAGTGAGAAGATGGGCTAGCAGAAGTCAGAGGTATCAGCTGGACGATTGAGTCGACTTTGCCTTGTTGTGAATGCGACACTGACTCACCCTTATCCGATATCCGCAATCTGACTTCGTTTCGGAAGTTCGGTACCTTGATGTGTAGATTGCGTTACCCAAGATATGTGTGCGATAAGTGGAAAGTGTAACAGAGCGCAGGTGAGATGGTCTTGCTATCTTCCTGCTGTCGACTCCTCTCGTCCCATGTCGCTTCGCTATATCGCTGCACGTGCAATGACGCCATACGTCAGGGGTAATATATGACGTTTCGCGTTTCAGGTTGTTTGGGCGCTAGATGCACGAGGGATACGTGGTGCAGCTTTCGGATTGGTCGTTTTGGGAAGAAAATGACCATGATCAGTCAATGCCATATTGTCGGGTCATCTGTCACAACAGAACCTCGAAGATTATCTTCTGCCTCTGCCGCAATGCTCAGTGCAATTCGCGATACGCAATGCACAGAAGCTCACAACCGGCGGCCCTTCCCGAATCCTCCCGCTTTCTCTCCACACTGCTTCTGAGGCCGCGCGGTGCCCTCGCTCGCTCATCTGTTCATTCCTAACAGAATCTTGTCGATAGAAGCCTTCATACCCGTATTCATTGGCTGATGCCGGATGCCGCGTCTCCGCACAACAGCTCCTACAATGGTGGTTGATCGGGATCTTGACGGATGACTGAGCGGGGCATAGCCGAGATGACGGCAGGGCTACTATGCAGGAAGGCGAGACGCTTGGAAGTTGGAAGCTGGCTTTGTACGCTAAGCACGCGATCAGGAAAGCGGTGTCTGAGAATAGGACGCATAAGATATCGATCAGCGAATGACTCTTGTAATCCGGCATCCTGAAGATGAACGATTAGATATCGCTCTTGTTATGTTGGTACTCGTTGATGCGCTTCTCGAGCAAGAATAGATTCCGCATCGCGTTTTGCGTTTCAGGGTGACACTGGAGCTTTCCTGCTTGAGGGTAGTTGGTGTAGGAGTTATCCGCTAGCTTACTCGTCCCAGTGCCGGACTCGTTATGGCCATCCCATGAATGCCAGCAATGGTCATTCGCTCAGAAATTTCTTGATATTCGGTACAACCTGTTGCGTTTTCAATATTCTTTGTTCACTTGCGAGATTCGACCTCGCCCGTTCAGCTCACACGGGACTCGCTTTCTATTCGCTATCCTCCCTAGCTTCCTCCCTCTGTACCCGAACTCGCCTGGCCTCCTCCTCCTGTCGCGCCATCATTTCCTCGATCCGCGGTGGGTTGCCGTACTTGAATCGAGCGAAAGCAGTCACGGCACCACCGGCGGCTACCAATGCGGTTGTCGTCGCGAAACCGGCGTGGTAGAGAGGTGCATCCTTGGATGGCCAGATGAACGAGCCGTAGACCTGGAGAATAGGAGTTAAGAGTCTGTTGAGGAGGACCGTCGGGATGCAAGACCACTCACGGAAGCCAAATTACCTGGAGTTGACGGAAAAGGATTCAGTTGGTGTCTAGATAGACGTTTGAACAGGACTCACCGAAGCCATTGATCAAGGCAATACAAACAGCACGCTTTTCCCGACCCTCGAACCCGGTGACCATGTACGACAAGAAAATCGGAACGGCGGTCCAAATACCAGCGCCGCCGAATGCGATGAATGCGTACCTATGCGTCGAGATGATGAACGAAAGGCTAGCGACCATCATCGTATCACTTACCTCACAGCAGCCTTCTTAACCGTTGCGCAAATAATAAACGAGAACGCGGATAGAGTACAGGCGGCTACGATATGCCACGCTTTCTGATTCGTTCGATCCGCATTGTATCCCATGGCGAGCGAGATGACGATGGCAACGACGTAGATGGGCACAGTCATGACTAAACGGACGGCTAGATGAGCATCCAGCTAATCTGAATTGAGATTGCGATTTACACTGAGCGTCACGGTTCTTGTATCCCAAGGTGGTCATTACTGAACGAGAGAAGAAGCGTCAGCGCGTGCGCATGCTATCGTCTGAGACGTGACTCACAAGTAGGGAAAAAGTACGAAATGGTGCCGGCGCCGTTGATTAGGACGTCTGCAACGAGGAACTGATCAGCGAGGGAGGATGTGCGGCCGAACCGAAATCATACAGATTGTGGTGAAGATCTGCCGGCGTGAGAGGAATCAGCCCATCGCACTTCGCGGCACGTCTTCGCACCACTTACCCATGTCTTGAGATCCTTGACAGCGGCGACAAACGCTTGCTTGTGCGACAGACGTGTTCCGGTGTCCTCGTTCGTGACGAGACGGGCAACAGCTAATGCCTTCTCTCGCTCGCTGAGCCATTTCGTGGTGGTCGGGTAATCTACGATGATCCAGGTTAGTTGCGCGCAAACCAGATTTAAGAAGAGGGGATACGTACCGGGCAGGATAAAGAACGCGACGAGGGAGATCAGGACGGTGACCAGACCCTCAATAATAAAGAGCCTGGTGATGGAGCGTCAATGATTGTGCAGAAAAGCCAGATTTCGACGTACCACTGCCATCCGGGTGTGCCGCCAACATTATTCATATATTGTGTAATAACACCCTTTTCGGATCAAAACGCAGTATCAGCAACGAGAACGCTCGTCGAGCTAGCAGATACTCACAGCCAGTAGACCTCCGAAGGCGCCGGACGTCAAACTTGCAGAATAAAAGACGGCCAATCTTTTTGAGAGCTCGTCGGGCTGTAGGGAGAATCAGCAAGACTCGTGGCATAGTAACATCCACCACACACCTTGTACCAACACGACAGCAGCAGCATAACACCAGGGAAGAAGCCCGCCTCCAACAGTCCCAAACAAAACCGGAAGGCCACGAGCCCGGCTGTATTGTGAATTCCTTTGGCTCCAATTGACATGGCTCCCCCTGAAAACCGGAAAACAGAGATCAGACAAGTTTCCGCTTGCAAGAGGCTCTGCATAGGTACAGGCAAACATCAGGATAGGCAGAAACAGGGAGGGGCGAGACCGGGCCAGGAGCATGTTCGACGGAACCTCGTTCAAGAGGTAACCCTGAGGATTACGAAAATACGCATCAGACCTCGTTGTCGCGTAACGCTCTTTTGGACTTACGACGAAGAAGATGGAAAGGGCGAGGGAATACTCAGACGAGCTGAGTCCCAAATCCTTCTCCATCCCACCGACTATAGGTTAGGCAGGAATCAGAATCGCACAACCTTCGTCGCCATTCATTCCCTTTACCTTTGGCATTCTGAAAAGAGCCGTATAAATCAGCCAGTGATCACGCGTGGGAAGATAGGAACATACACCGATGTTGGTTCTGTCCAGATAGTTGAACACTGTGAGAGAAGCAAGGGATGACGGTCACGTCTCCGTATCGGCAAAGAATAAGCTGACCTACCATACATCAACCACAGGATGGGCAGTAACCGCCTGTCCATCTTTCTCACCAGTGCCTTCTCTTCTGCCGTTCCCGGCACGTATACTATGTCCAGCGTGGGCTGACCATTTCCGCCCTTCTCCACGAAGCTGGGATCGTCAGTGCCTACGTCGCGGTGCTCAGCGTGGGTGATCTCGAGCTTCTCATGGTCGTGACCGAACGTCGGTTGGGCGACTTTGACATCTGACATAGTGACGGGATTGATTGCGCTAAGTCTCCTTGAAGCGTTAGGAGAAAAAATGTGGAGATGTGGGGGGATTCCGGGGTCTCCACAGCCATGTTGCTCTTATATCCATCTCGGATGGGGAACTCTATACCGATTGAAAGGGCTGCTGTAGACGTTGATAGCCGGTCATGCAGCTGTTACGCCCATCGTTGCAACGCCTCATCATTACCCCGTATCAACTACAGCTTCAGCGATTGGAGCTAACGACGGAACTAGGCGCTGACTGGTCCGCTGACTTTGTTGCTTCCCGTGCCTGAACTGGTCTGCCACCTCTAGCGGGGCCATCTCCTGCAAGTATTCGGGCTGTCCTTGTCTGGCGCAGAACCGTCTGCAGCTCGATGTGATGGGATGATAGCTCTGCCGAATGGTATATCCCTTGCTGCAGACGGTACCTGCGCAATTCCACCGACGTGACTTCTAGCGCTGTTCATCGAGGAAAAAGGAGTTAGCACGGAGCTGCCAACGCGCTCGACAAACGAAACGCAATCCCGAGTTAGTGGCCCTTCTCAGCTCCCTTCTCTCGCCAGGCGAAATCGCACACAGGAGACCACAACAGACATAGTCCAGAATCGGAGGGAGGTTGTCCATGCATCATCGTCAGCGAAGGGAATACTGTATCAGGGAGAACGAGACGTCTTCGACGTCATTCGAATAATACACCGAGCGACCGGAGTCGGTCCGAATCCCTGGGGTCCGTGGTATCTTTAGCACCACCACCGAAGGCGGCATAGCATCCGCTGTGTCAACCGAAGCCAGACCTTTGCAGCCAACCCGTTGGCGACCCTCAGCTGCTGACCTTGGCCCCTGTCCCTCCTACATGTATGATATCGGGATACAGTATGCGCATCTATACAGTGGTATACAATGTTTCGCCGCGACCTGCTTTGCAGATCACCGCGGAGCCTAAGTACAACATGAGCCTGAAGTACGTGGTTCCCCTTGACGTTGTCGTCCTGGGCCTACACGAAGCCTGACCCGCTCGGGACGAACCTAAAAGTTGATAACATCAGTAGGCGTTGAGACGGTCGGAATGGCTCGACCCACCCAAGATTATAGATCGCATCCTCAAAGTCCTTGAGTAGCGGATGATCGCGCCACCAGACCTCCTAAGAGATATCATGAGCGCTGTCCTACAAATCCCATGCATGGACTTACCTCGATTGGGCTTTCATCCCAGTTCGGCTGAACCGCATCGCCCTCTTCACCTTCGCTGAACACCTTCTCTCTTCGTTCCGCTTCGAGCAGTTGATCAAGCTTGCTCGGCTCGGGCTCATCGGCTTCTGCGGCGAGACGCTTCATCTCTTCCCATTCGCGCTCGAGATGCTCTCTATCGGCTCGTAGTATGTCACGCTGATGTTCTTCAGCTTTACGAACACTTTCTGGTCGCGGGTCTTGGTAGTTGAGGTCGATGCTGCGAGCGGTTTGCATAAGCACGGGACGACCAGAAGAGCGATAAACATACCATAGCGCCGAGATCCAGCCTCCGTGGAAGTTGGCCTTGACACCGCGCTCCCTCGCGGCCCTCCTCCGGATTTCCTCCCTCGCCGGGGCCCTGGCATACCCCTGATCGTCCGCGTCCGCTAGCATATCCGAATCAACGTTTCCGATACCCGGTAGAGCGAGGTCATGGTCGCTGTACGGCAGTTCGTTGGCGTGGGCATGTTTCCGTTCCGGGGGAAAAGCGTTGAACAACGGCATTTGCTTCAGTCGACCCCAGGAAAAGCCCCGGCCGATGCCAGAGGGTATCTGCTTCATCAGGTTGTAGTGCACAAACAGGGGATCGCCGTATGCATCGAACTGCGTCATGGTGTGTCCACACCAGCCGCTTGCTGAACGAGCGATTTTCAGAACAAAAAGGAAGGCTGAAAAAGTCCGAACAACGCACCTGTGTTCCCAGCGAGTGCACTCGCCGCCACCCATCGTCCCGGCACTCCCCATCGTTTCCTAAGCGCCAACAATGCCCACCGGAAGATGTCTTTGTCGCCATCGGAGAACCAGAAGAACCAATCGTGGTGCTCGAGCATGTATTGCGTAAGAAGCTGCGCCACATCAGCCGAGCCCTCTGCACATCCAGAAAGCACTCACGAAGACGTCCAGGTGGTACTTCTTGTCAACAAAGATCTGCCCAGCCTCCATTTCCCACTCATTTCGACACCGGATCCCTAAGATCGCCCACATTGGGTTATTCGGACTTGTCTTCCAGTAATCCGGAGTGGCCCAGAACCGAGTGCGGAGGTAGGACGGCGAATCGAACATGTATTCCGGGTCGCGGAGGGGGATTGAATCGCTATCGAGGTACAGAACCTCCCTCCATGGGCACTGCACGACGGCGAGCGCTTTCAAGTGGTACGACTTTGTCTTGCCGACGTCCTTGGCTTGCCCTGTCGCTTCGACCAGCTCGACAGCGAGTTCGTACAAGTCTTGACGGATTGGATCGTCGTCTGCGGGCCGTTCGGACGGGAAATGGTATACTTGCACGGGAAGGGTGGCGCCTTGGTTCCTCATGTGCGATACGGACCATTTGACACGTTTGAGGGTGTCTGCGTTGCCGGCGACCATGACGATGCTGGAGAGAGGGAGAGTGTCAGAAACAGTCGAGGATGGTCAATGCGAGATTTGCGCGGTCACGGTCTTGTCTTCCCCGCGGGTCCCTCCGCTCGTTGACAGTCCAGCCGCATCATTTCCCCACAACCTTGGATGCATCTCGAACGCCTCCTTGCGATGCACAGGGTGTCGATGCCTCCCGCGGTTTGATCCGCGCCGAAAGTGGCCGTTATTGCGCCCGTGCCTGCACTTCAGGCCAAATCCCGCCGGACCCTCTGCCACGTCCAGCGTCGGCGTCAGTACAACACGGCGCGACGCTTCATCCCATGGTCGTGTCTCCCTTCACCGGCAACGAGTCGCATCTGCTACGCCTGCGAGATATCCTTTTCTTTCGGCCGCTTCATCATCTTTTCGCTGTGATCGCAGACTCCTTCATCGATGAACGTACGGACGTGTCGCCCAGACCACTCGCTCGCTGATATGACGGCGCTTCTCAAATCGTCTTCCCCCAATCTGTTCTCACTCATCTCCTCGCACGCTTCGCTTACTCTGTACTCACCCTCTTCCCTCGCCATAATCTGCCGTCCTATTCTTCTGCACGACCTCCCTCCTCATCCATTCCACCAACTGACTCCGCACTTCCCACACCCCCGTCCGATTCATCGTCCCCCACACATGCCCCGCATGCTGCGGCATATGCGTATTCATCTGGTGTCCCACAGACGCACAGGATTCCCGATTGAGGAGGTTGAAGTCGCCGAGTTCCAGTTCTTCGTGCGGGAGACCGTCCAGCCCAAGGTGGACGCCGGGGCCGCGACCGCCGGGTGAGGCCATCCAGTGGTCCAGCCGCACCTCGAGCGGTGCCTCCAGGGGAAGGGGTTCCGAAGCGATGTCGATTTCACGTTTCGGGGCAGGGTTCACGAGTGGTGATGGTGATTTGAGGACTTCCAACGGCGGGGCGGGCCATGTGCCTTTTGGGCCCTTGTAGTCGAATACGTTTTTGGCGAGTCCCTTCATCTTGCTGAACCTTGATGGTATCGACCGCCCGGCGTCCGTCGCATAACTGTAGGGAGCGACCTGTCCATCACGGCCGACGTTGCTGAGCAGGGTAACGACGATAAACAATCCCAATGCAACCGCCGCGAGCCTCTTTACCGGTCCCGACGTCCACTGTCTCCGTATTCCGTCCATCTTGAGTTTGTGTTGGCCTGAAAGTCGATAGGAGTCACTGTACGACGCCGACTTGCATCCTTTCTCCCCAAACAGACTTGGGCTGAAAGCTGAAACAGGAAGGAACCCCTTATAATTATAGATAAGCACGTTATTCCGGAAAGAATCTGCGTCGATCACTGCGGGCGCAGTTGTGCGTCATTTGCGCAGGCGGGGCTTGTTTACCGGCCGCCGGAGATTCGCCACCGTTGAATACTTGATACCGTACTTTATCGTTCAACAGCAACGTTTACCAAGTATGAGGAGAGCAGGAAAATCTTCAGACGCCAAGGTCATCCCAACCAGCCGTAGGTTATCCTGGGTATAGTATAAGCGAATGTAGATACAGTCTTCTTCTCCGGGTCCGATCAACGGTACCCTCCGGTACTCATCTCACTCTCCCATCACAATCCCATATACACGCCTACCACTCCCAACACACCCACCAGTCCCCCTGACACTTGCAGCGATCCCGCGGAAGATGCCAGAGATGAACTCGAGACACGCGACGAACTCGTTCCCGTCGCCGCACCCGCCTGGGTACCCGACGGCGTCCCGCTCACAGGAGCAGACGACGCCGCAGCATCCGCTCTACTGAATTGACTCGTAACAACGTCGTTCGTCGGTGCCGCGACACCGTTCAACTCGGCCGCGACGGTAAACGGGACGAGAGCGTTCGAGTCGTACCAGTCGAGCAGGATGAAATTTGGGTTCCTCGCCCATCGGTCGACGCAGTTGTTGATGCCCTGGCCAATGGAGCCGTATCCGCTCGCCGAGTTGGTGACGCTGATTTTCGACTTGTCGGACAGGAAGACGGGAATCCCGAAGATGGAGGTGGTGTAGTCGAGGTAGTGGTTGGTGAGCATCAATGTCGTTTCCGGTGAGCCCGAGGTTCGGTTGGCGGTGCAGGGGAATTCCTGGGACGTGACGTCGTAGGCGTCTTCGAAGACGTTGGAGAATTCTGTCCGACATACGGGACATGTTCAGCGATTAGTCGAATCTAAGGGAAGGGAAGAACTCACCATCGATGATGTACGGCACACTCCCGAAATCCGCATCGTAATCCATAAACACCACCAGCCTCTTCCCGGAATCCACCAACTCTCCCAACGTCGGCCACTCCGTCCGCGCCGTCAACGACTGCCCCGGGACATACGCCACCTGATCCAACCCGGTGCTTTCAAACACGCCCGCAAAAGTGGAGGGCGGAATACCATCCGGGTTCGTGAGGAGCAAGGTGACGACTTCCGTTGGATTCGATGTGAGCCAGGCGGAGAGGGTGGTCAGGTAGGTTTGGAGAAGGCCGGAGGATTGGAGGGTGCACGTCGAGTGGCAAAGGTTGATGCCCGAGTTTTCGTTGTGCGTTTGCGCTTGGAGGAGGCGGATGCCGTCGTTCTGTCGGGGTGGGCGGAGCGAGCGGTGGTAGAGGTAGGGATTAGGCGAGCAGTTGGGGGGCGATAGAAAGGCGAGGGAGGTGGCGAGGGAAGGACGGAAGAGAGAAAAGTAAAGTATCAGCGAACTGTCGTAAAAGTGTGGATCGTGCAAACGGCGTCAAGCTGCAAAAACATTGCCACTATACAGCGTCGCATCGAGCAGAGACGTGTCCCCATTGTGAGCGTTGATTGGCGCTGAATACCGTTCCGATCTTGACTGCTTTAAAACGTCCCGGCAAGGCGAGTTTCGCAAAGTTTCACACGGTCGTCTCCTCTTTGTCCCTCCGAGCGACCCGACTGTTCGTGTACTGGACATCCCTTGACGGAACGACCGATGTCGAATTGCCTTTCAACGCATTGCACATGCGATTGACATCTCCCCTCGTTGCAGGACATCGCTGAATGATGGCCACGTGCTTTTCGCTCGCAAGTGTTATCGTGAGTCATCGCGAGCGTTGCAGCTCGTAGCACCTACTCGTGACTTGATCGCGGTGAAGTAGCGGAGTGTGGGAATGCCGCCGTACTTCGTGTGTCCTATGACGCACACGCGAGACGAGGCGCTGTCTGATCGCGACGTGAGCCGTCATGCGCATCCTACGACACCTTCGGTAAGGCCCTCCTCCGCCCCGAAAGTGAACGTGCAACAGATCGCGATCCTCTCCACCGGTGTAAGAGAGCCTGGAAACCAGGACGCTTGACGTCCTTTCGTTCACGGGAAATCCTCTCTTCCTGCCACTTCGCCTCTGCACGCCGATGCAGAGAACGCTTCAGCGTCCCGACCACCGCCTCCCATTCGTCTTCACCGCATCCGACCCAAGACCGCTCCCCGAAACGAGAACTCACCAACTGCTGCGTAATATTCCACCCTTGATTATCGGCTACCCCACCACCGACAGCATACGAATTGTGCGTCCCGACAAACGTGACATTCCCATAACTCCTACTGCAGAGCTCGGCGTGACCGTTGCATGTTGTTGCGCGCGAGGTAATGGATGCTGCGTGGGCGAGGGGCGTGAGGGCGAGGGCAAGAAAGGGAAGGAGGTGCATTGTTCGAGGAAGGGTATTCGGTATTCGTGTCGGTATAACGAAAGAGCTCCGTTGATGAGTTGTTATCGAACGAGGGTATTGCCTTCCCAAGGAACGAATGACGCGACACAATCCGGCAGCACAGCACAGCACTCTGATCTATATCCCTCAAAAGGACAAGGAAAATATGCTGACCGAATCTTCCTTTCCCTTGTTTGTGGTTCCGAGACCTGGGCACAGCGCGCGTCCGGTGGGATCGCCTGCGGCTGCGGAAGTTTATCGGCCGCCGGGGGAGACGCGTTGCATGGGTCGCTTCGGCGAGCTGATCGGCGTGACTCGGTCAAGTTAGAGGCATGCATAGACAGCTGCATGAGCTGGGGATCAACGGTGAATAGCTCTGTCAGTGGATGAATGCACAGTCATCGCTACAATGCGATGCGAGATCCTCAGCTGAGATCAGTAGACTGAGATTGGAGTTTACGACGCGACAAATCAACCTGTTGGGGTTCCCCTCTCCTCCAATGTGGCTCGCGTTGTAAGCGGGCCGATGATGAAGATATAGGAGATATACAAGCTGGAGAGAATGCATGTCGTCTCATTGGCATACAAGTGGAACATTTGCGATGGGTAACTTCAACTCTAAGCTGAATGGCATCCCAAGTGACTCTTCGACTCTCTTGGCCTCGCGATATCGCCTGAGATACACTGCCACGGCGGTCCCATAATGGTGTCGCCCGCGAGTAAACCGGGCTTCGAACCTGCAGGCCTTGTACGCACCGGAAAACGCGACAAGGCGATCGGCAACGCCGCTTGATCAGCATTATTAAACATGACAATGCTTAGCAAACTACATACATTTCTCACATTCGGTTCAAGAGACTAGCTAAATGGATATCGATATCGAAACGTATTGACGTCGATATCGAAACCAACGGATGGTGATCCGAACGGGCGGGGCGCCGAAGGGGAAAAACGCGGAGGGGCTGACCTTTTGCATTACCCTCCTCCCGGAGGAGAGGGTCGACCACGGCACTCGAACATCCTTTTTACCTTCCGCCCTTCTGGCCCATTCCATCCTAACACGCCGTCTCCTCATCTCTCCACTCCAGCTCCGCCATGACGTCCATCAAGTCCGGAGGGAGGTTGCCGATGGTAGCGAGGTCATTGGCGGGAAGCGGTGGAGGAAGTAGCGAAGGGGACCGGAGCAGCCGTAAAAGCTGAAGTATCGCTTGATGACGAACGGCCTGATTTTCTTCGTGTTCCTTCGTGCCCAGTAACCGGCCACGGCTTCGGGTACGTCTTGATAGATTGCGTTGAGGAATTCGATGTTGCCTTTCGCTACGATGTTGTTGCCCGTGCCGATGGTGTATACGACTTCGTACTCTTGATACTTGTCACCGGTGTAGAGATACCAGCATATCTCCGCACCCGGCCTTATTCCAACACTGTTACGTCATACCTTCTGGCCCCCCGCCATCCGGCATCCAATTCGCTCACTGTAAACACGCATTTTGCAGCGAACTGCAATGCAGCATAGCAAGTTTGCAGTGTGAGAACCTTTGACTGCAGAAGCTGGCAAAAGCACTAACTGCAATTCAGTAGGGGACTCTCTGCAAAATGGGAACGCTAACTGCAAAGCGTGCAAGCAGCAGTCGAGGAGGTGCTTGCCTTCCCCAGATCGCCGTCGAGATGTAAGCATCCCGAGCAAATCAGGCCCGCTAAATGTGCGATTAGGTAAGGCACCGGATTTTGTGTATCATCTCCATGCAAGGCCCTTTTCTGCGTGCGTGGTACGTAGGCCCGTCCCCATGTGCGTGTGCCATGATAGGGGCCCATCACCCTGTGCACGTGAGCCGTGCGCCAGCACGCGTTGAACAGGATGTTGGTCACGGATAAAAGCGTTGAAGCAAGGCGACCCTCATCGCAAATTTGCCTTGCAAGAGGCTGCGTTCCGAATCAACGCTCTCGCTCAGCTCTGGAACGACTGGAGAACGCCATTTATCGATAGTCGCAACTATTCTCTTGATCTACAAAGTAGCTGTCCTCATACAATATGCTAAAAGAAATCTAGCATCGATATTACTCATGCTTCTGGGTTCAGAAAAGGTGACAGGAAACATCCTTTGTAGCTGACCCCGCAATGAAAGACCAAAAGCATCCTTAATCGAGAAAACATATTTAGACCTGCCCGTTTCGACTCGAGCAGATAGACTACTTCCGAAATCAACATGTCTTCAACACCCGTCGGATACACGGAACAAAGCACTGTTCGACGAAATAGACGAAATGAACGAACTCGGCAGTTACGTCGGGAGTTGGCCGGCGTCGTCTATGCCACCTCGTTGCTCATGAGTCTAAGTGGGTCCGCAAGCTCTTACCGAGGAAGCAGCCACGCTGGCGAGCTGCTCGACAAGATGCTGCAAACGCCAAATGTGGTTGATCGCCGCACCTTACTCATGAGAGCGACCAAATGCCAGGAAGAAGCCCGAGCTGACAGTAATATCGCTCTAGGATTCGGCGCATTTGGGGCGGCCAGTTTGGCTACCCTCTTTATTTACGAGTATCTTTCAGGAAAATCGTAAGCAGACCATTATCTGCCCTCTCTTGATAAAGACAAGGGACGGACTATTTTATTGTTATCTAGCGGGTCGACGACTGTACCGGAGGAAGATCTTGAGCTAGGTGAAATGCAACCGTTGCTAAGGAATCAGGCAGCAACCGTGCCGGTGGAGGACGGGACGCTCGAGCCTTCTGACGACCCATCGATGAATAGCACAGGGTCTCCCTAGTCCCTCCACTTTCGTCATGTATTTTTGAACGACAACTAAGTGATTCGTCAAGGGGTCTGAGTGGATACATCGCTCTTCACAACGAGACGAACGCAAGCTTTTGACTGCTCATCAGACACATGATTTGTCAAGATACGCAATGTCATTATTGCACGAAACGGTACTGCCTCAATGCATTGCTAGAATCCTACCCATCTAGTGTTCCAGTCAACAGATGGTTTTGTCGCGGTGATCCCTCTGATGGTCAAAATAACCCGAGGCTCAGCAATATCTCTTCCGGCTTTCTCACTGGCTTTGTGCCACTTGGGTTAAGCGTTTTTTCTGCACCGGAGTGTGTCCCTGAGAGATTTCGGCAACGTGGAGGAAGCTATGCCCGCGATTCTGAATCTCGGGGTTTGGACCAATCGTTTTCGATGGACCGGAAGAAAGCTGTCAAGAATGATTGAGTGAGAGACTGCAATCCTTTCACTTTGGCTCCCGAGCCAAGAATACTAGCAGTCATGCTGGATTTTCCATATTCATTCGCAAGCCCGTTCAGGCCAATCCCGTACAGCAGGTCTTCGATCTGAAGCCATGTGTCCAGACCTGTGATGCATCAGACCTCTGTTCGACACCGCGAGCTGAGATATGCTGAACTTCAATATGCAGGGCATCCGCGAATAGTCACTTTGTGCGACAGCCTTGCATATCACCTTACTAATTCACCTTTACACTCAGTCGCGACCACCTCCTCTTCCCCCTCTTCGACTCCGTCTTCCTCTATCTAGTTGCGCTTTTTGTTGTAATCTAGTCGAAAACACCAAATCACCAGAAACAGTTTCGCCTACGCTTCCAGTATGCCTCTCTAGTGTTCCGACTCAGCTGTACTAGGATACCCCCAAAGTATGTGTGAAATGACAACTTGTGTTTGCTGCGCTTGACAAAAACACAACACATTGTGTTGTGTTCAGGCACGTGATATGTATCGGAACACATGTGTTTGTGTTCCTCTGTGATCCCTAGGTAGATACGCCACCGCCCTGGGAGCCGAACAGGTATATATAGCTAGCCAAGTTGTAACCATTCTCGCCCTATGCCTTTATGAAACACGCTTGATCACACCTCCTATCCTTCCATATCCCTTCCTCCCCTTCCTATCCCTCTCATCTCCCTATCCCCTATATCAAGCGCCCTTGCCTAGTCACCCAGCCTCCATCCACTAGCTACATTCGATATCATCGCAAGCTTAACATCAGTTGACGGAACCCACTCAAGAACTCGCTCTGTATACATTGGTAGATAGTCGCATCGCTATTCTATTGATATACAACGTAGCTAGTCTCTTGCACTTTGCCAAAGGGTAATAGTTTTGTACTCGAGCGACTATGGTGTACGTGCTAGATTACCTGGGTCTCATCTATTGCACTATTGAGGTGGAGCTTCAGCTAATGGATGAAACCATTATATACATCTAGGGAGGGCACTCGTCAAGTTGACAGCTACTCTCCCTTCGAGTGCAATTTTGCGCTTTAGAGCTCGGACTGGGATATCAGAAAAGTCTAGCACTTCCTATACACCTTACAACCTATACAATTATTGTCTTGCCATATCTAATTGCCGTCATCAATAAATCGCTGGACGCAGCGTCAGGTCAAGCCATTGACCTGCATCACTGACATTGATTGAGTCTCCAACAGGTTTCAACCCACACAAGACGATAGTCAATTATGCCAACTTCTAAAGCCCTCGACTATCAACCACTACCAAAACTAAACACACTCGAGCATAGGAGCGCGTTTCCTCGAATCCAACTAGCGTAGCGTAGTGGAGTCCGGCCACGACTGATCTATTGGTCAACCCAATCACAGTACACTAGTAAATCCGAAAGTGGTACTCCAACGAAAGATAGTCCCATCGCCAGCGACATCCATAGTATATGGATCACAAGGATTCCACCGCCCAAGTCGTTGAAACACTACTTAAGGCAGTTGCCAAAACCGTCACTTTCACGAGCATAACTTCACTTGAAGTCAAACATATCCAAGAAGTTGTCACTACGTATGCCGATGGCTCTGAGAAACAGGACAGGCATGACCGATCCGAGGTCCATCTCTCCGTTGACAGAGATGAATGCACCGAGACACCACAGGGAGAGATCTAACTCCCTTCCTGCGCTTACCACAAACAACCTGGTGAATCGTTTCCTCGTCAAATCAAATGATCCTGCCGGACCGGTTGCTGATTTCTTGGAACGACCTGTGAGTCCTTCAGCTCTTCCGATGACTTATGCGCAGGACAGGAGCCTTGCACGACCGGTCATTGCAAATGATTTTGCTGGACCTCCGGTCGATTATCACATCTCTTCGACAACAGAATGTTTCCCCGATTAAGGATGCCTTTGGACTTTCATTGCTGGGTCAGCTACAAAGGGTCCTTCCTTCCACTTTTTCTGAACCAGAAGCATGAGCAATATCGATGCTAGATTTCTTCTAGCATATTGTGAGAGGACTGCTACTTTGTAGATCAATAGAATGATGCAACTGTCAATAGATGGTTACAGGGCAGGTTCTTGGATGGATTCCATTAACTGCTGTTGAGCTTGCTCAGGGCGATTGGTCAAGACGATCGGATGAAGGATTCAGAGAGGTGACAGGGGAAGAAGGGGGAGCTGGGATATTGCAGTGACGCGATCATGCCCCCCTAGACCTGTGTCTCTGGTATGTCTCCGATGTTTCCACGCAAGTGTTGACGCTAACATAATGCCTACTGTAAGAGTCTGGCTCATCGTTGTAGTAGCTAGACGTATGGTATGCTTATACGTGCGGCTGAATACAGTACGAGACCTTGCAGAGTTCCAGTTCCAAGTATCATGCTATCGCTATCGAATATGACAAGTATGTAGGTGAGGGCGGAAATAGTTAAGGACGAGTGCCAGCAACTATCTGGAATCAAACGTGATTCATAAAGCATGGGAGCGAGGAAAGCCAACTTTCGCTAGCATTATATAGACGTATCCTCCGTCACCGATGTCATGAACGGCATCTACATCTCCGTCTTCAAAGCTTAGCCTGTAGTCTATCCCGGACTTCTTCCGTCAATCTTTGTGCTCAACGGTCTCGCTACCTTCCGTATTCGTCTCGCCGTGATCTCGACCCTATTCGCCAACTCAGTACATCATATCGTCAACTTTGGCCTCATCCTCTTTACCAAGTAAAAGCGCAGAAGGCTCAGCCGCCCGCTCCGCCGATTCCGCCACCTTCGCGGCGCTTTTTGTCAATCTATTTTCATTTCAGCATGCGCTTTTGCCACTGTGACGTAACCCATGTCACTCCTCTGTTATTTCCACCATGGTGCGCTTATGGAATACAGCGCTTGCCAATACGCTTACGACGAAAAGCCAGACGATAAGGCTCTGCCTCCGCCGCCGGCTGCATCGGATTTCGGGCGCGACCCCATTCCCGATGTTGACCTCGACGATGACACCGGTCGATCATCAGAAATATATAGTCGTTCACGGTCACCGCAGTTCCCATTTTGCGAACATCAGAAATATAAAGTCGTCCACGGTCACCGCAGTTCCCATTTTGACAAGAATCAATGTCCAGCACCCAGATAGGCCTCCTCCGGACGCTCAGCTGGAAGAAATTCTCGCGGAAACCGCTAGGGGGATGGAAGGACTCCCCGCATGCCGTCCCGTGAAAATCAAGAACCTCATAGAATCGATCATCCGCATGATCTTCAAGCTTTCAAACTTCGCAAATATCCCTCGTCTCCCTCTGCAGCTTTTTGGAGACCAGCCACAAAATGCAGTCGGCAGCGTCGAAATGGGCAGAGGAAAGAAGAAGGAGCCAAAGCTTCCAAAAGGCTGGATCCGTCTTGGTTGCACGGAGGATGTCTACAAACTGGTGCTGGATCCGGCTTCACTCCGGGCTTCAAGATCGAAAAAAGTAGCGGACGCCCGTCAGCATCGGATCAAGCGGTATCTACACTGGTGGCACACGCTGGAATCCTCGGAAGGGTATCTACCGAGAGCGATGAAGTGGCATCGGCCTTCTATCTACCTCCGTTGATCCAATCCGGCCAGGTGTGTATATTGCCGAAGATGGCCAGATTGGAAGTCTGATCTCTCTTCGCGGACCTAGATCTTCGCTACCTCGATGGATCCCCCCGCTACTGCTGATACTGTTCAGAACATCAAGCCGGTTCAACACACGCAGAGGATCAAGCCCTTGACACTTCGCAGAGTCAAATCCTTCACAGTCCCACCTCGGATGAACCAGCAGAGGATAGCTTATTCGACGACGCAGGTAGCGACTTGGCCGGTCTCATTGTCAACGAAGAGGCCGAAAGCAGTCCGGTGCCAGAATCGCAAGTACGGACAACACGATGCGCAACACCTCCACGGGACGTCAGTATCCTTGAGGAACGAGAGACATCGGCTCGCCCGAACTATCAGACAAACAGAACGAGGGCGTCCCCCACGGAATCCCCATAGCTCGGTAACGCTGCAAAGAACAGGTCGGATCAACCGAGGAAGCCGCTGTAAAGCAAGGCTTCTAGGTCAAGGTCCGGTCGGGTCTTCTGATACCGCCAACGGTGCACCGACGCGCGTGACTTCGAGAGCGATCGATAACCAGCAATCGCTGCCATCGAAAACAGGGATGGGCGACCCTTCGATGCCTGCGGAGATCGCGTCGGCCCCTACGTTCAACACCAACACCAGTGCACCACCTCCGTCGACCCCTCCCGGCCTCGACGGCTCGCTGTCTGCAGAAAAGTCGGAGAGTCCGGCAAGGTCTCTCGTTCAACAACCAATAGCGCAACTCCGACCGCGCGTCAAAACAGGAAACGCGCTAGAGTAGATCAAGACAGTTCGATACCGGAATCTCCTCCCAAGAAACGTCTGAGACTCAGTGTCATCCCTGCAGTAGAAGCTTTTGGCCCTGTCGCCGTCATTGACATGAACAAGGTCTCCAATACATTGCGCCGCCCGAAGTCTTTCTCTCCGAACCCGACCCCCGGTGTCTAAGCCTCACATGATTCAGAGGCAGAATGTCACCCTATCCTCGGAGGAAGACTGCCATCATTAGCAATATCCCAGGCAAGCCTCCCTCGGGTGAATGCCCAATCCTCCGGTGGAACAATGCCTCCAAAAACTCCACTCCCGAGATCTGCGAAGAAGAGTATTGACTATGTAATATTACCACCATCTTGGGCCGATTGATCCTGAGCCTTCAAGTAAAAGTGCTTCATATCGGTCACATGGTACACACCTACCAACGCGATCGCAAAAAAACTCGTAATCGACAAACCAATTAGGATCGTTTTCAGCATCCGTCTCATTCTACCTGATACAACGCCTGTGCATCCGCCTCGTCATCAGACTCCTTGTGGACGGTGGCATTATCTTAAATAAATCATTGGGTCGGAGGCATGTCGTACATGTCTCTGACGACCGGGCTTTGGGACGCTCCAGAATCGAGAGGTTTGTGGCACTCTTCGTTCGCCGTTTGTGCAAGCGCTGACATGCTCTTTATCAGCGGAACGAGTGCAACATCTTGAACGACAAACTTCGAAGCGTCTCCCGGATGCGGCTCCCACCTCCCATGAAGCTCGATTCGAAAAAGGCACCGATATCAAACTGTTTGATCCCGTGGCTCGACGCAAATAAGAGATGGCACGGTACGTGTTAAGCGGCAAGTCACCTTCTCTGAGAGGAACTTTACTCGATCGCAAGATCAGAGTTTTCTCAAGTTCAACTCGCAGAGACTCGTGATGTTACCTGCTTGACTTGTCTTTTTGTCGAGGGACTACGCAGTGGTTATGTAATACTCACCTGTCTTAGCGACTTTGCCTGTTATCTTGATGACTGACCTCGATGACTCAAGGGTAGCTAGCACCTGACTCGAGAGGTTGAAGGCAGTGTCAATCAATACCGTATTAATTTGCGTGATCTTCTACAGAATACATCCAGTGGCAAACCGAAGGGTCGCTTTATATACGTGTTTGGGTTATCAGGGGAAAGCTACTTTACCAAGGGCACAAATGTCCATGTCAGTATACAGGCGGGCTGTGGTGATGCTCGCCGCAGTGTGGTGAGAGTCACCGCACTGTGCTGAGGGTCCCCGCACTGCGCTGAGAGTCGCCGCATCGGATGATGAGCTAAGCAAGGCAACCAGTGTTGACTTGTCAGCGCGCGGGGCTCTGTTTGGTCAGCGACTATGCAGTGCATACCAATCTCATAACATCGAGACGTCGCATTCGGCATTAATTCTCCCGTCGGTGCGCTGCTCCTCTTCACCTACTGGATCACATCGCATCGCTTCGATCTTTCGAAACCCCCGACAACTATCAGCTCGAACATCATCCGTCAATGGCGCAAATCCCTCCACTACCGCGATGGTGCAGATCGCTACAGAGTCATGGTCGAAGCGGGCGTCCAAAATTCAACGACATCGACGAGATTGACCGCGAATCTGGCGATCTTATCCTTGGCGACAAGACGCCTGAGCATGCGGTAGATCGAGCGCGTCAAGCGCGACTGCGACAGGATTGGCATCAGGCTTCCGGTTTCGCCAAATACCACAACATCAATAATGCTATCCGAAACCTCAAGAACGCCATGGATACGAAAGCGCGAATGAACGATCGCGAGCGTGCCGAAATCGGTGGATACTGGAAGGACAACGCGCTACAGCGCTCCTTCGTCAGAGCCTGCATCAAGGTCAACGCGAAATGGCCAAGGGTCGACCAAGCGGGATTGCCTAAATGGGAGGCCGAGCGAATGGTCAACCGCACTCGCATCGGGAAACATTTCGGATGGCGCTCCCTTCAAAGCGCGTCAACGACCCACCGCGAAAAGTTCCTTCACTGGATTGACGAACTCAAGAAACCAGGTGTTGACGCACGATACTTGGCCGCCGATCTCGCCTATCTAGACCAACACGGAATCGCCGTTGGCTTTGTCGAGAGAGACGCGATTGACGACGATGACACAGAAATGGGGAAAGGGGATGCATTGATGGACGATGATGAGAATGTAGAGATGGAAAAAGGTGACGTCGACACGGAGCGAGACGCTGTCGCGATGGCAATGGATATGGACTGAAGCCTTGACGAGAGTGCTGGTTACCAAGAAAGCGACGGAGAAAGTTTGTAAATCGGGTTTCAATGGAAAATTCTCGACTATAGAAGTATATGATGCATTTTGTTCACGTCAGTAGGCGACACATTTCGGCTATGCGAGAAAGCGTTCAGCGAAACTTGTCGGTAATGATGAGACAGTATATATCGCTCAGCGGAATAAATTCCAAATAGCGCTTCCAATGGCAACGGTGAAGCATATGAACAAGTGGAGCAGATGGTTGCATCGTGATCCACAGCATGCAATATCGTCAATCTGCCTGCTCACAAACCCCCAACCATGAGCAGTCAACCCGAACTATACCTGACTGACATTGGAGACTCCAGTCGCCACTCCACTTTCTTCACGTCCGACTCTAGAGGTAGGCACTCTGATAGTCGATAGCGAAGAGAAGAACAAATGCAAAAGGGTTCTACCTGACGGCCCACCTTGCCATCGATACGTCTATTGAAAGAAAATACCTGCCAATATCTAATAGATTTGTCCATCCTGTCACCCACAAATGTTTCCGGCGACAACTAGATCCCGGCCCCATCTATGGTACAGCAGCCACCCCAGCCCAAAGTGAAGAACGCGAAGAGGATCGTCATCAATTTGTGTGGCGACAACGAAGAAGAGGACGACAACACTGGATTAGATGACGTGATTGATTTGCGCGGTGACAACGACTTCGGTTACGATGAAGCCGAGTCAGACGATGATGAAGAGGACGAAGAGAAGTATGTTGAAAACTCCCAGGCGAAGTCGACAAGAACAAGTCACCAACGGCAAATGAGGGAGGAGCTAGAGCATGTACGTGTTATGAGCGCACTTGGTGAGTCGGATAGAAGATGCGTTTGAAGTGATCTTATGCTCCCCTCGTCTCACTCGTGTCACAGTATGAACGGTGGTAAAATTCGCGAGAAGATTTGACCCTGCTCGAAGCATTCGAGTATGGCATGACCTAACGACCCAACGATTCCGTGGCGACGACCTTCGGGAGTCGTACTTCATGTTATACATTCTACCAGTCGACTCGATCACCGTCCGGAAGAATAATCGGCGATCCTTCCATAACCCGTTGCTGATCAATCACTAACTCACATCCCCTTTTCTTTATTTTAGCCTGGTTAAAAGAGAATGGCTACTATATGTTAGAGTTAATATAGTATAAAAGTAGAGGGAAGTCGATAAAATGCACACTACATTATTCAGATACTTTTGAGCATTAATGACCTCTTTATGTGATCTCAAGGAGTGACTAAGTCACTACATAGACTTAGGTTCTGCTCAAACTCAACTCTTGATTTCTTTCAGCTATGTTACCTACTACTGGTATGAAAAAGGTGTACCCCATAAATATACAAGTAATACTCACCATTAAAAGGACCAGAATAGATTAAATACTTTGAGTGATTTTGTACGCGGGCGAGATGAACAAAAGATCGAGAGGATATAATAAAGTCCTCATACAAATTTACTCTGATGTTTCTCTTGCTTTACCAAAAGCAGTAACAAGAAATCTTTCTCGGTGTTTCCAGGTTTTCCAACATCTCATATACTTTTCTCTTGGTGGTATGGTATATTGATCACTTAAATCTGCTGTATTTTCTTCAATAATAGAGAATGACCAAGACGTAAACAAAGGTTCTTTCTCCCCACTAGTATGTACAGTAAAAGAATAGTTCTATGATGGAGGTCATTGTAACAACTGGATTCCCTCAAAGGGAGGATAGCTTAGTGGTTAATGTACTCGTTTGTCAAGGTAGGCTATGGCGGTTCGAGGCCACTTCTTCTCGTCTGTGATTACCTCCGATAATTTAGTTTCTTTTAAAGCGAAGGTAATAAAACAGTCAAATCTTGAACCATCTCTAGTTTTAGCACCCATCGCTCCCGGGGCGTCAATAGTTACTGAAGTTATACTTGTCCATAAGGAACTCAATGAATAAATACTGAATCTTTCACTAGTAAAATTCTTGATTGGTATCTTAGGGTTTGTACTGTACCGTAAAAATATCATTGTAATGATAATCTTTATCGAAGTTTATGATGCTTGTAGTTACTCTTTTAGTACTGATTAGCTCATACGCTTTCGATGATATTGCTGGGCAAACTTATAGTATTTACATTATCGCTATCACAAGCACCGAATCCGCTATTGGGCTCGGTATTCTTGTAACAGACTACCGATTACGAGGTAACATCTCTCTTCGATCATAATGTATCTAAGTATTCTTGCTCTACCTCTATCTGGATCAGCCGTTGCTGGTCTTCTTGGACACAAAATTGGTGTTACAGCGACACACACTATTACTACAGGTTCACTAATGAMTACAGCAGCATTAGCTCTTGTAGCATTCTACGAATCAGGACTATGTAGTTCATCTGTTTCTATCGAACGAATTAGCTGGATTGATTCGGAATTCTTGCAAGTATCATGGGAATTCCTATTTGACAATCTTACTGTTTCAATGCTCCTACCTGCGCTTATTGATTCTTCATCGGTTCACCTATACTCAATCCGATCAACGTTCCTATTGCGGTTCCTTATGAACTTGTCGAGATGAGAGGAGCCAGTCGACCGACGATGCAACCGTAGACGAACCTGGTATAATGCCACAGCTAATGGTCCACTCCTTCCTCTGCCTCAGTTCCAGACGAACCGAATATACTGTTAGGAGCAATGGCCAGCAGTCCAAGCCGTTGCGATTGAAGCAAGGAACGCCGTCGGTCATGAGACCGAGGGCCAAGTCGGTAGGCTGATCGAAATACTTGTGGCAAAAGGCCGCATCGCCCCACTGCACGCGTTCAGACGATAATGATTGAAAGTGACGGCCATCGAGTATGTCATGGTCAACATCATCTTGAACTGTCCGCTTGGTTCGATGGTAGAACTCTTTGCACGAGGCGCAATTACGGTAAACAGAGCGTAGGCGGTTGATTGGGGAAAGGTACCTATATTGCCGGAGCGGCTTGCCCTACAGCGAACTCTGATGTCAGTCAAAAGGAAGACCGGTCAAGGCTTGGAGGACGAACACGAGAATCGTATCTGTTTTCTCCACAAACACACGCAACATCGGGCTCGTAAGGACCCGTGAACGCCCTACATCCATGCAGACAGCAGTCGATATACCGAGGCGCAATCCCCGCTTCTCTCGTGAGCGACTTCTTGAGCTTGTACACGGAGGAAAAGTGTCGGTTGGGAAGTGTTGTCCAGGCATAGTTTGCAGCGAATTGTATATTGCTCGAGTCGTGTTTGCCGCCACAGTCGATTGGGATAACAATTTGACGCGGCCATTCTCCGTAAATGATCCTGTAGAAGCCCTTGGCTAGTCAGTTTGCGCAGAGTTAGAAAAACGTCGGTCTCACCTCCATGGGAGGCGTCATCATCAACATGAACATGAAGCGACGAAGACACCCCTGACTGAGAAGTGAGCGCTCGCGCTGGCACTCCCTGACCACTGACACCTTGCACGTCGTCATCTGTCAGCTCCCCATAATTGCCTTCCCCATCTGATTCGTCCAATGCCATAGGTTCCTTATCCCTCTCCTCGTCGCACCCTCCCTCTGCGCTGTCCGGCTCGCCGGCGTCACACCCTTCGTCTTGTCTGCGGCTGGCCGAGCTCCTGACGCTGAGCGCCGGACCATCGCTGTTGTCCTCGGCATCACTTGGAAGCGGATATGTAGCCGTCCCGAATCTTGTAGGACAGCTCTTTTCCATCGGCCTTGTTCATCTTGTTGACGCGTGCCATCTTTTGCAGGATGAGTATGTGAAACTCCCGAGCACTTGTAGTCTGCAGGAGAGATGGGTGAGCGGATTTGAATGGAGGCGGCCCAGATGTCGAAGAGTGCAGGGGAGGAGCGCGAGCGAAGGCATCATGCTGCATGCTCATGTTACTGGGAGGTTCCGGCGGTGTAGGCTGCATGATGAGGGATGAAGGAGACACGTATGCTGAGCTGGTCGTAAGGTTGAGAACGGCTGGCCTGACAACTCCTCTGCAATTCAAGCTCGTTCGCAATTTGTATGTTGAGATGATGTTGATGAGTGAGTCATGAAACGTGTTTTGTTCCCGCCCTAATCGCCATCAACGTACTTGTACAGCATGTAACTCGCGTTTCAGCTGTTCTTTGCCATCATCACATCGTGTTCCCTACACCTATATCCTTACAAGCACTAACACAGCTCTGTCACTTTGTCTGCAGTATTGTGCACTTGCATGAAGTTCAGGATCTCCGTTCATTCTTGTTCCAGCCTTACCCTGAAAGAGCCCATCCTTTACGCGCGACATGCCATTGCCACAACAGCAAGTTTAATTATATGTTCAACCAACCAAATCAGCCCCACTGAACCCTTCCGCGTTATTAAGCTTGATTCAATCTCGAATAGAAGTCAGTAACCAACATCTCTTCACCGGCAACGTCAATAAGATAAAACCCGTCACCTCATCCCGAGTCTGTCACACGTCGCCAATGGTTCCGACACCAGTACGGCCGTTGACACGACAAAGGCGACAACGGACTGGCAACCCCAGCATGGAACACGAGGATTCTGCAGATGGCGTGGGTTCAGGATGGTCGATGACAGGGGACGATTCAGGGTTTGCCATGACCGATCAGGAGACAAAGGATTTGGGGCAGGACGGGATCGGTGGTCAAGATTGGCTTTTTTCCGAAGATGAAGAGGTGTTTATTGATCAGGAAGGGATCAAACCTCAGCAGCAACAGCACAGATCCCGGGCGCTGCATCGGGAAACCATGCGAACGGTGATAGACATGCAACCACCACCACCACGACCACTACCGCCGCCTCGCTTGAATCCCCCTGCTCCTCGACCAAGCGCGCACTTGAGGACCGAGCCGAATTCCCATCTTAGACACCTAACAAGAAGCAGCGCCTGCACAAGAACTCGAACGCCGAAGCTATACGACCAGACGGGGAAATGCATGCCGATACAGAGACGCTGTCTGTCGAGGAACCGGAACGACGAAGCTCAAGTGACGGCAATGGTGCTCTGGGCGGGGAGTTGAACCGTACAGGAACCACCAGCATGATGCCGAGGAGGACATGTCCGATCCTCATGCAGCCTCTTTCCCCTCGATCTTTTCCCACCTCCTTCAAGCAGAAACACCGAGAACGTCAACCGCGACCTCAACGACCTCGACGAATGATGATAGCGATGTTGATTATCTACAGCAAGTACAGCTCACAGCCTTGACTGCGATTCGAACGTTTCTGTCGAACCCTCTTTGAACCCCTGACCTTCACGGACGTCGCCGCTTGACCGAACACGCGCATTTCGAATGTCAAGCTCAACTTTGCGTACAGGCAGGCTTATCATCCCCTTAATAGGATGTATATGGATCAGCGACAGCTTCTTTCATATCATCCCGTTAACGCTCGAAAAGGATGAACCGCCCGAAGTAGTCATGCCTCGACTATTGACATGCCCCATCAGCGCCATCCATTTCGCGTCAGTCCCGGATGATGGTCGATCGATTGATATGAGGGACACAGCGAAGGCGTGGACGGATGCAGTGGAGGTCCAACTTGTCCGGTTGACATTAGATTCGAATCTTGCA
This sequence comes from Naganishia albida, assembly GCA_001599735.1. NCBI lineage: Eukaryota > Fungi > Basidiomycota > Tremellomycetes > Filobasidiales > Filobasidiaceae > Naganishia > Naganishia albida. The sequence goes on from BCHV01000008.1 coordinate 125,394, forward strand.
AAGTTTGAGGTGAGTGCCTTTGTGCTACCGGCTTATGCAATGCCCTTTTATCGATAATCGTCATTCGTCTCAAAGAAAACCAGTACGGAATACATGCTGGACCCGGCTATTTGCGCTCCAAATGCCAATGTTCAAGGACTTAGTGGTATGTTGCCATGGCTGCAAACACGTGTTGTCGTTCGTGCCCTAATGTGTGACGTGAATGACGGGATCTGGTTCCAGAGAGAGACGTTGAAGTTCCCTTCAAGCAAAACCGGGAGGGTTCTGATGACCAAATACCAATCGCGCTTCCAATACTGCCCTATGCTTGCGATGCGGACGGATGTGGCGAGAGTCACGTGATCGAGAAACGGCTTCGCGATCACAAGCACGAACAGGGGCATTGGACAGCCTCATGTCAGTCCCTGAGACCGAAACTGATTCGTTGTGCATGGTGATGACGTCTTCTACGTGGGCAGATGGGGAGTACGAATGCCCTGTGGAAGGTTGGGGCAGGGTGTTTCCAACGAACCGATCCCTCGGCATCCACAAAGCAGGCATACTTGCGGGAGAAAGAAGAAGGACGGAGAGCCAGGGCTTCCGGAAACTGAGTGAGAGTGGTTGCACTCGTTCGTAGACTTCCAGTGCCGTGCGGAAGGTCAAGCGAAGCAGATGTAGGAATGGAATGACAGCTGGAACGACACCTTCAAAGCATCTTCACGGAGAGGAAAGTGAACGGTCAACGATATAAGAACCGAGCTCCAAGTCTCCAAGTTCATGTTTTCGCGGGCGGATACACTTGGGTCTCGATCGGACCGGATGAAGCACTTCCTTGTCGCCTTGATGTTGCTGTCTTGGAAGTTATTCTGGATTATCTCCATTCATCCATCAATGCGCTCGGTACGCTTCCTAGGCTTAAGTCGGCCTCATTGCGTACGGATGTTGACCACCAACAGGCCTCGTATACCACTCAAACGACTCAGACGCGACCAGCCGTCCACCCAACACCAGCAAATAAGTGTCCGTTTCCCGTCCACTCCTGCTCTTACCTCAGATAGAATACAGATGCCACGACCCGTCGCCATCTTTAACGTTCCTACGTCTGCGTATACATTCCTTCCCCCGTTTCGGGACCCTGCGTAGCGCGCGAGACCTGAACCTGTTATCCCTCGCGAGTTCTTTCATCCCTGTACTTCGAATCGTTTCTTCATCTTTGTTCTCAACCTATAAATCTGACAGCACAAGATGGACCCCTCGATCGATCTGCGAGGAACGTAGGATCCATACCCAAACTGCTAAATTGCGACCGCCGCACAACAACGCAAAACCTTCCTGGTATTCGGCGGAGCGAACCGTCCCAATCAACCCCGTCCGCCGAAGCAGGACCGAGCTGCGTATCAGACGCTTCGCATGCACACCCCAGCCTGCGCAGACGTCGGTAGGAGGTTGGATGATGCCTTTGACACCGAGTTCAGAGCAATGACCGATGGGCAGGTGTTCAGACAGGTTTCGAGGCCGCCCGATATGCCAGGTGTTGAGGGGTGAGGGGTTCACTGCCGGTTGCGGGAAGACCGAGTCCTCGGGCGGAGAAGGCGGTGTCCACGGGGGAATGCGGTACAGCGAAGGCTCTATGATAGTTGACTACGGATTGAATGCAGACAGGATCAGCGAAATGAGCGAATGGTGCGTCGAAGAGCAACACTTGTTAGATGGTGCCGGGTCTCGGATGGTCATGTATTGATCTCAATTTCCTCTAGGTCCGGTCTCCGATTCCTGTGTCCTTGGTCCGCTCAATGGACCAACACCATTTCGGGCAGCATAGGTCTCTCCGCAGCGTCATCAAACCACGACATGCCATTCATCGCGTGCTGACACACCCAAAGGCAGCGGTAAACCTGCCCATTCTGCCACTTCTCTTCTTCAAACAGCATTCAATGAAGTCGCTGCGACGCCTGGTTCCCAACTTTCCGTCTCAGGTCGCCTCGCCGCGACTTGCACGAACTCGAACCCTGGATCACCTATGAGCGCCGAACACGAGCCCGAGTTGATCATACTGGGCACATGAAATAGCTTTCCTGCAAACGCGCAAAGGACTGCGAGGGAAAGGGCGAAAGATCATTGTGGAGGGGAGACTGAAGATGTAACCGGACACGAGAATAGATGCTACACGACCGAACTTAACCTAATACGAGAGATTAGTGACCGGGTCAGCCGCAATGCAAACTAACAATATATCCCGATGAGCTTGTATCTATCTATCTATCTATCTATCTATCTATCTATCTATCTATCTATCTATCTATCTATTCACCAACTATCTAGAGTCTCTAACCTGAGCCGTACCTTTCCTATCCAGTCTCTAGTTTGCTTCCTGCTGCGCACCGACCACTCCGAAGCCGAACAACGGACCCGCCAACCGGTCGTCGAAGGAGGAGAGATGCGCTTGAGCCGCCAAAGGAGAGTGGGGCGGCTCGGTCGATCCTCATTCAATGCGGTAATGTCGGGCGATGTGACGTCGGCTTTGAGCGATATGCGCCCGTGCGTAGTTGAGCTTGTAAATGTTGCCGACTTTGCTGTCAATCATGATGCTGCATTCGTCCTCGTTGAAGTCGTCCAATGACGTCGGTATCGCTCTCGTAAAGCCGGTCTACATACGTTTCGCGTGGTCTCGCTTTCCGAAGGCGGCTGGGTTGGGATCACCGTGACCAAAGAAGGTGACAGGAAAACCCGTGACCTCGCACCTGCCTAAGGCCCAAAGGCAAGCGAACAGGTGAAGCACTTGCAGCTGATGACCTTGATCGTTGCCTTCAGCTTACTACACCGGTCCTCGACGGTGTCATTGCGATCGTGGTATTCCTGCTCGGCGATAGCGCGGTTCAAATCCTCTGCGCGTTCCATGAGGAAGGGCAGAAACAGTCCGTCTGATCCCTTTGGAAGCCGAAATCTAATGCCATGCCGCTATGCATAGGAGAACACGATCCAGTTGAGAGTCGCGATCTCGGAGGTGGGCGGAGGAAGAACTGTTGCGATGGCGTTGTTTTCCAGAATGACGCGCACCGACGCAGCGCTGATCTTGATGTGCCGGGTCGTCGGATGGGGCGGAGGGTTGTAATTGCTGCCGGGGAGGTCGTCCAACTTGGCTGCGAGTTGACCTTGAACAATGTTCTGAACGCGCTCGCACTCGAGGAGTCGAGTGTACAGTATGCGACTTGTGACGTGGAATGGAAACTGTCACGGACGGGTGTGGTGTTGACCTGAGAGTCAACGCTTGGAGTTGACACGGACTTCAGAGACAGGACAAGAGGATGACTAAGGCTGATGGACGAAGGTGGACTTGAACCACTTGGCTATAATTCAACTGCACGTGATTTATAGCTTTGACATACGAACTAGCTCTGAAGAGCAAAACGAAATACAAGAGGGGAATCGAGTCTGGAGGCTCGCTATATATATCTAACAGGCTAACCAGAGTTGGGAGAAACAGTACCCTTACGAGTATTTCGATTGCAAATACTTTGATTGACGCGTGACACGAATCACGCGCGTGATCGAAACTTTGATCGGAACTAACGGAACTGATGGCCGACATCGCGGCCAGCCATGTGAGCCGAAGGAGCTTGATCAGCTGATGACCTGACATCAGCTGATACCTGTAAGGTACCTAGTACTTGGGCTGGCTCTGGCCTTGGCCTTACGTGATCAGTGACCAGCTAGATGACTCAATGTATCTCGATGTGTCGGTAATATACCAGACACGAGAGAGTTGATTGACTATCGACGCTGATGTCTCTGAGTTGTGAAGGGACAAGTGGCACTGATACAGCTACTTGGTAGTCACAATGATAGGTGAGTATTCCTGTGGCTTACGTGTATACTCTAGAGATCAGCAGACGAAGTGGGAGCTACTGACGGAGCTATTGGCAGCATCGTGTATTGTGCGATGATGTCAAGTCACGGGTTGTTCAGTTCCTCTTCTCTGCTGACGTACAAAAAAGTTATCTTGTTCTCGGTCTCGCTATTACGTACAAGTCTCTTCTCGGTCTCACTATTAGGTACAAGGTCCCACGGCTCCTTTTGTACTCGGTTTGTCTTTTCAGCTACTGTACAACAAAGACAAGTTTCCAATTCTAGTCCTTTCTCCTGCTTCTCCATACTCATCAGTCAAGGTGCTTCGTCGAAGGCGTGCTCATCGAAGGATTCGAAGAAAGGAAGCAGAGCAGCGATGGGGTGGTCAAGGCCTAAGGCCGGGACTAAGGTCCGGAAATCAGTCCTCTTACAATACCTAGAAGTCGGGTGATGCTTGCTAGGACCTAAGTCATCCATGACAGAAAGGCTTTTTGTTCCGCCAACGCAGCTCGAACCAGGGCCAGATTGTCCGACATTTCGCTCCCCTCTGTAATGTTCAATGCTGGAACCTCTGTGGAGCTCCCCGTGCCATCCTCACGCAGAAGAACGCAGAGCTTCTCTGGATCTGTGTCGTACCTAAGACCCATATTGTCGACAAGTGCCATCGTGATCGACTCGCCGTTGTTATGAGAGATTCGGTTGATCTGCACACTGGTTCGACGAGGGTTGCTGGCGGCGTTCAATGTGAGTCGTCACTTCTCTTCGTGCCAGACCAACGCAATCATGCTGCGATGACCAAGCGATTCCTGCTCCATCGGATTAACGCTGTGCGCGGGAGGTTCTACGGGCGAAAGCACGTCGTTACGTATGTTTTGGGCTTGACCATCGTCGGCGTCTGGGGTTTCGGGGGGGTACAGCTCATTGAAGGTGTCCTCAAATTTCGTCCTGACAAATCGCCGCCACGAGATTGGTGTATCCTTGATCGCAAAGCATAGAAGCATCTCGTTTTCGTCTGCGATCATCTTTCGCAACTTCGCAAATCCTTCGGGGTTTCTTTTCTTGAGTGCGCGTCGCTGAGGATGTGGACACACTGTCAGCCCGTTTACTCCTCCCCGGAAACGCCTAATACTCACTTGAGCTGGTGTAATCTCGGCAACGGACTCCTTCATGCATTTCTGGCGACAAGAGATTGAACCCACCGTCTCCAAACCCCTTCCCAGAATTCCTTCGTAACGGGTATTGCATGTATATTCTTGCTCGTCCCGTAAGGGCTCTTCGATCAGTGTCGACTCGGGCAGGTCATCCGCGTGGTCCGTCCGGTTGTACGTAGCGACACTCAGAATGGTTGATGTCAGTTCACCGTTCGACCCGTGATATGTCTCGATTGCGTGCTGCAATATCGGACTCAAAAGACCGGGCGCGTACGGTCGTCCGGAGGCTCCAACATAGTTGGGGTACGCGAGGGGCTTGTACCTCTCACTGTTGAGCAACGGACTGCACTCCAAGCGTTAGCCCAGGCTTTCGGACCGGAACTCGAAAATCGTCAGCAACCAGCAGGGGAACCTGTAGCGGGAGTTAATCCGAATGTCTCAGGCTCGGGTCATCAGTCTCACCCTCCCTCGTGGCGAGACGATGTCCGAAGTCCGGATTATTCTCCTATCTCCGTCCCGGCTTCCCCTATACCGGAGGTTCCCGAGCCGGAAGATTCCCCCATTATGTCATACACCCCGGTGAAATCTCCCATGCTGGAATTCGACGATCTTCCGCGTCCGTCCACTCCCGAGATGCTCGAGATTGCCGCGCGCGCGAGCCCTGCCCATGCGGGAGAATCGCGTCAGCCAAACGCGCTAGATCTCCAGCTCTCGCCTCGCGCTCATGTGAATAACATTAACGTGGAAGGATGGGGAGAGCCTGCAGGAGACGCCGAATGCCCGCAGGAATGGCTGCATCCCTGGGCGTTTTCACCCGAGCCCACTGAAGCGGATGTTCCATCTCCCGCAAGTGTTATCGATGTTCCGCTCGAGCCGGAAGATCTCTATATCGTTAGGGACTTCGTAGCTGAGTACCGGAAGCCCCGCCTTAGGCTGGAGCATATCCTGCGCCATGATTTCCCCAATGGAGTTCTGAAATATACCATTCAGACCGATCCTGCGGACAGGGAGACGCGGGATAGCGGCACTCCTGAGGATCTCGAGAAGGATTACGACGGATTGGATGAGACCCTCGCCGCATACTGGTCTGGTCCCCTGCGGATCAGGAACAGGAAGTTGCTGAGGAACCACCTCGTGCGCACCGGAATCCATGAGAAGTACAATAAATATCTCTGGCGCGAACTTGGGAGGTTCGAGCACGCTAGAATCCTTGCCCTGCAGCGGAAGGGAAAACTGTCTGACTGGCACTTCAACTTCCACGGCTAAGAGCTTTGGGACAAAGCTCGGACCGGCGGGGGGAATATGCAGAGCGACGCGGCTAAGTTAGCTTCCGCGATCCGCCAATTCGCCAACTCGCCAAATCGCCATCTCGCCAAACCGCCAATCCGCCAATCCGCCAACCCGCCAACTCGCCAGTAGACAGTAGATTTGATAGATGAGATGCCTCTAGACTCAGTGTTTGCCTCGCCTCTCAGGTAACCACAAAACACATATATAAGGGCCTTGCCCAGTTGTCAGTCTGTGTTAAAGCCTATCCCCTATCTGATCTTCGCTTGGGTCCTCTATAGGTCCCTTAGCTATGTTCAGATCACAACTACTTGTATTGTTAACAAGAGTCAAGAGGCTGAGTCTATAACGCAATATTCCACGGTCCTACACAGTTGCTATGTAATGCTCACCTGTCTTAGCGACTATGCCCTGATTGCTTATTAGCACTGACTATCGAGGTTAGCTAGGCCTTGAAGATCTTTTCCTATCATGCAGCAATGATTAAGCAGCACACTTTGCGTCCCCCCCTCAAACCAGTGGCGGTATGCGCTTTGGGAGGCCGCCTTATATAATATTTGCATGTTAGAGAGCTACAACAGTCTCAGTGGCGTCGCCACCGTTCTCCTAGGGGAGTGTCTTCCTGTGGGCCTTCTGCCTGCTTTGATCGGGCATCGTACAAGTCGGGCATGGTTCGTCTCGGGCTTTGTACATGTCGGGCATGGTTCGTCTCGGGCATAGTTCCTTTCGGGCTTTGCACTATTCGGGCTTTGTACTATTCGGGCTTTGCACTATTCGGGCATTGTACACTTCGGCGGCCGAATGACTGACTTGTGCTTAGAGCGCTACAGGTGTGGCCCTGCTGGAGCAGTGGCGAAAGCGGAGCAATGGCAAAGGCACAGCAGTGGCAGAAGCGGGGCAGTAGCGATGATAAGCCCGGTACAATCGCGTTCGACGTCATAGGTGACATTTTGACGAATATGGCCAAGTTCAACCTGGCTCAACGATAGTCCTCTTTGTTGAAGGTTTCAGCTGGTCACAGCAGGATTAGACACGGTTTATTGGCGTTTACGTGGATTTTATATTTGCTACGGGCTGTCTACGTCGTACAACAGTTGGGAGGCGATTAGCGATATAAATACAACATGTGTTGCTGCTGAAACGAGACTGAGAATTATAAGTTAGTTGATCCCATAACAGTCTGTAGTTTCATTATTAGATCTCGCGCTGTGATTCACCATTAACCCTGAGCAGCATCTTTCCGCTGGCGACAGTGAGAAGCCTAGCTACCTTCCCTCTCTCTCCGTTTGGTGTACAGTCCGTTGAAAGCTGCGTTTAATACCGACGTGGGCGAAGGAGATCCCTAACGACTTAGCTGGCAAGCAGGACGCGAGTACTTTTGTATCCGCGCTCAGTTTGCTCCAGCGAACTCGACACAAATAGTCATCAGTGATCAGTGATCGAGAAGGAAGGAAGGAAGGACAAAGATCAAAGAACAATAGAAACAACACTTTTCCCAAAAAATGATTGTCAACACTTAACGTGCTTTCGGCAAAAGGTAAGTCCCAAGCCTGGATCGAACAGGCGACCTGCGGATAACAGTCAGAAGATTGCAATCCGACGCACAACCACCGTGCTCCTGAGACCGATGATTGTGAAGGTTTGTTTTTGTCATGTATTGACCCTACCAGCTTTCGGAGTCAAGGATATTCCCATTCCCAGTTTCCCGATCTATCGGTCACTCACAGCATATCTGGCAGTCATCCCTGTAGATGTAGCGCGACCGGGCGTTCAATAGACGTCGAAAACCACGTCAAGAGGCGGAAGGGATCAAGCTGGGCACTTCGAACAGCAAAGGGGGAAAACCCGAGTCCTCTTGACAAGAGCTGATGGAAGGTGTTGAGCCGCCGATCACACATTTGGGATTTCCCCCGCACAGTTTTCCAACGAGTTGAGGGCTTCACAAGGTTCCCGAGCACCAGTATAATTGACATTGTGCATGCACCTCGAACCACTGCGAATACGAGTTGTTATCAGGTATTGTCAAGCCTCATGAGTCCTCTTCGCAACCATAATGAATCGTGCGTTCCCCGCTGTAGATCACACGGCATGTTCCACGCTCACCGTGGGCAGGAGATGTCTCTCGTATTTGATAACGAAACATCGATCCACATCACTGCAGTCCCTTGGCGAGACTCAGCGCAAGGGAACTTGATGAGGCTCCTCATGATCGATCCTCCGAGCCCGAGTTTCCAAGGTGAATAGCTAGCAGTTGAATGAGTCATGAACGTATTTTGTTTCCGCCATGAGTCGACCTTTGTATTCACGTCTCAGCTGTTGTCTACCATCAAAGTACCGTAGCGTTGATCCGATGTTCACACTGAATCAATAACCCCTTCATCAGCAGGACCACCAAGTCAACTATCTTTTTCTCCTGCATGGCGCCAGATCTACCTCCAGACGTGCTCGCGTCCGCTCAATCACAAGCTTCCGTCTTCCGACTGCTTACCTGGAAAGCGACAATACCCCTCGAGATCACGGTTGCCCGTGATTCGCTTCCCGGAGTCATAACTCAGGACGATGACGGGCTTGCGAGCGACGATGGCTCAAGAGAAAAGGAGCCAGAGATCGATTTGCCGAGGTATTATGTGAGTCCGCAATGATCTTGCTACGCCTGGACCATGCTGATCTACAGCTTATGGCAGATGCAAGTACCGAGGTACACTTACCTGCCCCTGCTTCTGCCAGAAGTTGAGCAAGTGTTTCTGCCGATGGTAATACCATCGGAAGACCTCGCCACATCGCAGTCGGAGAGGGAGAACAAGGGTTATCGCAGGGAAGATTACTGGTTCGAGGTGGAGTGGGACGGGAAACGGGGAAAGCAAAGGGAAGTCTGTAAGTGGTGAGTCCTTCGAGTTGGCGAGGCTGTCCCCGGTCTGATTCTGTGGACAACAGGCACTGGTCGATCGACATGATCCAGCTGCACACATTCATCAATTCAAGACATCCAACGGGATCCCCCTCTTCGCCAACACCGCTACGCCTGGTACTCCACCTAAAACCACCAGAACCGAAATCATCGCTTGGACCAAGTCTCCAGTCATCAAATTCGGTTGACTCGTGTAGGGTATCATTCATCTCGCTGCTGAAGGAAGCGGATTACATACGGTGGGGAAATACGAGGCGGATCACGGGATTGCGGAGGGCGGATCTTGAGGGCGCATGGAATGGGATTGTGGAAGGTGAGCCTTTCGTCGCGTTGCACCGAAAGCTGACACGAACTGATGCAAACGAACTCGTAGATAATTACGAAACTCATTGTCGTTTCGTTAACAAGATCGTGCCTCTGCCATTACCAGTGCCATCATCCTTCAACGGCTCAAATGTCCCACCGGAAAACCTTGGGGTTTCCGGTCCCGATCCATGCTTTGGCGTCCGTTCGATTCCACTGAAGATCTATTTGCCAGATAACGCACCCGAGGTACAGGATATCGTGACTCCACTGGATTTACATGGTAGGTCGCTGTCTCGAGTGGCGAGGAGATCGGCTTATGAATGCTTTGCAGGAACACCGACAACAATACTTCAAATGCTGAATCAAACGCTACCTCTACTATTCCCGCATGCAGAACCGTCAGACAGAGCCTATGCGCTCGGCACGCCGATTTTGTATTGCGTCCCAATTCCGCCAGAGGCTGAAGTTGCATGGCTCGCGGCATGCGTAGCCGCTGCCGACGGGTGGTTGAGGATTGGCGTGATGCTACATTGATAGGTTTAGGACATTGTATAAATCTCCATTGCATGACAGATCAGATCCTGCGTATTACGTGCATTCCGTACCCCTCGAGAAACCCCAATGCGATGTAATAATTGTTGTTTGCTATATTTCCTCGTACAAATATGTTACCGTACAAGATCAGAGTGATGTTTGCGGTAGAGGCAGTGTGAGCCCCATGACCGGTGTCTATGCCGGTTACGATGCGAGTGTTGCTGTTATACAGTGATTGTCGTCCCGGCCGATCCGTTACATGAATCGCTGTATGCATTCATGCAGTTCGGCCGAGATGAGAGGTTTTGGTAAGAAGTGGTCGGCACCGGCTTCGATGCAGCGTGTCCGGCTGTCGGTTGAAACGTTTGCTGTGAGAGCGATGATGGGTAGATGCCCGGGGAGTAGCCCCGAATGTTCCGCTTGTCGAATCCGTCTAGTGGCTTCAAATCCGTCCAAGACGGGCATCTATGGCCATCAAAGTCAGCGTCAAGGTTCGTGGAGGATGTAAAGGACCTACTTGACAGTCCATCAGGACAAGCCCATACCGATCCCGGCCTTCAGAAATTTTGTCTAATGCTACTTGTCCGTTTTCTGCCGTATCAACTGTATACTTCATCTTCGAAAGAATCCGCACTCCCAGCCGCTGATTGATCTGCAATCAAGCATAAGCAAACGTCGCAAACCCTCTGAAAGAAACTCACCAGGTTGTCGTCAACGAGCAAGATTCGGGACTGGGTTCCTCCATTCAGCATCCCATTCACTGTTTGCTCATCTTCCGGAGTGGTCCCGAGCGGCCGCGTTGTCGGTCGGGGAGAAAAGCCGTCGAATGACTGAGTTCCCGTACCGCCGCCTCGGACAGCATCCAACGCGCGTCCTCCATAAGTCACCGCCATCTGCGGATTATATAACCACTCGGCAGCATCAGGGATGTTGATTGGTCGAGGCATAAGAATGACGTTGGCCCGAGCTGCTTGAGTCATCGCCAGGACCAGGGGATCGCGTGCGCTTGATCCCACGTTTTCGCACAGGACAAATACCTGTAATGAAGGGATACCAAGCAATTGTCGGATCTTGTCCGAATGGATAGGCAGAATTTCCGCATCGACCCACGCTCGATTGAGATTTGCGGCCGCTGAAGACGAGAACAGGTCTTCGACCTGGAATCCATAGGCAGAAAAGGCCTCGAGAAGCATACGCTGCTTCCGTGGTGAACGAGTCAATAATCCGACCCTGACTGAGGACGGCAGGTGTCGCTGCGGACGGCTTGACGATAATGGGTGCTCCAGATGTACGGGCTGGCGACGTTGATCCAAGCTCTCTTCTGGACTTGAAGCCGACAGATCAACCGGTAGATAGACCGTAAGCTCTGTCCCAGCGCCCTCTCCTTGTTGACTCCATATGCCCATGTTACCATGCATACTCGTTGCCAGCTGGTAGCAAATGGCGAGACCTAGGCCAGTTCCTGTGTGTTTTCTGGTGAGCGAGGTGTCGGCTTGTTGGAACGGCGCGAAGATGTTGGAAAGACGGAATGACTTGGCAATTCCTATTCCTGTATCTCGCACAGAGATGCACAGATTGCGTTCGCCATCACCATTGATGTCAGACAATGAGATGCGGATCAGGATGAATCCCTCGGAGCAGAACTTGAGTGCGTTGTTGACCAGGTTCATCAGGATCCGTGTGACGTAGACTTCGTCCAGGAATACGGTTCGAGGCACCTCGTGATCGATTTCGAGAATGATGTCCGGTCGGTCTGCTGGGGCGCCTGACGATCCGTTCTGGTATGGCGAGTTCCTAACGGAAGCCATGTAAGTGGATGAAGAACATCCCTGCACAATTTCCGTCGCAATTTTGCGAAGGTCGATCTCGGCACTTCGAGCGCGGGATTCCGCGTTTGGATTCTGCAGTTTCGCGAAGTCGAGGACGTCCGAGGTGATCAAACGGATGCTGGCACAACCGCTCCGTAGCGCAACGATGTACTCTTGCTGTTCATGCGTCAGGTCGGTTTGAGCGAGGAGGTCGACGTAGCCCGCGATGACATGTAAAGGTGTCTGTGTAAAGCGTCAGTGACGTTCGACGATCACAGCACGCAACATACCCTGATTTCGTGACTCGCCACGCTGATAAATTCCATCTTCATCTTGTCGGACCTAACGGCCGCCTCCTTTTCCGCCATTGTCCTCCACAACGCCCGTTTCGTTCGGATGGCCTCGACCAACTCGTCTCGGGAAGACGTTACGGTGTGCGCCAATAGGACATAAGAGATCAGACAGCTTGCAAAGGCGATGACGGCTATTGACCAAGGCAACGTATGTGTCTGACTGAGTTCCGGATGCCGTTCCTCTGGCTCCAACGGAGTGTAGAACCTGGCGGCGAACATGCCGCAGTAGTGCATACTGGATACACCGAAGCCCGAAACAAGGGCAAAGAGGATTTGACTCGTGAAGCTGGACTGGGACAACGGCACTAAACAGGTATCAGCAGCATTCACAGCTACAAGCCTGCAACTCACTGAAAATGATGGCAATCATGCACACCAGGCAAGCATCCACCACACTCAACGCGACCAACCACCAATTCCAAACGATAGTCCCTTCCATCTGCATCGCTCCCATCCCCGTATAATGCATACTGACGACCGCTAGTCCCATCAGCACACCCTTGATAACAATTTTCCACGAAAACCTTGTCACGACGACCGCCATAAGTTGGGCTATTGATGCGCCATGACCCGGCTCCGAGGACTCTTCGTCTTGATTCCAGGATTGGCCAAGACCGGGGCCGAATAGCGTGGCCATGGTTTCGCTCGAGAATGAGCCGTTGGAGGAGCGTTCAAAGGCGAAGGGATCCGGGTTGAGGGAATCCGAGGCGGATGTCGTCGCAGATTCTCGTTGAATTCCGGGAGGATAGAATGACGGATAGCTTGAGTTGTGTGTCGATGACTCGCCATTTCGAGAGGGCTCGAAATGTACGACTGAGACACGGTTTGGCTCTGGGTTCAATCCGAATGTCGTGTGGTTGTATATTGAACTGCCGCTTTGTCTGGATTTTGTTGTTGCTGTAACATTCACGTTGTCGTCATCCGGATCATTGCTGTTGATTTCTTGATACTTGATGATATGGTCGTCACTCCCATTTAGTCCTGTCCATCTCCGACGTGAGGGCGTCGGTGGATAGGTCATTTCCGACATATCCGGCAACTGTGTCGGGATATCTGACTTGGGCGAAACGCTTTCATACGATTCCCTACGGTCGAGTCCTGCTGCTGAATCCAATGGTGCCGGGGCTGCATACTGTTGGCGGTGTTCCGATGCAAGAACAGGTCGCATCAACCTCTTGAGCTCCGCAACCCGTCGGAATTTGCGGACGTAATGAACGATCAGTTCGTAGCCAAAGGTCGTAAATGTTGCCACGATGGCAACAATTGCGGAGAGTATCGTGACGGGCACGTTGTAGGATACCGGGATGCCAACGTCCAGCGCAAGCATTGAAACAAAGTGCATAGACCAGATTCCACTGAGGCACAGTTTAATGGCTGTCTCGAAAGGAAAAGCTCGACTACTCACCATCCGCCAAACACCACACTGGCCAACCCTATCCAAGCCATCCTCGCCCTTACTCCCTTGCTAGCCCTCACTTGCGCCATCAACTGCGTCGACGTGTATCCTCCTAAGGCTGAGATCAAGTATGACGTAAAGACGAGTGGCCAATGCCATCTTGCTTCCAAGAGATAGAGCGTTGGGCCCTGCGTCCCGCCTGTAGGGTCGATGGTGTCGGAGTCGAAAAGAAAGTCATCCCATGATGGGGCGGATCGAGAGGGAAGGAACATGGCGTCGTGCTATGTCATTGACGGTTGCGGTTTAGCGAGTCCAGGTGGAGTTACACAGTCGGCGACGATGATGCAGGTGAGGCTGTTCAACGAGGCGTCGATAGATCCATAGAGTGAACGAGTGATAAGGCCATGCTATGTGTAGAGGTCGATTCAAGGACACCTCTTGCTTGTCAAGAAAAGAGATCGCAAAGGTATAACGGATACTTTGTCAATACAAGTACGCAAGACTTGTTCGGGGCACCCTTGAAGCGCACTAAATAAGATGACGCTGTACCGGTACGTGATCCGCGCCTGTCTGACTGTTCTCGCCCCTGGAATCCAAAGTCTTTTCTTGATTTCTCGTGTTTAGTTCTTCCCTGAGCTACGGCTCTTCATTTGCAGACAAGTTACATACATACATACTTGCCAGGGAGGCTCTGCTAGGTAGTTCCTAGGCCAGCTGCCAGACCTCTACTGCTTGCCATACATCCTCAGGCGCGTGCATTGCCATTCCTCCCGGGTGTGCATAGGCGCGAGAGCGAAGCGAACAGATCTAGGAGACCTGGTACAGTTGTACTTCCCTAGCAGCTTCGGCGCCCGTATTCGACGGTGTAGCCATCCGATATTATTGCCGTACTGGTACGAGCCAGATTACCTCAGGCTCAGGATCCCTGCAGATGATTCCGCCCACGCCAGCTCCCACGCCTTACCGTCGAAAATCCTCCGCTTCGCGTTTCACAGATCGCCGAAAAATATGCGCCGGAGGCGAATGCGAAACGCAGATTAATGCCAGCTTCACCAGCTATGTACATCATGTCGCCACCGTTTTCTAGGCTCACCAGCATATGCATGTTCGGAAAGAGGATTGACCAGTCCGCTGCAACTTGTGAAATATCGTATTAACGGTTGTCGAACTGGATGGGATGGGAGATCTCATGAAGGAGACACGGTGGAGTATACTGTTGTACTGTACTATCGCACCCGCGCAAGCGCTATCTGCCGAGGATCCAATGCACCGGTCCCTCGACTATTGGGGAGGCCTATCCCGACTCGCCAGCATACTGTACGCTGCATATCATTCTTGGCAGAGATCGATTGACAGGCTACGGTTGCGACAACGCTTGGACACATGACAGCCACGCAGCGATGTGACGAGCGGCTGGCAACACTGGCGATATATCCATCAGAGCTACAGTATCCTGCGTTGGGTGTCAAGTATTGATTTCACTTGATCGCTACACTGCTACATTATGCAGCCGACAGCTCTGCATAGCCAGTGACTGGCGCACTACTACTCCGCTTTTGGGTATTTCCTCAAGTCCTTTCAAGAAGTGTCGCTTAGGATGATGCGGAAGGCTCGGCGGCGGCGGCAGCCTTCTTCTTCTTCTTCTTGTCTTCACGCAGCTTCTTGCCCAGCAGCGTCTTGTACTCTTCGTTCTTGGTGCTGGCGTCAGACTTGACCTTGTCACTGCGGAGGAGGTATTAGGCAAGAATCGGATTGGCCGTTATACTATACTTACGCAGAGTACCAAACGGGAGCGGGGGAAAGAAGCAAAGGTCCGGCGGGGAGAAGGGCGACTGCGATAATGTGACGTCAGACGACTTCTTCCACAAGTGCCAATTCTCGACTTACGGGTGAAGAAGAACTCGGCAACCTGAGTACCTTCCTTGGTGTAGACAACATCGTAAGGCCTCAACAGACCGTGCTGAACGGCCTCCTGGACACCCATTCGTGCACGCTTCTCGTCGTCCAAAGTTCGCAGAGTGAAGGGGAACGAACCGGCCTTCTTCTGAATCTCGGTAAAGACCGTACGCGAAGTCTTCATTTTGAGCTGGTAGGTAACGTCGTTGGATCGCTTGTAGATCGTCGTTCGAGATTCCTCGGGTCGAGCCTTGCCGTCTTCACCCGTGACGACCAAGACGTCCACACCGTAGACCTCTCCTTCCTCGAACACGCAGTTCTCGTGCGACCTCCTGCTCTCAGGGTCAGGGTTGATGATGATCCTCTTCTTGCCGTCGGTCACGTTCTGCTCATGCTGACAGCTCAACATGTTCTCAACCGGCTTGCATCCAAAGTCGGCAGTAATGTCCTGGATAGCCTGGGTAATGTCAAAGTTCTTGACGGTCGGCTTGATCAACCGCATGGCGAGCTGAGCGGCATCGTAAGCGGCCTTGACGACGTCGGCCTTCTTGCCGTCGACGGGAGATGAGGCATCGGCACCGACGACGACGGTTTCAGCGTGGATCGAGGCGTATCCATCAATGTGTACACCGAGCATGACCTTGACGACATCGCCGTCCTTGAGAACGGGAACGTCCTTGTCGGAGGGCAGGGGCGAGAAGTGGGAAACGGTGTTGTTGACCGAGACGGAGGTGGGGAAGGCGAGACCTAGGGGGATATCACACAATTTAGTCATGTGAACCGGGTTTGGATTTTGTTGAGGAGACGATGTGCGTACCCTTGGAGAGTCCCTTCTTGTTGTTCCACACACCGGCAACGGCTTCAGAGACCAACTTGTCACCTCTTCACGATAAAGGGATGAGCAATCGAGAAGACGAGATAGATTACCGATCGACTCACTCGGTGCAGAGGTCCAAGACGGACTTTCCAGCCTGAATCGTCGGGATGAACTTTTTCAAAACTTCACCGAGGATGGTACCCGCGGTGGTGTACTTGGTCAAGCTGCAAAGGAGTACGATCAGTTTATTTCCAACTTCGTCCATTTCCTTCCGACTCACGCATCGTTGCTCAGACCCTTTTCCTCGACCTTGGGCTCCTCGGCGGGAGCAGCCTGTTTCTTCAAGTCGATAGCAGGGGCAGCCATTTCTACAGTAGATGATGGGTCCTACGAATATGAACAAGATGACCGACTTTCCACCTCAACTTGTCGGTTCGTCACTGCTCGCATGACGACAGCCAGCCAACAGGCGCCCTCGTAGACAATTTGGAAAAGGCGCAGCGAGAAGCGCAAGGACTTAGGTAAGGAGCGATTGTTGACAATGTCAGGTTTCAGGAATTTGGGCTGCGTTTCAGCTCGTTTCAGATTGTCTCGCTTGCAGGGCAGCTTACAAGCAGCGACATTTACCTACAACAGACAAATTATCGAAGCAGCGTCATACCCCTACTAGAGCAAGATGGCTCCTATCGCAGGACTTCCGGAAAGTAATGCTGGATATGGTACCAAGGAATATTGGTGAGCGACAGTCAACCTCTTACAGCTGGTCTTCTGCTGACTTTCTCATGACTATTTAGGGAGGAGCGATACGCAAGGTAATTTGAAGGCAAGCCCAGCTCTGCATGTATGATGCTGAACGGACCGTCCGCAGCGAGGGCCAAGATTCCTCCTTCGACTGGTTCCTGCAACCGGAATACCTGCTTCCACTGCTGGAACCGTACCTGCTCGAGTGTGGAAAGGGGAAGGACGTTCGAGTCTTAATGCTGGGATGCGGGAACTCGCTGCTAGGCGAAGTGGTGCGTCGCCAAGGATCTACGCATCATGTGGACGTTCCTGATTGATGTCGTCTTACAAGGTAGATGTACGACGCAGGTTATCATAACGTAGTCAACATCGACGTAAGTCTCCCTCCAATTCCCTTTGCCATTTCGCTAACCCACGTCCTCTCTCCCTCCCAGTACTCAGCAACACTAATCGAACAAATGCAAGCACGTCACGCCGAAACACGCCCGGACATGCAATGGCTCGAAATGGACATACGGGATCTAAAGTTCAACGAGGGGGACTTTGACGTCGTGCTGGATAAGGGGACGATGGATGCGATGTTGACGAGCAAGGGTGATGTTTGGGTGAGTGTCGGGGCGAGTGGTTGAGTGCGGGCAGTGGTTGATGATTTTTATCCTGTAGAATCCACCTGAGGAGGATGTTCAGAATTGCAGAAAAGAAGTGGAAGAGGCCGTCAGGTAAGGACTGGAACACAAGGAAGGACCGGGTTTGCGCTTATGCCCATTCGTTTCTTCAGGGTGCTCGCCAAGCAAAAAGGCTCCCGCTTTCTGTAGTAAGTCTAACGATGACTGTCGTCGCACAGCGATCCGTCAAAAATCTGACTTTCCTATCCCCACTCACAGCGCGACGTTCGGACAGCCGCACTTCCGTAAACGATACATGCTCGACCACGACGGCTTTGAACTGACACATAAGGATATCGGTCCGCCCGAGGGGTTTTCGTATTTCCTGTACGATCTCAAATACCAGGATAAGTCCGAATGATAGGATGTACGTGATGAGCATCGAAACAATGAGCAATCGGGGTTGAGCAATCAGTCCTTGGAGGAGACTGGCGCGAGCCGATGTCGAGGTTCCATACTATCAAGACTGCAGAGAGCACTGGCAGGCTACGCTCCAGGAAGGCAGCTGATGCTCGCTTTGAGAATTTGCTCCTGACGTTGTCGACTATACTCGAACATTCCTTTCACACGACCTTGCCATCTGCCGCTGAGACGCAGTTTCCTTTCGTTACCTGTTCCTGGAGTCTTCAACTCGTTATGCGACTACAGTGATTATAGAGGGTCGAAATCCGTTTGCCGCACCGGAACTTTGCCGCCTTCCCATTGAATGTCGTTCCCCTGGTGTGCAGAGAGTCGTTCACGACCACGGAGCTTTGCACCATTATTCCATTGAGTATTGTTGTCCTATACAAATTTGGTTGATCTGCGGTACTGGGTAAATTACAAATGTAGAATGATGAACCATGCGGAAAGCGAACTCTACGAGACTGACACTCCTGCACGTTGCTAATACCTCCTCTCGTGCTGCTCGATCTCTCCCTTCTCCTTTTCCTCCACAGGGGTTCCGGCCTCGTAGGCAGCCTCGACGTGGACCTGTCCTCGTCGAAGTTCGTCTTCGCCGTGACCCAGGTAGTCGGGTTTGTACGTCGATGATGGGTAAAACAGGGCGGTTTTCTCGAAGTAGTCATCCATGCACTCGAGAGGGATGCCTTTTGTCTCACTAGCAAGAAGAACGACGTCAGCTAGCTGTGAGCAGGATGGGAGCGGCGAAAGCTTACGGGAAGAAGCAGTAAATAGTCAGCGCGTTCGTCGCGCTCATGACAGCGAAGCAGATGTAGTAGCGCCATCCGATAGCCTTGATCGCACGAGGAGTGATTTGAGCCTGGGAAGATAGAGCAATCAGGATCGAAGAACGGAGACCTGCGAAACTTTGACTCGAACTCACGATGAAAAAGTTTGCGATCCAGCAGGACATCGATGTCAGCGCGGTCCCCTTGGCTCGAGTAGCGGTGTTCATAATCTCGACAGGGTAGGCCCAAGACAGAGGGCCGATACCGTACGAGAAGAAGAAGTTGTAAATCCAAGTCATGATGACGAAGGCGTAGCCGGCTGAGGTGTTTTTGACTTCCGCCGGGTACTTGGCTTGCAGCGCGCTAGGAAAAGGGAGCGTCAGACGAAGAGGCCTCTCTGTTCGAGAGACATCACTCACGTCGCAACAGCAAAAGTTACGGCAGACATGATGTTGCATACAATCAGAGGTGGCCTTCGGCCGAACTGAAAAGCGAAATGACCGATGAGAAGTCTGCTTGGTCTCGGTTGTCAAGGAGCGACTTACCCTGTCGACTGTCAGAATGCAAAGTGCCTGTGCAATCAAAGCAATGACCGAGTTGATGGTCTGGAAAAGGAAAGTCTTCTCATAGGTGAAACCGATGGCAGCAAAGACTTCGGGTGCGTAGTATTGAATGACTGAAACGCCGGTCATTTGTACCGAGAATTGAAGGATGATACCGAGGAAGACTCTTCGCAAGTTGGAAGGAACTCGGAAAATCTACAAGATACGACGTAAGCTGCGTTCACAATATTTGGACACACTGCTCACCTCTACCCAACCGGATCGAACCTGCGCCTCAGCGGAGACCTTTGCATCCAGCTCAGCGTATTCGGCCTGAACGAACACATCCTGGGTGTCGCCTCGAGCGTGCAGTCGGGCCAGATTTCGAAGAGCTTCTTCCTTTCGACCCTTGATCATGAGCCATCGGGGAGACTGCCCGCGAGAAAAGTCAGCATACCGCCCCAGAACAACCGGAAAACTTTGAAACGCACCTCAGGGAACAAGGGGATAAGCAAGGCCAAAGGAATGGCCGGAGCAATCTGGAAACCCAGCGGGAATCGCCACTGGAACACGGACCCCTTGTGGTTCTTCTCGAGTTCGTAGGCGATGATGGAAGCGACCAATGCACCAATACCGAGACAGAACTGCTGCAGAGTCGTTAGACGGCCTCGGATGGACGGGTGAGCGATTTCGGATTGGTAGAGCGGCGCCAGGAGGGAGAGCTGTCCGACACCGAGACCGGCGAAGAAACGACCGGCCATCATCATCTCTCGTCCGTTGGCACCGGTTTGAAGAGCGCCTCCGAGGATAAAGGTGGCGGCACCGATCATAACTGCTCGGGAGACAGTCAGTCATTTTAGCGCGGCTTGCGGAACAAGCAACATACTGGCTGTCCTTCGCGACAAAGCATCAGCGAAGAGGGAGGCGGGAATACAACCGCAGAAGGCGCTGAAACGATCGAGTGAGCTTCTATGACCATGTACCTCTCGATGCGAAGGTCATACTCACCCAAGCAGGAAAGAAGACACAATGAAACCGATATAATCCGCATCAGAAGGCTTCGTGTTGTCGAGGTTGGTGACCCTCAAAAAGTCGGGACTGATGATAACGTTTGCGATGACACCCAAATCGTAACCGAACAGGATACTGCCCAGACTGGCGAAGAGACCACACAACCTGATCCAGCAAGAGGGTCAGCTCTCTCCGCCCACGATGTTATCAGATAAGGAGCGTACCATGTGTAGAGCTTTGGACTTAAGGGCATGTTGGGCGTTTGATGAGGCTTGATGATTTGCTTGAAGTTGCGGAGCACCCAAAAGCTGGGGCCTCACACCAATGCTCGTCGATATATATCCCTCGCCTCATCTCCACATGGCGGCTATCCGAAAACGCAATGTCATCGTGCTCGCATGAGGTTGTCTTGGTAGTATCAACAAGGATCCCGCACCAGTAACCATGGATGATATAGCCGGAGAGGCTAAACAAGTGTGCAGAATCGGGGTTCCAAAACAGCCGCCGCAGGGACTTGCGCGCCAAGGTCGTTGACCAACGTAACGATATCCCTCCAAGTGGACGAAAGAAGGAAAAAGCAAGCCTTCAATGGATTCGTCACCTGCCTGTCGCGATTCTTCGTTCCGGCCCGAAGATCCGCCCCGCTGGTTACTCCTCTCGCCTCTCGATCAAACGGGATCATCCCGCCCAAATCCGAAAATGTCAGCAGGGCAAGGTGGATCCTCAGCGCGAAGGTCTATCGAAATCCCCGCCTGGGTCCCTCTGTGCTCCTGCCTCGGGCTGTTCTTTCCGGAGACCCGTGGCACATGGTAGTGTGGTGTAGAGCGGGGCCCTTATCCGCATTTCCGCGTAGGGTCCGCCGTCAATCCCTCCTGTTGTAGAGCTGCTAAGATTGCTTGTCATACAGCTGTACAGGTGTCCTGCCGGCGGGTGCGATCTCGGGTTCAGCGCGATTTGCGTCAGTCCGCTCGTCAGGCGAAATAACCAAGTGCGGAGACAGCTAAACCATCTCAAGAAAACGTGAGATATATTCACTGCACGTGTTTTCACACAACAAACAACATCAGGCGCTGTACCAAAGTGGTTACTGGGTTGCACTCGAATAGATCCTCGTCTATCAGTTATGCAATGGGCTCTGCTCGCGCATGTTCGAATCATGTCAGCGTCGTTATCTTTTTGCCCTTTCTCCAATATGATTGCATTTGTCTTATATTTTTGGTGATCGGTGATCGAGCAGGTCTTCATCATCACTCTTCATCTACAGACATATGCATCTCGTCTCTGTCTTTCGTTCTTGCGTTGGTCTCTTTCGCTCTTTGTGACAACGAACACACGCCATGTCCATACAAGGATTCACCGACCGCCGCCGTCTCCCCGGCCCTGAGAAATCCTACCCACCAATCTTCGGCGCTCCCGAACCGACGACGGGAAACGGAAAGGGCAAGGGCCGCGCCGATGGTCGGGAGGAGGGAGAGATGCGGGAAGTCTGTAAGTCCCCCGGCTGTTTTCAAGGAAGACCATGATGAATTGATGAGTGCGTGGTAGTCTTGAATACCGGATTGATCTCGCAGGCGAATGGGAGTGCGTATATCGAATGTGGGGAAGTGAAGATTGCTTGCGCCGTGTAGGTTGCCCCTCTCTTTCCTCTCGCCTTTCCTTTTACCTCCTCTCCGCTGGATAGGCACTGACGAACCATGCGTAGGTACGGCCCGCGCGCAAAGCCACCACCATACAGCCCGCGGGGAACGGTCAATGTCGAGATCAAGTTTGCGCCGTTCGCGAGTCATCCGCGACGGGCGCCGTTACGTGTGAGTGGTGGAGTGGTGGGAGATTTGCGATGGTGATGGGGAAGCTTATGATGTGATATCTCTTTCGTTGCGCCGCCATTGCCGTACGTAATTATTCGTTACATTCGCGCTGCTCCTTCATCTTCGACATCCTCCCTGGGTGCCTCCCTCGCTTCGCTCGCTCGCTATAGGACACGGAACCCCCGCACCTTTCTCACCTCCTGACCGAATCCCTCCTCCCCTCACTCACCCTCCACCTCTCCCAACACCCAAAATCCGTCACCGACATCTGGCTCCTCGTTCTGCAATCCGAATCACCTTCGCTGGAAAGCACCCTCTCCGCTGGCCTCTCCGTCGCATGTGCGGCCCTTGCAGATGCCGGCGTCGCGTTGAATGGCCTCGGCGTCGGAATGGCCGTCGCCAAGACCGAGGAAGGAGTCGTCGTGGATCCCGTGGGAACGGAAGCGCGAAGAGCCGAGGCGAGGCTGACGGTCGGTGTGTTACCCGCGCTGGATAGGCTGACGGACGTCTGGATGACGGGTCAAGCGACTGTAGATGAGGTCCTGCTTATGATGGATCGCGCCGTCGGGGCCAGTGCCGGAGTGCATGGGCGGGTGGCGGGCGTATTGGCGGGGGCGGGGGCCGAATAGAGGCGGATGCAAAAGGTTAAACGCGAGGGATTGGGATTGTCTCAGTTGTCCACGTAGAGAAGAGTAATCAACGTATAGACATAGAGTAAAGTCCTCGGGAGACAAGACGGATGACCTAGAGACAACATGGACATCGACTCCCCACCGTCGGCAGGGGTACCGCCATCCCCTTTCTCCCTCCCGACATTCTCCTCCGCCTTTCCCTTGCCATTCCGCGTACTCTCCCTCGTCGGACTCGCGATCCTGTTATGGGCGACCAACGTCCACATCCTGACGGCGCTCAACGTCGACGTCGCACGCGCCCTCAATCTCGGCGGTTCGGACGATCCGGAACCAACGGAAGAACGCGCAGGAGAAGGCAAGCACGACCCGGCGCCGAGCGTCGTCTTTGATGCCGCGCGAATGGAGGATCAGCCGAAAATGTCGTTTGACGGGTACGGACGTCCGTTTGGCGGTGTCCCCGGACGAGACTTTAGTTTCCCCAACGGACGAAGTAACAGTGTCGTCGGGCTCTTCGCGAACGAACCGGATCACAGCGATACGACGGACCGCCCAACCGCACGACAAGTCTACCGATCCGTATACGCCCTCTTCGCTGCATATTCGGGATACGTCGGGGTCGGATGGATTCTCTTCCGTCTGATCACGCGGGGAGATGCAGGCGAGGCCGAGAGAGAGCGTATGGAGAGGTGGAGAGCCGTTGTCGGGGGCATCGTGGGTGTTTTAGCGGTCATGGGGTTCGGGACGGGGTTCGGGTGGGGTCGATGGAAGGTCGGGGAGAGGGAACGACAAAGTCTACTGAGGTGGGTCTCTCCCGAGCCACGGAAGATGTGAGCTAAGGCTCTGCGCTTGCAGATCGTTCCGACGGATATTGGTCCCACCGACGGACCACGCACCATTCTTTGCAGACGTCATACTCGCGGATATCCTCACTTCCTTCGCCAAAGTTCTCGGCGACTTGTGGGTCAGCGCATGTCAGATCTGGAGCGGAGGAATTACCAAGGGTCGCGTCCGGGTCGGAGGCGTACACGACTGGATCGTCCTCGGGATGGTCTCGTAAGTGCTTTTCCTCCGCTTTCGAATACCCCCTCACGTTCTCTTTGCAGACTCCCATACATTCTCCGTCTCCGTCAATGCATTCACGAATACCTCCTGCCATCCAACACCTCCTCGAGACCCCTACTCAACGCGATCAAATACGCTTCAGCATTCCCCGTCATCTTTCTCTCCGCTGCGCAGCGCACCGTTGTGAAACAAGTCGCGGCGAACAGGGGGGTCAGCGTGGAAGAGTTGAAGCAGGCCTCGGGGCAGTGGTTCGGTGAGCATCGCCTTTTCAGGCTTTGGTGAGTCTTTTCCACTCTTTGGCTCGTCTGTGTCCGGCTGATATGTGAGACAAGGTTACTTGCCGTTGTGGTGAATTCCATGTATTCTTTCTGGTGGGACGTCACCAACGACTGGGGCCTCGAGCTTCTACACGTCTCCACCTGGTTCCCGGCGCCGGAAAAGGGAATCCCAACGACACATCATCGGTCAACGCGCGCGTCTGGGGTCCTCGCGACGGTACGGAGAATTTGGGCGTCCGTCCTGGGACGCCCAGGGAGAGACGCTGAAGAGTACGAGTTGGGTTCCGCCAGTATCGGTGCACATCAGAGATCTCCGATGCCGGCTTCCAAGGCGCACTTGAGGAGACGGTCATCTTTTACGATGATTCCGACGTCGCCTTCGACCCCGCCGCTCTCCGGAGGGTCATCCACCGCGGCGGAAGCGCGGAAAACGACGGGATCGCACGTTCGGTCGTCGTCCCATTCTTCACACTTCAACCCGTCCACCTCGCCTCCTCCGCCGACAACGACCTTGCCAACACCACGAGCTAGCTGGTTCTCCTCCCTCCCATTCCGGACTATGCCCAATCCACTCCTCTTTGGCCTCCGGCCACGTCTCCTCTTTCCCGACCCACTAGTCTACCACCTCGCCATCGCAATCGACTTCATCCTCCGCTTCACATGGAGCCTGAAACTCTCGTCACACTTGCATACCGTATCGGAGATCGAGAGCGGGGTATTTATGATGGAGGCATTGGAGCTCTTCAGAAGGTGGATGTGGGTGTTCTTGAGGACCGAATGGGAGGTGGTGAAGACGATGGAAGGGCAACGTCGAGACTCGGGAGAGAAGCGCGCGGTGGAAGGAGAATAGAGCAGCATGGTGTATTGTATAGATTGGGTCATCATAAATGAAAGCCGAATTCGGGACGAATCCCACCATCGGCGCTCTAGCTGCAACACTCATTACCGCTTTTATCCAGGAAATCTATGTCTTTACAGCGCATTCTTGGAGATAACCATCTCTTCCCCACGTCTAACCGTACACGTCAAGGGAGAACCGCGAGCTCTTCAAAGACTTGTACAGCTCTTCCGCCTCTTCTTTCGAAACACCTTTGACTTCTTGCAGGATTTTGACAGAGGTGTGCTGCAAGCTTTGAGCCATGCTTGAACTGCCACAGACGTAAACTCGGGCGCCCGTCCGGAAGAACGTTGCGACCTCTTCGCGATCGTGCCAGACTCGATCCCTGCAGATGGCGGACTCAGCGATCAATTTACTGCCGGTAGCGCATTACGTACTGGACGTGTTTGCAACCCAAAGACAGCTCGGATGCTTTGCTAAAGGCATGTCGGACCTCGACCACTCCTTGGCGTTGCCAGTCTGCCATTTCGGCGTCGTAAAGCAAGTCGGTGTCAGGGGAATGGCACCCATAGTACAAGAGAGCAGAGCCGACTTCTCGACCGGCAGTCCTGACGATTGCCCATCAGTATGAAATGATAATCACGCCGGCCGAAACGTACTTTTGAAGCGCTCGTTCCTGCACAAACGCTCGGAAAGGCGCAATACCCGTTCCCGCGCATCCCATCAGTATGGGGATCGAGGGATCCGCCGGTGGATGGAAACCTTCGCTCGAGGGTTTGACCGCAGCGTGAATCTTGGATCCCGGACAAAGCTGCGCAAGGAAGTGGGTAGCAGTGCCGTAGTATCGCCGACCTCGACCATCGACATGAGGCGCATCCAGCACGGAAAAGGTTAGCGTCACCCGATGCGGGTCGTCAAGAGGCGAGGAGGAGATGGAATACTATGCATCGAACGTCAGCAGAGAAGGCACCGTCAAGGAGACATTCACGTACCTGCCTCATCTTGATGGAGGGCAACATCTCGATGAATTCTGCAACCGAGATCTCCAAGGCAGGGAATTCTTCTAGCAAGGCCAGTACGCTGACACGCTTGTCCGAAATTTCCTCCTTGTATACGTCGGGTTTCAAGTACCTTTCCAACGCCTGCTTGGACGAATTGTCTTGAGCGCGCTCTGCCAGATTCCTGATTTGCTTGAGCGTTGCCGGCTGTTCCAGCTCAAAGTACTCGGAGAACAGATTGAGAGCGCTGATGGGCTGCCCGACTGGCACGGTCCCGCCAGCGCTGGCACCCCTGAGCGTGACGTTGTCGTCGACGTGGAGATTCAGCCTTCCGAGCGCACGCATGACAACAGGGATTGGCGTGGTTGGCAAAATACCGAGATAATCACCGGCCCGGTAGCCTAGCAGAGCGAAAGGGGAAGAAGCAGTTGTGAGCGTAAAGGCGTTGTGAAGGGCTTTTGAAGCTTACTGGCCTCCTCAGGCAGCTCAAGCACGATGTGTCGCTTCAGCTGGACATCGCCCTTCGATATGACTTCATTGCTGATCACCCGGACGGACTGAAGCGACTCATATCGCAAGACATTTTGGCGATGAGTCGAATCGATGTCGGCCTGTAGCCGCTGCTCCTGTTGTGCATCTGCAACGACAGTGGCGTACGTTTCCTTCAACTTGGCCCAGAGGTTGTCCTCCCATTCGTCAAACTCGTCAAACAGATCCGCTCGTGAAGCATCACCGTGCCCTCTGGCCTGCATACGTTCGGCTCCAAGCTCCGACAGTCGGTCGTCGATGTAGCTCGGAATAGCCATGAACGTCGATGCCCAATCAGGGTGACCACATCCAAAGACGGCATACTTGACTCCGGATAAAGCATCGGCTTTTGCCGTCTTGAGATACTCCACGAAATGGTTGGCGTCATCCGTCGGCTAAGTAGTGAGTGCTATAGGTCAGTGATGGCGTAACATCTCACGCAGGATGGCTTACATTGCCTTCGTAGGACGCCGTGACAATCACCACAGGACCATCTTTGGGTACATCGCCGCTGCCAATCTCGTTCAGGACTGCGATCTGCCCTTTGCAGCCATGGCTCGCTGCCGCGTCTAGCATGTGATAAGCCAGGGCCTTGCAGGTCCCAGAGTTACTGCCTATGAAAACGTGCAAGCGTTTCAGTCGCACACAAGTCGGGTATCAGGCCAACAACACTGACCATAATAGATATAGAGCTTGGTCTGAGAGCCAGTCGCGGTGTCGGCCTTTGTTTGCGCATCTTCGTGTGAAGCGACCGTTCGTGTTGATGCAGATGCGTTTCCGGAAGAGGTCGGGTCAATAAGCATATCCTTTCGAGGCGAGACGTGCATGTAGAAGCCAGCAGGTTTGACCGTCAGGGTGCTTTTGATCTGTGCAGAGGGAGATTTCAGCTGATAATCTGGCTTTGACGTCTATCTCGGCATACCTGCAGCTCGTACGATATGTTGTGCGGCCGGATGTCAAAGTGTTGGAAGATCTGGAAGACATGCCCGTCAGTAACTGCGCATCTTGTTATTGGTGGCAAACGGTTATACCTTGGCAACCACCATCAAAGCTTCCTGCCATGCGAACGGTCGTCCGATACATGCTCGAACACCATTTCCTGTCGTTGTCAAGCGATATTAGCAGAGGTCATGGCAACGGATAAATTACGTACCAAATGGCTTCCAAGCATCGGGAGGCAGGTTCTCGAAGCCCCCGTCGAGCATTCGTTCCGGTCTATCAACTCAGAATCGATCAGTATGTTTTCACCGTTTCCTTGCAGGCGGACAAACCGGAATTCTTCCGCATCTTCACCCCAAACGGCGGGATCCTTGTGGAGCGCATCTAGGACAATCATGACAGACTGTCCTTCTTTGATCTCATACTTTCCATCGAGTACCGTTTCGTCTTTCTTGGGTGCAACGGTCCAAGCGGGCGCCGTCGGATTGAGCCTGAGCGTCTCCTTCAGGCTAGCGTCAATGTATTTGAGCTTTTGCAGATGCTCGAATTTGACATTCTCTTTCCCACAGACCCTGTCAACTTCGGCTCGAATGGCCTGGTACGCTCGGGGCGTTCGCAAGAGCCAATAGAACAAGAAGGAGAGCATCCCACTAGTTGTTTCGTGTCCTACCAAGACGGCAATCAGCAACGGCCGAGCCATGCTGACGGCAGTACCCACCTGCGATCAGGAAGGTGACTAGCTGGTATCGAATGTTCTCCGGTGTCAGCCCTTGACCTGGAGCGAACGCTCTTAGCAAAACTCGGATCATTGACGCGTACGCATCTTCGCACCTGTTTTGGGATCTTTGCCTTTCAGCATCTTGTTCAAGAGATCGTCATGGTCCGTCGGATGCTCAATCCGATTTTGAACAACCTGTTCCAGGAGGCGATCAACAAGTCAGTCCGCTTCGAAGAGCTATGTTTCTTCGACGAGCTTGATCGTACCTCGTCTGCAATGTGGTGTTGCAACTCGATATCATCGTGATACTGCTTATCCTTGCCGCGGTAGAACATGGACGTGCCGGGAAGCCGGCGCAGTCGCAGCCCACTTTCTTTCAAGCTTCGGGCCATGCTTTCGACAAAGGCCGGAGGATCCTCCGAGTAGAAGCTGGGTGAATATCAGACGAGGTCAGTCGGCTCGGCCTTTGACTGATACATGGGCAACATACGAGTTGAATCGGTAGGAGAAGGTGCACAACGCGATGGCTAAAAGGCGCAAGGATGTGGTCAGATCGTGTCGTAGAGTTGTTTGCTTTCGAAATGTGACTTACTGTCTAGCGTCAACTTGGTAAAGTCTGATACGGCGTCGATCTTTGCGTCTCCGAACCGATACCACTGCCAGCATGTATGAGCTCCGTCGCCAGCGTTAGGCGAAATCTCGTCGTACCTTCTGAATCAATTGCTCGGCGATATCGAGCATTCCAGGATACATCTCCCGGATGCTCAGTGGACCGAAAGCAGGGATCAAAATTCTATGCGCTACCTCCCACGAAGGCTCCTGTTGATGTGCCGTAAAGAGGCCTATGGAACCGGCATTCAGCGGGCGCCCAAGTAGAGATCGAATGAAGGCTTACCATCTCCCGCCAGATTTCTCGCCTGTTCAAGAGCTCCCACAACCTTTTTCTCGAACCTCGTCTGGTCGCAGAGCTCGTGTACGAGTCGCTGACTCCCTGCAAACAGTCGTCTGTTTGACAAAAAGTCGAGCTGGATGAGCTCGCCGTATCGTTGGATGAGGCGCGCGATGGATAGAGCTCCAAGCTCTGCGTCTACGTCGGTGAGGTTGCCGAGGATGGGCTTTGTAGGTGGCCCGGGAATGCGTTGAGCCTGAACCATATTGTCTTCCTTCTTGGCCAGATCTGTCGAGGCGCAAATCTTCTCCGTCTGTAGTTGGGCAGGGCACAGGTGGATTCTGGACTCACAGCGAACCGGGATCTTTAAACGAAGACAGCGAAGAGACGTCTTCCAATATCGAACCTAGCATGACTGTCATTCCGCAAGACGTGATTCGCGTGCTTATAACGGCGAACACCCATGCTCTGCGAGCTGCTCTGCGCAGTTGCCTGCCCATGTCTCACTTGACAAGTGGGCGCTGGGCGTTGGTTCGTCACCACTCGGCATGCTCGGGGACGGATAAAATGCAGTAGCCGGACTTTGAAGGCGTAATGACGACGAGGAACGAAGAAGACAGCTGAAGAAACAGGCCAGCGTCCGCAGCTGGGTAACCCAGAGAGCCGTCCAAAGGATATTGAAGATATCGAACGGGCTGCCATGACCGGACCAACTTGCGGAGACGGCGTTCTTCCCGAGCGGAACCAGATGTGCCCTATATTATCGGTGGGCAGTAGCTAGCAGCTGGTCGGCTTGTTCATATCAGGCACGTTTGTCAGAGGTGTTGTACGCTGGATGAAGTGATCTCATGCGGCGCCCATGCTGTTCGACGGAACCGGTCGCACTCGGCGTCCACTGAACGAGCCACATCGGCCGAGAGCTAGATTCAGGTTATGAGTGCAAGAGCATGAATCGAAATAATCAACACCTGTGACGGTGAACCGGCGGCCGGCAGGCTCATTCATAAGCCTACCCTACGGCGCGTGAGCATCTGCAACGCTGATCAGTACGCCACCGAAGAACGCAGGAACCAGACCAGGTTGCGACACGCGACTATCGCTCTCCATCTCATGTCGGCTTCACGGCACAATCCCCCGAAAACCAGATCCAAATCGAATAGATCTCACACAAGTACAACCCCAACCTCCCCACTTCGACTATTGCGAAGCGGGGATCGTGCTCTCTCCGCTGGGCCTGTATTTGATTTGTTCCCATTGACCGCTTTCCACCATTCGTCGCTTGGCTTCGTCGTATGCCCAGGCTTGGATACTGGGGTGTCCGAGCGGAAAGCGGCAGAGTGGATAAGACGCGGTTGTGGTAGTGAAGAGTGGCAACGACGATAATCATTGGAGATGAGGATAAAAGCAGGGAACGCAGAGAACGGTCAGCAAGGTCCGCCTATTGACAGCATCGATAACCAGACGATATGCGTCGGCTCGCGTACCTCGTGTCAGGCTTGTAAGTCAGAACCAAAGCGGCGAATGCCATTCCACCAAACATGCCGAGATACCAGATGTTTCTGCGAAGAGCGACAGATATCAGCTCTGTATTTCGCAGAACGCCTTGGTATGAGAAGACTTACTCCCAGTCCTCCTTTACTCGCTTTGATCCAGGTGCAGGTGGCTACGAAAGTGAAGCATAGGGGGTCAGTAAATGCTACATAATGTATTGCACGAATCAGGCTCCAGCGACAGGGCAAGTCGAACGGGGTTCCCGCAATCCTTGTGCTCCTGGATCCTTCAACTTGCGCGAGATGACCTCTTCCTTCTCTCGCTCTTCCTCCCCGTCTTCAGTCTGTCTCCATGCGGGCTTGCTCGCCGATTCTTCGTCCCGTCCGACAGATCCCCTTGTAGATATCGCACGTCCATGGCACCTTGGTTCGCACAATCGTCCGATACCCGCGGTTCCACTGCATTCCTTTCGTCCACCAAGATGCTCGAACGCGTGAAGTCCAGACAATTCCTTACCTTTTCACCAAAGATGTAACCGGAAGGAGCGTTGTACGAAGGGCCGTGGGATGCGTAGCCGCGACGGGCGGTGACGTTGGCGGCGGTTCGCAGCGGCCTGGCAACTGAGGCGGTGGTGGTTCGGAACATGGTGAGGGTATAACACGAAGGCGATGGTGAGAGGTAATGTCCAGGTGACCTCGTCAAGCTGATGTTCAGGACAGACTGACTCAAGGGATCATGGGCTCGATTGCAGGAAGCTCCGCGGCGCGCAAAAAAGCTCAGATGTCCAAATCTCCAACTCTGGGGAAGCGGTTTTGGCTACAAGTAGCTCTACAAGTCGTTGCTGACTGTCAATCACAACCCTATTCAACCCCTCGCACGCTGACTGGTCAGGAAACAGATTGGATGGTGGTCTGGGACGTGCGATGAATGTTAAAGGATGGTACTCCATCCTGACACGTCCCTAAACCAAAACTGAAGCTCCCGCTTGCATGAGCTTCGCAATTGTATCTATGGTGATCCCTGATCAAACGATGTGATACATGTTGCTCTTCATCTACTCTAGCTCATCCTGGAATGCACTGGCATCGACGACATCATCGATCCTCAAGATCATCCTCACGACCTATTCGCGAGAGGATCAGCAAGGGTGAAACTTCAAAAGAGGCAATTGACGTACCTGAGTAGCAAGCAAGAACTGCTGTCGCTTCGAGATCAATGGGTCGTACACGAACTGCGCCTTCATATCTATACCAACAAGACACCAACGTCAATTCACTTTCCAGCGACGAGAACCTGTCCCGCTCACCGTTGTCGCCCTTGCCGAGACAATCGATACCCAACCGCGGGTTGTTCTCCGTAACCTGTCTGCTCTTCACTTCTGCCAGGGTATCGATTGGTGACAGACCCGAGTTCTCGGCCAATGCCAATGGGGTCGAGTCCAAAGCCTGAGCGAATGCGCGCATAGCGTATTGCTCGATGGTCGGGATCTGCACCAAAAAGACGGTCAGACTTGGCCCGTTTGATCAAAGAAGCGGCGACTCACATCATCTGCTGCCTTGGCAACCGCAATAGATGCGCAAATCTCGGCTGCTCCACCTCCGTACACGACTCGGTTGTCACGGACGATGTTTCGCACAACGCAGATCGCATCATGCAGAGCTCGCTTCGCTTCGTCGATGATCTGCAACCCGCCAATGAGTACAAGCGTCGGAATTGTTTGCAGAACAACTTACCATCTTGTTGCTACCTCGCACGAACACAGTCACCGCTCTCGAGTTGGCGCATTCCTCGATCACCAACATCTTTTCCCTTGTCGTGCCGAACGACAGCTCCCTCACGATACCCGCGGTGCCCAGCTTGTCCGCCGTCAGATCTTCGAAACGGGGCACGATTCGTCCGTTGGTTGCGATAGCGATAAGTTCAATTTCCGGGCCTCCGACCCATCGAACGGCGGGCAGGTCGTTCTGCATCAACAAGTGGTTGGCTTCGTCGTCGAAACCCCATTGGCAGATGACGAGGTTGGCACCGGTGTCCTTGACCCTAACCGAGTCCCGTTAGTGTCGATCAGCCGCCAGCCAGAAAGACGTACATCTTGATCATGTCCAGGAACTTTTCCCTCTCGTACTCTCGCAGCTTCTTGTACTCTTCGACACTCTCGATATCCAACTTGTGCTTTGTCTTTGGCCTAGGCGGCTCAAATGGACAAGTCAAGATCGCCAGCTTGGCATCCTTGACCGTTCTCGGCATCTGGGGATGCGACATGTCCTTGTCGACAACGACACCCTTGACCAGCGTCGTATCCTCCAGCGATCCTCCGACCTTGCCGTCGACCTTGATGAGTTCAAAGTCGACATCTTTACGTTCGAGATCTGCTACTGATAGAACGGCATCGACGGCGATTCGGGCAAACTTTTCGTGGGCCATGGAGACGCTGGAAAAGAGGATGAGCGCGATCCTGGGGGGACGTGAGAAATGCTTACATCTTGCTGCCCAAACTCGTCATGGCGGTCTTCATCAAGTTCTCGGTGTTGTCTTTCGAGAATTCAATCTGTGAAATGGAACGTCAACAGTGAAGAGACGTCCGTGTCTTCTGCGTGGGAGACTCACGGTATCTGCCACTCGGTCCAACTCCTGGATCGCAACCTCGCATGCCTTTTCATAACCGTCTGCTATCCTGATCGGGTGGATTCCCCGGTCCAAAAGGGCGAGTGCGGACGACAGCAAAGCACCAGCCAACACCACGACACCAGTCGTTCCGTCTCCAATCTCGTCATCCTGCGACTTTGACACTTCCACGAGCAGCTTTGCAATTTGATGTTCCACCTCCATCTGGCCCAAAATCGTGGCGCCATCGTTGGTCACGGTGATATCTCCATCCGGCGAGATCAAGATCTTGTCCAAGCCTCGAGGGCCAAGGGAAGACTTGATGATGTTGGTGACAGATCGAGCGGCCAAGATGTGGCTGCGGATAGCCTCGAGACCGTGTGTCCGAACCTTTTTCCCCTGTTCTCGGACGATGATGAACGGGCGTCCATTTTCGTCGGTGGTGTAGACCGCCTGGCCGGGTGCGATGTCGGAAACGGACATGGTGTTCGTGGTTCTGACGGAGGATGACTTTACAAGATTCACGTTTAAAGTTGTTCAATATTCACGAGTCATCTCAGCTTGCTAGAATAGCTAGAATAGGCGCGTCTCTTGGACGCGTTTCTGCGCTTCTATGGTGTCGCGTTTCAGCCTTGCTCATACTCTGAATGTGTCTGTGCAGGCGGCTCGGGGCGACTCCCGCTGGGTTGCTCAAGCATCATGTAGGGTGACGTCGCCCACGGCCATGCCCCCTCCCAACAGAAAAGATGTCTGGCAGCTGGAATGCGAATAACTTTTCATGCAGTGTAACGCATTTGTAAGCTGTCATGGCCCTCCTGCAATCCTTTACTGGCGGCCGTCCGTCTCAGCGCTCGTCATCTACATATTCGTTGGATCTTGTAGAATGCTGAGCGAACATGTATCTCGCACGCAGACTGGCCCTATGAGGCTCTGAAGTGCTTCTCCTTGCAACATCCATGAGAGCACAGTGGCGGCTGAGGTAACGAATCTAGGAGGAGTCACGTGTCGTGAAAGAGTGAAATAGATTCCGCTCTGGCAAGAATAATCGATGCCGAGTTTCAACTTTACGTTTGTTCATCGAGCCAGTTCCAATCTCTCACCTCCTCTATCAACCATCCTCATCATGTCTAACCACGTCACACAACCGGAAACCGCTGCCGCCAACACTCTGGTACCCCCTACCCAGGGTGAAGCCGCCGGCGAGGCCTTCACCAGCAAGGATTAGTGAGTGAAATTTGATGCGTGATCAAGCTCCTCTTTGCTAATTCGACCGCTGGTCTTGACTTTCCGCAGCTATGCTGACTCTTACGCCCACTTTGGTATGCCATTCATCACGACCGATGCCAATCGCTTTCACTGACGTCGCTCCGCTTGCAGGTATTCACGAGGAGATGTTGAAGGATACCGTGAGGACACTGTCGTACAAGAACGCGATCATGCAGAACCCGCACTTGTTCAAGGACAAGGTCGTCCTCGACGTAGGTATCCAGACCGCCTTGTCGACTTCCCTCTCGCTGACGCGCGCTTCCAGGTCGGATGCGGTACCGGTATCTTGTCCATGTTCGCATCCAAGGCCGGCGCAAAGCTCGTCATCGGTATCGACATGTCCAACATTCTCGGTGAAGCTGAAAAGATTATCGAAGCCAATGGCTTCAAGGACAGTGAGTTGCTTGAATCGTTGAGTAAGCGATCTCGTTACTAACAGTCATATCGTCCGTCAGAGATCGTCTTGATCAAGGGAAAGCTCGAAGAGGTCACACTACCCGTCGAAAAGGTCGACATCATAATATCAGAAGTAAGTCATCCCTCCCTGATCGTAAGCCACGTCATTGACCCAAGTCCCTCTTCACAGTGGATGGGCTACATGCTCCTTTTCGAAAGCATGTTGGACACCGTCCTCCTCGCCCGAGACAAGTACCTCGCGCCCGGCGGTCTCCTCTTCCCGGACAAGTGCACCGTCTACTTGGCCGGCATCGAGGATGCTGAATACAAGGAGGAGAAGATTGGCTGTGAGTGCGTTCTGATTTGGAAACGACATAGACGCTGATGGTGATCTCTGGTTGGATAGTCTGGAATGACGTCTACGGATTCGACTACAGCTCAATCATCCCGACTGTTATGCGAGAACCCCTGGTCGACTGTGTTGACATGAAAGCCGTCGTCACCAAGCCTTGCGCCGTCAGGGTATGTGCGAGACCGAGCTTGGCCGTTTAGACCTCTCTGACATAGACCTAAAAGCACATCGACTTGAACACCGTCACGGTAGAGGACTTGGCCTTCAAGGTGCCGTTCGACCTGAAAGCCGAGCGGTCAGACTGTACGTCAATCTCTGCCGTACCCGTGCTCATTAGGCTGACTTTGGTCGGCGCATAGACATTCACGCTTTCCTCGGTTGGTTCGACTGCTCGTTTGACGCATGCCACAAGCCTGTCAAGTTCAGCACCGGTCCCCACGCCAAATACACGCATTGGAAGGTATGTTGCCCTCGCGATGCCTTGGACAGCGTGATTGACCGTCTCCTCGCCGTTAGCAAACCGTATTCTACACACAAGAGCCGATTACTGTCAACGTAAGTCCCGCGGCGGTCCTCGACGTAAACGTGGTCACTTACTGCCTTTTCGTTCATTTATGACAGGAGGGTGAACGTATCACCGGTACCTTTGAACTAGCACCGAACAAGCGAAACCACCGGGACCTGGACATCAACATCGAATACGAAGTCCACGGGCAGTTCCCGGAGAAGAGCAGCATGAAGTACCAGATGTGAGTATTCGCGGTCCGTTCTGCTTCATTATACATGGACTAACGGAGCATGCCAGGTCGTAAACCGGTATACTGGGTCTTGCTATTCACACCAAAAAATCTGTCTTGCTTAGTCGTGCGAACAAACTTTGTATCTTCCGTTAGGACCGAGGATGGCACATATCATTCGCATCGTTACGGTACATATCCGATCTGAACAATCTGATGATTCGGCGCATGGTCAGGATTCACGCTCGCTGGATAGCGGCTGATCGGAGATGCGTTCTCTCAAAGAGTCATTACATACATCCAACCGGGTTTCCCGGGACATGCTCACGCGATGCTTTCGTGATTCTTCGCTGCTGCTGCTGCTGAGGTCTGATCAGCCCATCTCAGTGAGCAGGAACCAAGCGCTGCTGCTCGCCGCCGTCGCTCAAGGGTGTGACGACTCGCGGATGCGTGGCACTCCGACTTTGTCAGATGTTCATCGTTCTGTGCTTTTTGTGCTGTGTGTTCGTACAACGATGTGTCAATTTGCGTTTTCCAGTTGGAATCATACTCTTGACCCCCTTTCCCGGATCCAATTATGATCTATTCAGTTGTCGTCCGTCTTCTGCTTCTTTGCCTCTTTTCCTGCTTCCCTTTCCTCCTTTTCCCTTCTTTTCTTCTCCACCTCCTTGGCCATCTGCTCCGCCGCCCCATTCATCGGGTCTTCACCCTTCTTGCCGCCGAATTTGGGCAGGTGGTCTTCGACGCGCTCGACGGCGGTCTTGTAGAACATGTGATGGGTCGCTCGGAATGCTACGTCGGCGGATGGTTGAGTGGGTGTTTGGGTGTGGAGTGGTCAAAGGCAGGGGAGACTTACGACCGTTGCCTTTTAGGGGTTCCTCTTCGCCCATGCCGTCGATCAGTGTTGGCATGAGCAGAGCCATGTTTCGGCCTGAACGCAAGGTGGCGGTTGAGTTCGGAAACGGGCGTTGGACAGCTCTAAACCGTACCTTCGTCCATGATCACCGACTGACATCGTCCGCAACTGACTTTGCAAGGAAGGACGTACTCCATCCTGCGGTAGGAGTAGGGTTAGTTCCAGAACGCGGACAGGGGAAGATTTGCCTACTTTTTGTGCTGCGGCGAGTAGAAGTGCAGGTCATCGTACCCCGTCTTGATATGCAGCGCATCCTTTGGAAGAATCGCAGCCCACTGATACGGCGCACCTGTCGCCCCAGAACTCATCAGTCTTCTCCTTCTGGTGACATGAAGAAGGACATACCGTGCAAATGCTGACAAGTCCTGCAATGGCAATACGTCGCGTCCAGCGGATCCGAGTCGACTTCGAATGTCACGTTGCCGCAGTAACATTTCCCAGTGTACTTTGCGTTGAAGCCGTTCTGCTTCTTCTCATCGCTCAGGGCGTAGGGAGGGCGGGACTTGCGTTCCTCGTGGGCCTCGGGCTGGTTGGGTTTGTCTGCGGGCATGGTGGTTCCGTAGCTCTGGCTGTTGTGATGAAGGAGGGTGTGGTTGCTCTATGCAGTACTCGAGATCTACCCTATTTGAACTCGTTGAATCAGGAATAGCTTGCCCAATACTCGATCAAACGAATTCCCATCGAATAATTGATCGCCCGACCATGACGCGAATGACGTCAGCTTTCGGCCGCCGAGTTTTTAAGCTCCCTCCAACTCTGGCGTGGGCGAGATCGCCGTTGCCGTTGATCTCTTCGAGGTGCAAAGGTAAACAAGAAGGCCGGTCTCTGCTGTCTCGCTCGAGTATTTCTGCAATCAGTGTCTCTCTCTCGCCATCAAGTACAGCGCACCATCTTGCGATCAAGGCGACGGGATAGTTCTAGTACAACAAGGCCCACAATGGCAGGACCATACACGCTCAAGGCGCTCCCGCAGACGCCGCAAGTCATCAAGGACGATGGAATTCAAGAAACCCCGGGGCCTGTTCGTGCGCGATTGGCGATGATGGATAAGCAGATGGATCAGTTGCACAAGGAGAAGAGTCTGCTCGAGGTGAGTTGCGTCGGTTGGCGGAGAGAGCCAATTACCGCAAGGACAGGATGATATATTTTCGACGATGTTGATCGATATTCTACTCTTCTGCGTTCTAGCGAAAGCACAAAGCCGAGTCCTCGGCCCTCCAGAGCCAAATCGCGAAACTCCAAGCTCATCTCAGAGACACCACTGGCGCCCTCGATACTTCCCAGAACCAACTCCGCAAGTTCGAGTCCAGTCTCGCGTCGGCGCGGGAAGAGATCACGGCCCTCAAAACCGCGCGGGAAGCCGATGCGAGGGGGGAAGAAGTCAAGGCGACGTATGAGCTCGAGATGAGGCTTGTCAAGCAGAAGGCGGCACTGCAGGTCGCCAAGAAGGAATTGGCGTATGTGGAGTTGGAGAGGCGGTATGGGAGGTTGGAGAACAGGTTGAAGGATGTTGAGGCGGAGGATGAGCGACATGCGGTGCGTTAGCGAGGCTGAAGGGTGTCGTGGTGGCGGTGACTTACTTTTCCGTGTCGTTTCTAGGATGAAGCTCGATCGAATGCGCGATCTCTCCAGGCAGAACGTGTGGCCTCTGCCAAGGTCCTCAAGGAGCTAGAAACACTGCAAAAGGTACACAAGCAGATCCAACAGCGTCTAACAGCCGAAGAGACCGCGTCTCAAGCCACCAATTCAAAGACCGAGGAGCTACAACGCGCTCTGAAAGACGCCAAGGACGCATTGAAGCGAGAAACGGAACGGGCCGCAAAGATCGAGATGACGGTCGTCAACTTGCGAGGCAAGAACGACGATCTTCAGAAAGAGCTGGATGATCTGGTCAGGGAAGATACCGGCCGAAACGGCGAAGTGAGTCTTTCCCCTCCGTCCGACATCCACATCGATATTGACTTGGGCCACGAAAGTCCGACAAGGAGATTCGAGCGCTCAAGAGCGAAATCAAGGGTCTCAAGTCGGCCGTGAGCACCAAGGACGCTGATCTGGAGGAAGCGCAGGAGGAGCTGGAGAAGCTGCGAAGTGAGACGCGGGAAAAGGACAAGGCGATCCGGAAGGAGGGCCGGGAGATGGAGGCGTTGAAGGATCAGTTGACGAACCTAGAGGTGCGTCTCGCGTCCGGCCGGCGTAGCTTTGACCGCTGACTTTGAAATGCAGGAGCTAAACCACGAGCTTCGGGAGAAGAACAACCGTATCATCGCCAAGGCTCGGGCGTATCGTGATCAAGCCAAGGGTTCCGCCGCTGATGACGCCGACGACGTGGAGGAGACTGTCCCTGCGCCGAAGAAGAGGGAGGCTGTGGTCAAGAAGCCGGTGAAGCAAAGGGCGGCAAGTGTTGAGAGCGAGGCGAGATCGGATTCGGAGCCTCCTGTTGCGGCGCCCAAAGAAAAGGTGAGTTTTCCGGTGCCGGGCGCAGGGCAAGATTTCTGACTTGTGGGCGATGCTGCAGAAACGCAAACAGGCTGTGGAACCCATCTCGGAGGTCAGTCGGGTCTATCAGCGAGATGTGGATCTCACGCTAACGCGGTGTCATACAGGATGCCGCTCCTGCGCCCAAACGTCGAACCGCAGCTGCCAAGCCGGTATACAAGGACGAATCTTCCGTCTCCGAAGACAGCCGACCGAAAGCGATGTCACAGGCACTAGGCTCGAGGGCAGATACCTCGAACGTGCCTGCAAAGACTGGCAAACCTGCAAAGGAGCCCTCGGCCAAGAACGCGCTGCCCTCCACGATCATGGAGGAATCGGAGGACGATGCACCTAAGCGCGCGCAAACCAAGGCCACGAGCGTTGCCGCCGGTGAAAACGAGGCTTCCAAGGCTCCCGCGGGGGAGAAGAAGAAGAAGCGAAAGTTGGGCGCCTTGTTGGGCGCGACAACGTTTACGTGGGATCAAACTCTGGTACGTCTCGCTGATCTTCAGGTCCTGCAGTCCGTCTGATCATCCTTGTGATATGCAGAATCCCGATGGACCTATTCCGGCGACCTTGTCCCCGCTGAAATCGTCGGCGGGAAGTATCCCTCGCGCGGGCTTTGCTGCGGGGTCGCGCAAGTTTTCGTCCCGAGTGTAGTATGGCAAATGGCAATGGGTTCCGGGTTTATGAGATACCGGTATATAATACGTCCATTTGCGCCATTTGCGACGAATTCTGTAGATGTCCTTTGTGGGCTATTACCTGTATTGACGTGTCATTCTCGCGAATATTCGATTCGTTTGGGCGCGCCATCAACCCCTACTCAGCACGGACGGCAGCCGGAAAGTGGGATATGATGGTGACTCTTTGCTGTTGACTGGGAGTTCAGGGCTAGCTTTTCAGGTGCTATTCCTGTCGTCCCACTCCGTCCTGCTCAGGACTCCGAAGGGCTAAGCGGTAGCGGAACCATCAGAGACTCAAAGAAACCGCTCTTGCCCGCCAATCACACGGTCCAAATCGGTCAAGCACGTTACCCAACCATCCGACTCCGTCGTTCGCCCGCCGAGCATCGCAAGCCGATTGCATTCATCATCGTTGCAACCGTTGTGCCAACTTTTGCTGGGACAGAACCAACGTCGTCTCCACGTAATACTCTCGTTGATAGGAGAAATCCAATCTCGTTAGTACTTGGCGAACTCCTGTCAGCCACGATTGACACGGTATACTGATCGTTGTTTACACCCTCTTCTTCACAGGGCCCGGCCGTTGACTGCCCGGTATGGACGCAGAACATCTCGAGGGGATGCCGACTCATGAGGAAGCTCCAACGACGACGCTTAACTCTGCCCTTCACGATGAAGCAGCTGCGCTGGAAGCCAACTCGGATCAAGTCATTCCTGGAATCTCGGAAGAAGCCGTCAATGCGGAAATGACACTCGACCCGGAACTCGGACAGATGCACGAAACGGACCACAGGGATGATCTCTTTTACGACCCATCTGTCGATCAGTCGGGTTCGAATCAGTTCATGATGCCCGAGATGGACAACAAGGTCTCAGGACACGTTCCGCAGAATATCAACGACATGACCGCACCGACCCCGTTGGCTACCGTTCCGGTGGAACATCAAACCTTGATGGACAACGAGAATGACATTCAGCAGCAGCAGAACCAGCAAAACGACGACGAAGAAGAACAGGAGAACAAGCGACGTCGCGTCCAACGTGCGTGCGATGCGTGTCGACGGAAAAAGATTCGATGTGACGGTGCGCAAGCCGGAAAGCGAAACATCACTTGCTCGAATTGTCAAGAACAAAAGATCGACTGCACGTACGTCGAAGCCGCCAAACGACGAGGTCCGCCTCCCGGTTACATCGAAGCCCTGGAATGGAAAGTCCAAAAATTCGAAGACCTCCTGGCACGCGTGAAACCCGAGCTCAACTTGCTTCAAGTCGTCGGTCCACCTATCGCGCGAGACAGCTTCGACTTGAACGAGTTCACGCAAAGTCTGAGCGAGAACGGCATCGATTACGCGCTCTCAACCGGACGAGCTCGAGCGACAAAGACCCTCGCGGTTTCGGAAAGGGCGGGGAGTGCTAGGAAGGGGAAAAATCCTGCCATGCACCTTCCCAATCGATCAACGACCCTGGCCAACGCGATCGAACCTCCTCCTGCGTTCCCGGTACACAGTCAGGCCGAAGTTGATGCGGTGATGGGCTTGCTTGGACACGGTGGACCTCACGACATCGACTCCCGTTCTGGACGTCACGTCGAAAACCTCATCGATCGATCCGGCCGAATGGAGCGAGGACGTAGTCACTCCGTGCTCGATCCCAGTCTGGCTCCTTCCTCAATTGTCGGCAAAGAGGTCGGAGGTGACGAAGCGGCAAGCGCAAGCTATCAAGCAAGAATCAAGGAAGCGGAAGAAGTTCAGGAGAATCACAATCACGAATTCAGTCTCGAAGTGCAGAACAATTTTCCGGAAGAGGGTTACAGGTACCATGGAAAGAGCTGTACGCCTTCAGCGACATTAAATGATGCCTAGTTAATGCGAGGCTTATTCTACGGTGTGTTTCCTTTTCTATCTATGTGTTGCAATATGCAAACTATGACAAAATGTAGCCGGGATACAATTGTTGAGAACCATTGTTGATTACCAAACGGGCGATGCGAGCGCCTCCCCTCAGCAATCCGGCAAGAAATTCGCCGTGAACATCTCTCAGAGCCGCCGCTCGGCGTACTGGGCGATACCGATGTGGGAGGCTGTCGTCTCGGAAACGAAAACGGAACCGCTCGACCTTTCACGATGGCCGGAACCGGACATTGCGCAGCAATTGATAGACGCCTACTTTACGACCGACAACTTGATATTACCGCTGCTCAACCGGGTCCTATTTCAGAAGGCCTACGACACTGGACTCTGGAAATCGAATCACCGATTCGCCAAAGTCTGTTTGTTGGTCTTCGCCAATGCCGCAAAGTCCATCGATGATCCGCGAGTATATTGGTATTCGGGCGATCCGCAAAATGAAAGGGAGGCCTACAAGAATCCCGACCTGTACAAACATTCGGCCGGATGGAGATGGGTCCAGGCAGTGATGAAGACGGGCAAGAGCTGGTTGTCTGTCGTCGCGCTCGAGGATCTCCAATGTTTCGTTGTGAGTCAAAGCAGGCTTGGTTGGAGCAAGATCTCACCTCGCTGGCAGCTCTTTGCGAATTTCTGTTTCCGAAGTGCCGTGATATCCACGGTATGGACGGTGGGAGGTTTCGGCTTGAAATCTTGCGTCGTAAGTTCCGCACAAAACTATTATGGCCAGCCGAGTGACATTACGTCAGGATATCGGCATACATACAAAAGCGGGTTATTCGAGAACGACAAGCAAGGCGGAAAAGGAGTTATTGAAGAGGGCATTCTGGTGCCTGATCTACATCGACACCTACAGCAGTGCCGCGATGGGACGAAGTCTGCAGATGAATGCGGAAGAGTGAGTGGCACTCTCGACTCGCGAAGTAGCGCTGATGTCCCGGAAGTTACGATGTGGATTACCCACTTGATGTTGACGACGAGTTCTGGGATACCGGAAACCCCGCTACCGATTTCATTCAACCTGAGAATCGACCTTCCAAGATCTCCGTATTCGTATGCCTCCTCAAACTAGTCAAGGTCATCAATAGGTCCATGAAAGTCATCGTATGTCGCATTTTGTCGTCGAAGTAGACTTT
This sequence comes from Naganishia albida, assembly GCA_001599735.1. Taxonomy (NCBI): domain Eukaryota; kingdom Fungi; phylum Basidiomycota; class Tremellomycetes; order Filobasidiales; family Filobasidiaceae; genus Naganishia; species Naganishia albida. Next base: position 168,456 of record BCHV01000008.1, read on the forward strand.
CCCGTTGATCCCTCGCAGTATCCCGTCAATCGGGATGTGACTACTCAATATAGCGTCAAGGCACAAGGACAAATCATCGCCGAGCTCGACAGTTCCCTCTTCGCATGGTTGGATTCGGTACCAGAACACCTGCGGTGGGATCCGCAACGCGCAGATGACGTCTTCTTCGAGCAGAGTTGCGTACTGTATTCATACTACTATTTCGCACAGGTACGTCGAGTCTTTGGGTTCAAGGCAACAGCGGCTAACATTTCTCACCTGTAGATTCTCATACACAGGCCGTTTATTCCTGGTCCCGGCGCCGTCCAGCGGCTGGCCTTGCCGTCACTCGCCATCTGTACCAACGCTGCGCGATCCTGTGCACATATCGCCGAGCTGCAGGTTGCGAGAATGCGGCCCAACTACCACATCTTGCTTCCTGCATTCACCTCGGCCATCGTTCTGTTGATGAACGTCTGGGCTTCGAAAAAGTCGGGGCGTCCCCAAGATTCGGAAGTGAATCTGCGCGAAGTTCGAAAATGTGTACATGCACTGCGGGATGCCGAACCCTGGTAAGCAGCTTGGCCAACCGATGTCCCTTTTTCAATTGATTAGGATGCTTTTTAGGTGGAGAGGAGCCGGAAGAATGCGGTGAGCATCCCGACCCTGAAGCGTGCATTGGGTACTGACTTTGTTCGAATACAGCGACATTCTTATGGAGTTGGGCAGCATATCAGACACGTCTTTGCAGACGCCAACTAGGTACAGCTCCAACGCGACAACACCCATTCGTCAACACACTTTTGAACCCGAGTCGTCTAGCCTCCGACGGGGGTCTCATCGTGCAGAGCCGTCTGAAAAAGCGGATACTACCGATGCTGTCATTCAGCCCAAGGTGGAAGAACAGGCCTCGCCCATTCAAGTCGCAGATGCCACTGCCCCGTCCATGTTGCCGCATGAGCAACCGTCTGCGATGCCTACCAGCCACACCGCGGCTCAGCCCTGGTTCGCGCCTTCCTGGCAATCTGATCCAACGGCTACGTTTGTGCCACCGCCTGGGCCAGCCTTGCCAGACCATCATTGCCTTGCTCGCGAAAACCGGACGTCGGCAGCAACGGATCCTCCGACTGGCGGCCTCAGCCTGAACTTACCGTCCGGCGGGGGCATTGATCCGATGCTCAATGGAGCTAATCTCGGTGAGACTGCCTCTAGGCCCTTGAGCCAGTCGGTGCCATCGCTGCCGTATCAAGGTCACGGTCTCCCCGTAACGGACAATCAGCCGCCCATGAACGACCCAGCAATGCTGAACGGAATGTATAGTCTCCTCAGTGGCAACATCTACAACCTTCAGTTACCAGAATACCAGCATTGGCTGCATAACATCTCCCAGAACCAACCGCCCTATACCGGTATCCCCGATAGTCAACCAAACCCAAATTTTGCATCTATACCTAATCAACTTCCGCTCGGCATCCATTTGAGCGCAGACTCTCAAGGCATCCACGGCCAGTGGAACAACTTTGATCTCGGACTCAACTTGGACTCGGCTCTCGACGTCAACGGCGCCATGACTGATATCTGGAGTATGGCTCCGAATAACTTTGAGTGAGTCCAGTAATGGTGTTGCGGCTATCATCATGACTAATGGCCTTTGTAGAATGGACGAGTGGAGTCGATACCTCAGTCAGGCCCAGCCTCCCTCTGGCAATACGCCTGTCGAACAACGCCGACCACAATAAATGCTCTTATAATACCTCGACGACGCAACTCATAATACCTCAACCACTCGACTCAGGAGCCGCTCCGACTCAACTTGTAAAGATCCAACGACTCAACTCACTGTATTTTTGATATCCAGACCCAAGCCAGGTCCTCCATAGATACTGTCGGGACACGTGGTCCTTCACCACCATAGAGATAGCTGAATGATGATAGTTCATAGTGCAATGTCAGCGTCTAGTTGCACAACATAGCATGCATTTCCCAAAAGTATTACCGTCGATCCAGAGACCTCAGTCATACATCTACAGGCACTGGAGCGACCTCAGGTGGTTGCACTGACACGCATGCCATTCATCTTGAACCTAACCATGCACAAAACACAAGTCCTACAACATCTCATTCGGCACCATCACGTGCTCCTCAAACCCTCCCCTCCCGAGCCTCGTCCATCCAACATTCCCGCCATCCACCACGGCAACAATCAACGACCGGTCGCCCTGTTTCAGCGCTAGGAACGTATTCACCAGCGGTGGCGCCGCTGCAGGTTTCCCCCGCGCGCCGAGGTGGAAAAAGTCGAGGAACCGCCGGCCGAATGATGAGGACGGCGTGGCGGCGGGCGCAGGCGTGGTGCCCGCTTTTGGTGGGGCGGTACCCCGCGGTCGGACCATGGGTGTCGGCAAGGCCGGCAAGACGGGGAAAATCTCTTCCATCTGCGGTAACGTCGGGAACGGGACCGATCTTGCGCTAACCGAACACATCAGCCGGGTCCTTGACCGGAAAAGGGAACGGACTCACTCGACGACCCCGATCCAGAAATCAGGGGGCAAACTCTGAAGTCCCTCTGGGCTCCCGCGATCCCATTTGCCGCGGGTCCAATGCGTCGCGGGTTTCCATACGTGGAAGAAGGGCAAGTACGGGTTCTCGACCAGGCTCGCAAACGGGTCTTCGGTCGCATCGGCAGCGGGAGTGGGAGAAGGCGATGCCGGGATGCGTGATGGGTGGGAGTGACCTGATGGTATGATACGGAGTTTTTCGTACAGTGCGCCTAAGGGGGTCATCGATGAGCTAGCTGTGCCTTTTTGTGAGGGAGAGGACGTACCGTATCCCGTAGCTGTTACTTTCCCCAAAAGCCTTTGCCCATCATCCCCACTCCTTTGGAACAGCCGCGCCGTGACATTATGAAAGGCTTTAAGCAGCCATGCGAACGGAAACGCGATCGTCCGAAGCACAGTGCGGAGACCTGTGCGCACGGACGCCTCGAGTCGTAATAGCACCTGCGAAGCCCCCGCTCCCGTCGTCGTGACCGCTTGTTCCGTCGATTCCGGTTTCCGGAATCGAGCCGGCAAAAACCTCTCTGTCCGCTGGACGGTATACCCCAGCCTCTTCAACCCGGCATACACCTGGTCGCACGCATCAGCGCTTGCTCGCTTCACGCGTGAGTCGGAGGACCCACCTGATACCGCTCGAGCGATAACCCCTCCTGTCCGATAAACCTGCTGAAACCCTCCATGACGGACATCTCGACCATGCCCTTGAACCCTTGCACCTCTTCGTCGAATTCATAGCCGACTTGTTCGGTCCTCCCGAGCGCGGGGTCGTACGCGGAGGGCGCGCACCAGATTTGCATCGTCCCTCGTTCGAGGAGGTAGAGGGCTTCCTCCGGGAGGAGTTCCATTGTCGAGGTGTTTGCGGGTGGTATTGCGTCTTGTGCGGCCGCGACGGCGGAGGGTTTTCCCTTCGCGCGGATGGTGTGGCCTAGGGTGAGGAATAGATTCCCCCGGACGAGTTGTACCTGCGCGAATGGGCTGTTGGCGGATAACGTGGCGTGGGAAATGTTTTTACTGTTCCCCAAAGAAGAATCAGCATGATTCCCCGGCGCAGGAGACAAGAACCTCGGCCAGGCGCACCTTGATGTCCCGCGTACCCCACTCAACCCATCAAACAACGCCTGCCTCGACTCGCGCAACATCTTTTCCTGGATCGTCACCGTCTCATCGAGCGGCTCGAAATCCTTCTCGCCGCGCTTGGGGATGACAATCTTGACGGGGGTAAAGGAACTCATTTGAGGTGCACGTTGGATTTGCCTTTGAAAAGGGGTCAGCGAGGGGTGTAAGAGATGGAAGGGGGAGACGTACCGGTTGAGAGCTTTCATCGTCTCGAGGGAGGGGCCTTCATCTTCCTCGTCCGAGGAATCTCCAGCGGCATCTTGCGGTGCGGGGGTTTTTAAGGGCGTGTCTCGTTTTACAGAGCCTGCTGGTGCGAGGTTGTTGGACTTTGCGGGTGTTGCCAGAGTTGATTCGTCCATGATGGCTGTGATTTTGGCCAAGGTTGATATCAGTTTATCTTGTAAAGGTGAAAGTGAAAGTGAAACATGCTCTGAACGATCGAGTCACGTGTTACTGCTTATGCTTCATCATCAGTGAATAGTTCCCCTTTACCATATAGCGTCCTCTTTCCCTCCCCACCAATGGCATTCTTCACTCCGAACCAGACTCCAAACCTCACACACACGTACGTTCCATATCCCGCCATTGGACCTGCTCCTCGCTGCTGGACCCACGCTAACCCTGCTGCAGATGGACAGAAGACGACGTCGAGATCGCCTCGACGGCGGCGATACACTTTGTCAAGGCGTTCTACAAATCCATGGACAACGTCGTTGAGCGACTACCGGTCCGTATGTTTCCACGACTGCCGTACTCAGAGCACTAATACATGGTATAGCTCCTCGGAAGGTTTTATACCGATCGTTCGACGTTGATCTGGAACGGGACGAAAGCGACGGGCTTGATGGAGATTGGGGATCTGTTAAAGGATGTTCCGCCGTCACATAATGAGATACTCAGTGTGGATTGTCATCCGATCGCCGGTACGCCTCGCTTTGCCTCCCAATCAAATCAACCCGCTCTCATCTCCTTCATCCCGCAGGAACGCCCTTTCCCCGCCTCTTAGTAACGGTCCAAGGCTCCGCAACACACCTGGCCCCCGCAACACTCTCCGCCGCACCACTCACCACCAAACTCGCCAAAGCATACTACACACCCGTCAACGACGCCCACCAGTACCCCGACATCCCCGACGCGGTGAGGCCAGAAGAGGTATCCGATCATCCCGTGAGACAGGGCCAATCCCGGGACCGTCGTGCCCGCGGGGAGTCCCCAACAACAACAACGTCGTCATCCACGAACAACAAGGCGGCACCGCTCAGCCAGAAGGATAAGGAGGATCTCTTGCCGCGCATGTTCCACGAGGTGTTTGTGCTCGCGAATACGGAGGAAGTGCCCACGCCGAATGCCGAGGGGGTCGTGCTCCCGCCAACGGGGAGTCAGCAGCCGCAGGTGAGCGCCTCGTCTGTGGAATGGTATGGCGTTTGGGTACTGATGGGCAGGGGAATAGTATGTGATTCTGAGTGATACTTTTAGATTCGTCGGGTAGATTATGCATGGGTTTTTGACGGATGAATGGCATGGCCAACCGATGGGCGTGACACCGGCGTTCAATTGCAGTAAAATCCAACGTCTTGCTATTCAAGGATGGCTAGGTTCGAATGGTAAGGAACACCTCCTATCGGCTCCGAACCGCAACAAGGCCCCGCAACCGGCTGTGGCGAGGGCAAATCAACTCGCTGTGTCACGGCCGCCACGCACGTCAATTCGGGCACCTGTCGTGGTGCCCATTACCCATCTAAAGAACGCTTTGCGACTACCAGAGGCTCTCGCAACTGACCCGAACAAGACCTTGGATGTACTATGTTTGTCCTGCTTTTCCACTCGGTCGGTACCAGGGATGCATCCGCAATGAGCGGAACTCTACATCCGGAGGAGAGGCTCCGGTCTGTCGCAGCGATGAGCTTCACGGCGGACGAAGAATTCGCGGGATAGCTCGTGGGATGCGACTTGGGAAGATTGCGCGACGAGGAATGAGCCAAAGCAGCGCCCGTCTCTGCGGGTCGAGGATCAGGACCTTCACAGCAAGTATCCTGCTGCTCAATCTCGCAAGGACGGATCAGTCCCACATCGCGAACCCATCGGCAACAAGGACGACACGCGCTGCTGGAAATCATTAGACATCGAGTCTTCGTATTTTGATCTAGTTACATCTCGCGCCATTACTTGCGAAAATATTACAATTCGAGGTCTAGCTACATGCCTCGAGTCCTTCTTGATATTACGTTCACGCCGACTCGTCCAGATATGCCCAAAAGAAATCCATTACTTTTCACCCGACCATCACTGCTCGTCCGGAAACGTTGGCGCTTGTTGTTCCGGTTCTTGCCCGTTCGGACCCAGCTCGCCAAGCAGCATCGAGATGCTCGCGCGACCCTGGCCCTCCACGTCTGTCCCCACAGGCGGCACCGCCGACCGCAGATGGCTATCCCGCGCCATCTCCGCCGCACCCCGGACCGAGGAAACGTTCAACCCCGTGTTACTGCCTGTTCGAACGTGGGCCGTCGGGATATTAGTCATGTTGATATCGCCGAAACGGGTAGAAATGGAGGTTCCGTACGGTGGTGTAGCCGACACGGGGCCTTCTTCAATCGCGCTGTAGTCCAGTTCGCGTTCTCCGCTGATCAGAGGCGATCGGTGGGTCTTGCCTTGCGCATAGTATTCTCGAGGGTAGGCAGCGCCGGGAGGCGGGTTAGGCGGGGAAGCTGAGACTGCAGGTCCGTTCGGGTAGCCGCCAAGTGACTGGTACTGACCAGCAAAGTCGGCCTGCCCCGCTCCGGCTGATCCCGGTGTCGCCGGATGGGCGCCGTAGAACATACGTTGGTCGGTCGTGCGGTCGCTTCGGTCGTAATCTCGGGATGAACTGGTGCTGAGGCCTTCCATGTAATGCGGCGGACCCATGTTGAAACCGCCGCCTGGCCAGTTGCTGAGAAGCTGTCCGTGCTGATTGAGCGTGGCCGAATTGGGATCGCCGTTCGAGCCCTCGTACGCTTGCATCAAGCTTCGCTCGGCATCGTCACCCATCTTGCCCCGTCCATCAGGTGAGAAGGGGGGACGCATATCGTCAACGGGTCCGGCCGAAGTGGGAATGTGAATGTCATCGCCGATCATGCTGGAATGCTGGTGATGCGGGTGCATGTGATGTGGGACGCTGACGGCCTGAATGGCGGCAGCGGCAGCGGCGACATCCTGGGCGTGTCGTTCAGCGGCTTTACGTTGCTGTCGTTCCCGGTTGGCCTGTTCCTTTTCGGTCTGCGATTTCTTGACCTTGTTGGGACCTCGCATACGCCGTTCGGCCGCGTACACACAATCGAGGCCGCGCTGGCCGCATCGGCCGCAGGGCTGAAGACCGTTACACTAGAAAAGGGTCAGCAACGGTAGTCGAACGCCGCAGTCAACTCACCTTGGCCTTTCTCACTCGACAAGGCTCACACGCCTGGATGATCCTCTTTCGTTGCTTTTCATCCCGAGCCTTGGCATTGGCACCTCCCAGCATCGGAACCATTCCATCGTCTTCGCCCGACCCATGTTGCTCCATCTGATGGCCCATCTGCATAGAAGGGGACTGCAACGTCGCGGACCGCAAGTCCTGGTTCTGATGTGCGTTCGCAAGCGATCCGGGGTACATGCCCCCGGCGTGAAGGTTGAGTAGCGAATCCGAGGCGTTCAAGTCGTGTACGCCTTGATCTTGCGGGTTGTATAGGTCGAACGTATTATCGGCGATGCCGTTCCCGCGGATGGAGGATTCTCCACCGTAGCCCGATCCACCGATGCCAGCGCTCATCAGACCCGGTCCACCTGGAACACCGGCCATGTCCATGCTCCCACCCATCCTCATGTTCTCCTCGTGCGAAACGCCCCGGTCGAGAGGAGGTCGTCCTGACTCGCTCAACCCGAGGCCAGCACTGGCGGAGGGCATGCTGCTGCTGTAGCCTTGCATGTTCCAGTTGTTGTTCTGCTGGTTCGAGTACGGCGAGTCGTACGAGACGGCCGAGTTGGGGTAGTTGGGAAAGTAGGGCGCTCCAGCGGGTTGACTTCCGTCTGGCGATTGCACCTGCGCGAGCTGTCCGCCGCCACCAGACTGGAACATTGCCGAGGCAGAGGATGCGTAAGGATTCGGGTCCACTGGTAGGTGTGCGTGGGCGACCATGGCAGGGGAGATGTGTTGGTAGTGCACCGGCATTGCCATGATAGGGCTTCGCAACATGTTGTCGGATTGTTCGCGTTGTTGGTCGTTATCGTTCCGTCGTTCGGGAGATTCCGGCTGTCGGGGCGAAGCTTCGTCTCGTCTTTGCTTTATAGGTCGTTGCTGTTCAGGTGACCTGGACATTCTCCTCTTCAATCCTCCCAGCGCGGAATCTTGAGCGCTCAGGCTGGCCAAGGTAGCGAGTGCTTCGTTCGAGTCTTCAAACGCGAGGGCTTGAGCGACAGATGATGATTCATGTACAGCCCCTGCATCTTGAACATCTCCCGTGATTGCTGGATCCAGCATAGCATCGCTGGCGGTGGGGTCGTCTGTGGTTGCTGGTCGATTGGCTGTATCACTTGGTTCAGACGGACCATCCTCAGGACCAATGGCGTCTTCGACGAATGAAGCTGCTCCAGGGCTACTGGGTACAGCCTCTTCTCCTGCTGATCTGGCAGGCGAACCTGCGTGTTCGGAAGGGGTAGTCATCTGTGGGATCCGAGCGGTGGTACAGTGCAAGGGTTCCGAGATAACAACGCCAAGCAAAGTCTGCTTTGTCTAGACAAGGACCGGGAACAGAAAGTAGCACGGGTCAGTTAAAAGCAGTGGTCGCTAGAACGAGGGCTTGATTACATTTTCTCAGGCGGTGTTGAGCAGAGGTTTAGGCTGGGGAGGCAAAGAGGTAGAGGTAAGCGTCTGCATAGCGTCAGGTGATACAGGAGACAGGAATCTAAAACAATACGAGAGTCCCCGGAAGTTTATGGGGCAGGAGGGAGGAAGAAGAGGGTATAGGAGTGCCACATTCACGAACAACTTACAACAGAGTTGTTCCGGGTTCCAGCCCAAGCGAAGAGGGCGTAACTACAGTGGCAGTTGTGTGATCGACAAGTCCAGAGTTGGGCAGATCTGCAGGTTCAGACAAAGTGCCTGCAGGATGTGCAGAATTCAGAATTCTATCGTAAATGTCTCACTCGCAAGAAGCGCACAGGAAAATAAACTTGCCTGATACCGTAATACCGTAAACGGGGGAACACGTCGAGGCTGTTCTTCAACGTGGCTTGTGTAGCTTTAAGGCGCGACCGAGACTTGTTCACAGCTGGTAGACTGATAATCAAAATACGGCACAGGAGGAGAAGTCAGTGAATATTCAAATTCCATCGACGTTCTTTAACACGGGAAGTGTATTTGACCTGCTGACTAGGTGTCACTTGTCACGTATTCCCTGGCCAGGAGGCATTTCCGCTGCGCCGAAAGAGCACCGACGGGGGCGCTTCAGAGAAGAACTGGTGGATCAACTCACATATGATGGAACGTTGATATCTCGCTGTGTGGGAATGCGTGCAATCGAAATGCGTAGGACAGCTGCTGGGGCTACCTATTGTCGCGTGATATGGTTTGTCTCTAGAACTGGAATCCACGGGGGATTCAGCACTCGACGAGTGGCTTACGAGACGATCGGGTCGAATACGTCTGGAAAGGGAAGAACGGTTAGAATACTGGTGATAAACCTTCGAGGAGCCACAGCTGGAGCCACCATTGACGCTCGATCAACGTTCCAGAGTCTCTTCATCTAAGAAGATGTGCTACGTAAGAGGGCCTAGGAGCTTGTTCCTCGAAGCACTGCAGAGGAGCATGATAACCCGATCTACCACTTCACGAAGTCACGCGTCTTCTGGGTTGACATCCCTGCGACCTCGTTATCACCTGATCGCCCCAATGCATCTCTCTCTCCGCGACATCCTCCCCTCGCCCGACACCCGCAAGCAGTCCCCGTCATCTCTTCCTTTGGGATACTTCAGCAGAACGCAACGAGATCGCTGTCTCGACACGCTGGATCGCCCCAAAGACGGTGCGAGGTGTCCCGCCGCTCGGACGTCCGCTACCAAAGGGGGTTCCCTCCGTCGCGCGGCCGCATCACACCACACCGACGAGCATACCGCGCAAGTGAGTCCTCTTCACCAATAAGAACCTCCGGCGGAACGGTACCACCTCGCTCATCTTTCCTTCTGTAGCGCCAACCGCTCGTCCCGTCGACGCGTCAGGATCGTCTCTTCGACGACGCCCTGTACGCATACGGGAACTTGCAGAACCCTGCGGCCATGCGTGACACCGGAGCGAGGACGGCCAGCGGGGAAAGGTACGGTGCGGGTACGGCGGATATGGGAGGGGATTGGCCAACGCGTTGACTTACTGTTTGCGCTAGTTACGCTTTCGGAAACGCGTTTGTTCGCGCGGTCTCGAAAGGGCGTCTATTCGTTATGTTTGTGTCGGTGGGAGTCTAAGAACAGAGGAGGTTGCGGACCAAGATGGTATTTGGGGGGGGACGATGCAGAGGACGGCACGGGGAAAAGAGTGAAGAGTAAGCACGCGTCGTTTTCGCTTGTCTCTCAGTCTGGAACGGCACTCGTCGCCGCGAACGACGACCTTCACGTCGTCGTGACGCGGATGTGGTCTTTGGGATCCGGAAGACGACGACAATGACAATCGACATCGGAGGGAATCGGCCCAAAGACAACACGTCAAGACATTCCATATCGCGCAACCACGCCAACGCCGCCTTCCGCCGCACCGCAGCATCACCACCACGTCTCGTCTCGTCCTACTCACGATGAGCCCTTCCAATCTCCTCGAGCTATGTCCTGCCTCGATACGTTTCTCAACCAGGTTCCTCCCCGGTCGATGCTGTTTCCGAAGGTAGTTTGTATCCGGAGACGAGTTGTATCCGCAACGTATTCACCAATGTCGAGGGGAGCGAGTCTTGTTGACGGTGTTCAGCGGGAAGGTGAACTGTGGAGCGTGACGACCACGATATACGTGTCTCGTTGGAAGAGCGATACGATGGTGTTGTTCCGCTTCACCAAGACGATGCGGTGGGAACGAGGGGAACGTAAACATCGTGAAAACCGATCCTAGAGAACCGGGACGACACGAGGCGCGACATCCGGGCGCACCGGTGACTGAGTGGACTGAGTGGATGCAAATTGCCTGTTTTGGTCAACCTCGAAGCGGACAAGAGGCTTTTTCATGTCCGCCTGGGAATTTCGGAAGATGAGCTTGATGAGCTTCCGATCTTGAACTTACTCGACTCTATGGGCGTATAGGTTGATTATCGACAAGGAACATACCTATCTCTCAGTTTCGATTCCACTACTCGTTCTTAGCGGTGTGCACAATGTCAAAACGTCAAAGAATCTCCTCCGCAGGCGGGGAAACCTTGTACAACGGCTTCCGCCCGATTCCGATCAAGGTGCAAGACCGGGATGCCGCAAACGTTAAAAAGGCTAAGGGAAAAGGCAAGGCTTCAGACATCTCTTCAGCCGTACACCACCTTTGGATTCGTCAACACCGTGCTCCAAAGACCGCAGATTCAGATGCAGCAGCACTTCCGTCGAACAAGACGCTCTTCGTTGCGAATCTTCCGGTTGATACAACGGAACGGGACGTCCGACTCATGTTTGGGACGTATGGCGGTATCGATCGGGTCGAGTTCAAGATTGGAGAGATCGGGCGTATGGGGAGGGAGGGAGATCCGTGGTGGACGGTAGAGGATGACGAGGAACTCGAGGATTCGGATGATAGCGAGGAGAGTGATGAAGACGAGGAAGAGGAGGAAGAGGCTGTGCCCGCGGACGATGCAGAGATGGATCAACCAGCGGCACCGTCAGTGACGAAACGTGAACGTCGTCGTCTCGCGCGTAAACAAGAACGCACGGATCCGGAATACGCCATCAACGCGCTCCGACGAAAAGCACCCCAAGTCGTTCCGCTACCCCCGCTGAACCCTAGAACATCCGCCAACGGTCAGGGCTACCTCGCGCCGTGCTCGGGATGCTACGTCGTCTACCTGGACGAGTTGAGCGTCACGAGGTGTCTTGAACTCGCCGGTACCAAGGGTGTCACGACGTGGGAACGAACCTCTTTATCCCAATCGGAAGACCCAACAGGTCTGACATACTACCGACGACTGCACTCCCTGCTCCGGCCATCACTCGAGGTCATCAAACAGCACGCAGACACCTCGATCGGCCTATTCGACTGGCACGCCAACCTCTCCTCTGAACGCGCGAAACGTGGCGCCATCACGGACGACGATGGATTCACGCTCGTCGTCCGCGGCGGGAAATTCGGTCGAACGGCCGGAAAGGGAGAGAAGGGTGTCGCTGTTGCCAGCCGGAGGTTCATGTTGGATTCCAAGCGGGCCGTCAAGAAGAACGTGGTGGGCGCCAGTGCCGAGGAGATGGGCAAGGAGGATATGATGTTGGATGCGCGAGAGGGGCTGACGAGAGGGAAGAAGAGAAAGGCGCAGAAGTTGGAGGGATTCTACAAGTTCCAGAGGGACGAGGAGCGTAGATCACGTACGTTCAATCTTTGTTTTGTCGTTGCGCTGGGCTGACCTGTTCACAGACCTCGCCAACATTCGGAAAAGTTTCGAGGCGGACAAGGCCAAGGTGGCGAGTCTCAAGGCTGCCAAGCGGTTCAAGCCGTACTAGTCGACGTCCATGTCCGCCGGTGTCTGGTGTATCGGACTATATCGCATATATACAATCTGATCGCGGCCTAGATGGACGAAAGATCACCGGTATACTTCGCATGGATCATTTCGGTACGCTGATTGCAACAGAACTTCGCTGCTGATGTCCTTGGCTCGTCTGGTGTCGTGCCGGTAACTGGCTGTTGCAGACGCCAGGCGCGGAGTCGGTCCATTCCCAACGCTTGGATTTCCTGCCCTTCCTTTACGATTGCTGCCGTAAAATGATAACCTTTGATCCGACTTTCCTTTCACGTCTCTCCTTGAGGAGACGCTCCTCCCAACGGAGGATTCCAGTCCAACATACCTTCATCGCCCTCTCGCTTAGGCTCCGTTCGCGCCGTATATATGTGCATCTGGTCGGAGCGATCGCAGCTGATTGGCATGTCGCCGTCAGCAGGACTACATCAGGTTTCTGGGGACCGGCAGTCGTATCAACACCTTCATACCACACCGTTCCGGCGCTTCATCTCAGTCGCAACTGCAGCCTTTTCTCAAAAGCAAGCTTACATATCTTTATATCGTAATTGAGGATGGCGGACTGGGATGACGACGACTTTGGCAATTGGGATAACGGCAATGGGCAGAAGTGTGCCAATATAGACAACCTTTCCTGCGGCACCTTGAAGGTCCTTCTCAGTAAGCAGTCAAGGTGTCTCTGGAAACCAAGGTGGATTGCAGCTTACGGGTGCCATGCATCCCGCAGTCGTCCTTGGTGTCACTCTGGGCCTTAATCTTCTCATACTCCTTGGAATTCTCATAAACTACTGCTCGAAACGGTCAAAGAATAGGGAGGGGGTATACGACGAGAGCGGCAGGAGCTATCTCGATGGTGGACGCGATTATCGGCGCGGTAGAAACTATGGGAGGTATATCTCATAGGATCTGGCTGTAGATAATGAACCTTGAGAAGTTATGCTGCCGAAATATCTATAGATTCGCTTTTAGCGACAGTAATCAACACGAGAGACTTCTCGGTCACCTTGCGAAGAGATGTGAGGACCATCGGGGGGATGGGCCTCTGCGACTAAGCGGACTTCTCTTCAAGCCGAAGCCACGCAAAGGCCCTCCGTCTGGAAGTTCAGGTTAGGGGTAACTAAGAATGTCGACTTTCTGGGTTTGCAGTGCATTCCAGTCAGGAAAGGCACCAAGGCCCCGACTAACGACCATGACGTCCAGGTTAGATAGCATGTTTATGAATTTGGATTCCTTCATTGATTGATCCTGAAACATATTGGGGCTGAAACTATCCTTTGTACCAATCCCTATATATCGCATCACAGCCCTCAATACGATGACACAAACTGCTTGATCATTAATGCAAATGTGAGCGCAGGCTAACATATATGCTGTGAACAGTATCTCCTCACTCCCTTCTCCATACCTATCCCGAAGCGAATCGCTAACAAGCGCACGATATGCCGCAAGACAGTGACGAGGGTGACAGCAGTCTCTGGACGTGCATGACAACGGATGAAGGGACCCAATGCGAGAAATGGCCGTGGATCTTCGGTAAGGTGGCCAACTCGAGTTGCTATGGCTCCAGCTCACCCTTTGCACCCCATGATAGGGTTGATCATCGTCCTGGGTGGTGCAGCGGGTGGCGCGATCTGGTGGAAGCTCAGAACACGTCGCAGATCAAAGAAGCAGAGAATGCTAACGGCGTAGTGTGAGCGATTGGAGAAGAAGGAGGCAGAGACTAAAGAAGCGTTGGCCAAAAAGAAGGTGGACTTGGAGAAAGCAGTGGCTTTAACGGAACAGGTCAAGGAGGAGAAGACGAAAGCGCAAGCTGCGTTGAAGAAGTTGCGATCCTAGACAGGCGGAAGGGGCGGTCCGAAATAACGGTCAGTTAGTCGACGAAGCATAACACAAGGTGGGAGGAGGACTAGGAGGCGGGACGCTGTCCGGATATTATGTTGAGAGAACCGTTTCTGGTCGATTGATATACCACAACCGTCGCCGCAAAACAAGGTATAGCTTGCCATGAGAGGGAAGTGGAACCGTGGGCGATTCGATTCATGTGTATGAGCGAATGCAACTAGCTACAGCTGTTGGCCATGCTTCACTCCTTTCGTCCCTGTATCTGGCTCCATATATCATTGTCTTCGCCCGGAGTCGACCCCGGGCGCCTTGACGACAGCTGCGGTGAAGCTTCACCCATAGTCGAGGTCACGCACCTGGGGAAGTTGATCCGCAACGTACCTCACTTTCAAGACAGACAAGGGTGCAGACCGAGCCATTCAATGGTAGCCTTCCAGTTGCAGGCAATGTTTTTTCAGGCTGGCCCGCGATACAGGAGGGACTATTTATGGGACGCATGGCTCACGGGCAATCTGGAAGCGGTCTTTTGCCTGTGTCTACTGCTGCTGCCCCAATCGTTCAGTAACCGATGGATGCAGTCATTCCGAACAACAGCGAACAGCGGCTGACGAGACGCCAGTGAAGCCCAACGTCAACTCGGTCGCATCTTACGTTTCACTTGGACGTCCGTCTTGACGTTTTACCCTTTGATCGTGAGGTCGTGATCGCTCCTATCGTGCCTCGGTCGCATATTGCAAGCGGATTGAATAGAATTAGTTGTGTCCACTCCCAGGAGCCCTTCTAGGATACCGCACCGATATGAAGAAGTAGCCATTATTCGGTGCCGCGCAAGAACGACCTGTTGCCACCCCCAGGCCTTTCTCGTTCCCGCCTGTCCAAACACCGGGTGCGGCGCACCGTCGGGAGAGCTATCAAAGTGGCGGGATTGAGCGGACTGATTTCGCCTTGAGGGCACCATAAAGACGTGTCACCGCTTTCTTTCGGGTATCAATCGGTTTCCCGGGACAAGTAGGACATTCCCGAGTATAGTACGAGTACCTGAAATGAAGCAGTGCCTCAAAAAGAGGCAAAAAGTACGTATTCCTACTGGGTTTCGATCCCAGGACCTTATGCGCTACCGAGGTTCCAAGATGGATACCTGTTAAGCATACGTTCTTCCACTGAACTATAGAAACAGTAGATGTTAGACAGTGTGTACAATGACATATATAACACTCGGCAAGCTGCATCTAAAGCCAATTAAATCGCGTTGGCTCAAATGATATTCGTCATCTCGATCGCCTTTCTCCCAGCGAGCTCCAGTACCTGGGTTATTTCCAGATATCTTAGATTCTGCTTGACGACCACATGCATTGTGCAGAGTACTTGCAAGATGTCCACACCGAAGAATACAGAAACGGCGAAGAATCCATACGACGAGATGTCAAGGCCAGAACAGGAGGAACACGATCGTGCGGCACGAGAGAGGGAGAAAGCTGAACAAGATGGTCCGTACTCGTTCAACATAACACTCTTCATGCCGCTCATACAGACTGCGCAGCACTGCCTTACAAGTGGACTCAAGATCTCAACACCGCAACGGTGACGGTCACTCTCCCCTCCGGAACACGTGCACGAGACCTTGCCGTTGTCATCAAGAAGAAATCGCTAAAAGTAGTTCGAATGAAGACCGTCACCGACATTTACTGATTGCGAAGTGTAGGTACAAATCAAGTGCCAGCCCGAGCCTATTCTCGAGGGAGAGTTATTTGCCGAGATCAAGGAAGAGGACTCCACCTGGAGTATCGGTAAGCCGAATTCTGATCGCCCGGCGACTCTACTGATTTTATCCCATAGATGACGGTATCTTGTACATCGAACTCGACAAGCTGAGGTAAACCGCACCATCTGCCGCACCTGGGGCGCTCTAACATGCCTTAAAGCTCTCGCACATCCACTCCGCAATGGTGGCCACACATCCTCACACACCATCCGCGCATCGATACGACCAAGCTCGCACCGGAAAACTCCAAGCTTAGTGACCTGGACGGCGAGACGAGGGGAATGGTGGAGAAGATGATGGTAAGCCGCTTTCCCATTGATCCTTGGAGCCTTGAATCTGACACTGACGTATGACTTTGTGCAGTTTGACAATCAACAAAAAGTATGTTCCCGCCGCGGCCCTTTTCCCCGCATGCTGACCCTGCGTCTTCCCTACAGCAAATGGGTAAACCCACGTCCGACGAACAACGCAAGCATGACATGTTGGAAAAGTTCAAGAAAGCTCACCCAGAGATGGATTTCAGTAATGCCCAGATTGGTTAGATGTAATGGGGACTTTTACGCGACCTAATTTGTATACAAAGGCGCGATGAGATGAACGTAACCGCGTCTGCCGGTCTGCGGTACTGGATAGCTTTCACTGAACTTGCGCCTCGGGCGCTGTGGCATGACAAGGAATTGTTTGATATCAAGTCGCCAGTACATACTTTTTCGGAGCTATAGACCACAAACTAGCTAACTACGAATCCAAGCTACCTAAAGAGTATCTACCCACTACAAAACTATCTACCGATGCCCAAAAGCTATCTGACCCGCCCATTCCACTCGTATGACTCGACCCGGAATCCCGTGTCGTTCGTTCGACTCGTTTGACCGCGATTCGTCTTGATTCGGCTCGAGGCACGGTTGCCCGTTCGTCTTCTCGTTCGTCTTGTTCGACGCTTTGTTCGATTCGATTCGGTTCGATTCGGTTCGGTTCGGTTCGGTTCGCTTCGTTCGCTTCGTCTCGGGATTCTGATCGGTCGTTTAAGATTGCGCTCACCTGCATTCACAAGCGCGAGGGAAGGAGGGTTTATGATACAACACTAGGAGGCCATTCTGATTATTGGAAACAAGCGAAAGGAAACTGGAAGGAGACCGTATGTGATAGGCTGCGACGAGAAGACAGGACGACCATCAGCGTTGGGAGCAGCGCCGGATAGCCGGACGCCGGTGAAGAGGAACCAAGTCACAAGGCACCCACAGCGATACTCACCGAACATCACCTCTACCAAAACATGGACGCTGCCACAAAGCTCGCAGCGGTTCCGGCAAGCATGGCAACGGGACCCCAGAATCCTTGTCTCTGTTCCGCTCGCTCCCTGTTGACAATCCGCCTGTTGCCCGCGATCACGCGTCCCTCGCCCGAGTGGGTGAGTACCGTCGTCGCGTTGGACTCCGCGGCATTGGCTTCCGCCGCGTCTTCCTCGACGGCGACATCCTCGGTCCTTCGCTTGATACCTCGGACGCCACCGGTCGCCTGGGACGCCAAGCTAGAACCGGGTCCACCAGAGACACCAGGTTCGGCCGAGACGAGACCCATCTCAGCCGCGGATTCTCCGGCGGCGGAACGGATGAGCGCTTCCTCTCGAAGTCGAAGGACGTCGGCTTTGGATGCGGCGATTTCCGCTGCGGCTGCCTCGGAGAGCTCGGTAGCAGAGGTAGTCAACGGTGCGTGGAGTTCATGAGTGGATTGGAGGGTGACAGTGACGTGGTCAACAGCGCCGGCGGGGACAGGAGCAGGAGCGGAAGGCGAGGAGTTGGTCGAGGGCGAAGGCGGATCAATTTGGGACAACCTGCTTCGCTTGATCGCTCGCGCGGGCGTTGTCGTCTGGCTTCGTGGCGCTTCCCCCGACGCGGCGGCAGCAGGTCGTGCCGCAAGGGGACTAGGGGTATGCGCGGGCGCCACGATTCCGTTTCGCGCGGGTTGTTGTCGAGCCGAGACGGGGGAGATGGGCTGGGCGGGAGTAGGAGCGACGGCCGGGGCGAGCGTAGAAGGCATGGGTGGAGCGACAGGAGGCTTTTGAGCTTCTTCCGCGGCTTTCTGGGATCGTTGACTCTTGCGATAGGCGACGCCGGCTTCTGGACGGGCGGTGCACATGGCCTGAGAAGGCGTCAGTAGCAACTCTGTCCGGGTGATGGTGGACTCACTTCAATCCAAGCTTCGAGCTTGTACGCCGGTGCGAGATGTCTAGCGAGGTTCAAGGGAGCCCTTTCACAATACGTCAGCGTCATCCTCCTTTCCCTTTCAACCACAGCTCACCAGTTTCCCGCAAGCTTGACGGCATCACACGTCCTCGATCCATTCATGCCCGACATGTCGAACGACGACTTGATCCACTTCATCTCTCGGTCCTCTTCCTCCTGCACGGCACTGGGAAAGGCAGCCTTGTACATGGTCGTGACGCTGATAGCACCGGTATCGTATCGCCTGAGAATGAATGCGTGTTCGAGCGGTGCGGGGAGGAGCTGAGGAAAGGTCAGCCAGGGAAAGGACGATGGTTGGAAGGACGTACAGTGGGAACCTTTAATCGACCGACGATAATCTCCTTGCCGTCTCGTACAATCGTCTGGAACTTGACAACCAACGCATCGGGATCATTTGCCGTGGGGGATACTACCGCAACGTATCAGCGTCAACTCCCTCCTGTAAACGAAAACGACTCACAACCCTGATGCAAGAACAAGTTCCTCGCGCGGTGCGGCAACTCTGGACGATTTCCACTGCTGACTTCCCGTTCGGCAGGCATGGTAGGCGGGACAAGTGTGTATGCTGGCGGCGGGGGATGGACGTGTTCGTCTGCGTGGATCGGGTTGGACATGGTGTGGTGATGGTGATGGTGACGCTGAACAAGACACACCACCCGTACTGTTTACTCCTTTCGAGTCACCGCATCATCGACGAGTCATCATCTTAGCGCGGATGCGCTTCTTTTGTCACCAGTCTCCAATCAATGCGACTAGCATATCTACTGGTAGCCTTTACAGCATAACGCATACAACTACCACCTCTATCGTTCAACCGCGTCGACATCCCCGCCTCTGAATCACCAGTCGTCCCAACAACCTATTCATATCCTCATATCCCGATGCCAAACAATTCCCCCTCGACGTCGTCGGTTGAGCCAACCCGAGTCCCGGCTCATCCTCTTCGTCTTCGTCTGAACTGTACGATTGGAGACGGCGCGGACTGTATGCTCGACCACGGCTTTCCCTGCTGTTCCCCCACGTTTCCCTCACTCCTTCTCCGTCAAGTAGATCATTATTGTCTTGCCACGCATTTGCGCCTGTGTCTCCCGCGACAAGGAGTGCAGCGCTGTTCCCGTACGAATGCTCTTGCTCTGAGCGAGATAGAGTCCCGGGCGATAGTTGCAGACTAGTTGCCGACAAAATCGAGGAAGACGGAGATGGTAATCGCTGTTGCCGACTCGCTTCCTCCCCGTGTCTTCGTTCCTCGTTGGACGGTTTTGCAAATGGTCGTCTTGTTCGTCTTTGCAGATGCTATCACAGTAGCGGACGTTAGCTCTCCTTTCACACGCTTCCACGGCACAACACTTACCAGATCACGCAAGATCATATTCGAAGAGACATAGTACCCATTCTCCAAATCCGTTGATTCCTCTCTGCGACCCACTTCTCCCAGATTCGCATATCCATCCTTTCCCGTCGTCATCCCTCCAAAGTCTCCCTCCTCTACTTCTCTGGAATTGCCGACGCTCGCGTTCACATCCCAGACAGGGACCTCTTGATCCGTCGCCTTGTACGTTTCGGCAATTTCCTTCTGCGCAGAAGAACAATATTCGTATGATCCCCTGAAACGAGTTCGTTTCACTTTCGGGCCTTCGGAGTGGATCGCGAGGTTCTGGTAGGTGGATGAGACCAGAGGCGGAGGTGTCTTGCGTTTCGCAGAGCGTCGATGGGATTCGTAGACGTCAAACGGTGCGTTCAGGTTGATCTCCTCGGTCGTTTCCACGGGACGATTTGCTGGTTTTTCACCCACGGGAAGGACGAGCTGTACGCCGCTACGGATAGCGTACCCGGAATCCGATTCCTCGGTGGACGATCGATGCTGATATTGCAGTTGCTGATCCATTCTTCCCACACCAATCAGATCCACTCCCGGCCTTTCCCCCGTCGGACCCCTTTCAACACCCTGCACACCACTTGTCCTCTTCCAACTTCGTTCCGGAGAACCCGCGGGACTCGTCGAAGGCGAACGGGATCGCTTGCGTCCGCGCCATGTTTCGATCTTTCCAGGGACGCGCAATGGATTTGACGGGAATCGTAGTGGCGGCGATGGAATGAGTGGTGTTGCCGAAGACGAGTGCGGGAATAGGAGTTTGTGTGGGTGCGTGAGGCGACGAGCATCTTCTGTGAGGATTGGCATGTTGATGATGCTGATAAAGCAGGCGTAAGCGTTGCCCGTGAAGCTCGCTGATGCACTCACCAAGGAATCCAACGATACTCCCTTCTCGGTCCCTTATACAATCTCCATCGGCTTGTCGACCGCTCCAAGGGCAAGAAGTGCCGAAGGATAGATAAAGACCTTTGACGACAAGTCGCGTGAAACCAGTTAGCAGTTCATTTTGAAGCAGCTCATGATTCAGAAATCGCGCTGACTAATCGACTGGCGCGCGACTTTGTCGCCACCGATAATCCATTGTCCATCATATCAAGACTACAACACGGATACAACAAGGTGCAATTCAGAAAGTTCAAGCTCACATCACTCCCCCTCAAACAATCCACCGCTATCGTAGAAACCACAACCTTGCTCCTTGCTTGAGACAACGACAACTTTCCACCGTTCGTCATCGCAGACCTTGGATTGAACAGGCACGTTGTTCAGCTTGTTCCTCTCACCGTTGGTCAAGACGAGACCGTCCGGGTCAAAGTTACTCTTCATACGAGCCTCTTTGATGGACTTGGGAATGACGGAAGTTCCTCGCTTCAGACCCAAGACAAGGAGGACTTGCTGAGGGGTCTTGCCGTGCGCTTGCAGCGATTAATACTTTCACCACCGCATCGTGCGCGAGAGGCGAGTCCGTGGATCTCAAGCACGAGTAGGCGGTGACATGAATGCCTTTACTCTTGCAGAACTCGACCAACCACTCGATGAGCAGTTTGGGTGCAATTCGAGCTGACCAACCGCGGGGACGACCTTGGCGGATCTGAGAAGGGTTTCCAGGTTGCGGATGCCAAAGTTCGAGACTCCGATAGCTCGAGCTTTCCCCGGTCAAGAAGCTTTTCCATCTCTCGCCAAGTATCGACAAACGTCCAGTCTTTGTACGGTGTCGTCTTTTGGTCATCGACGGGATCTGCCAGGCACATTAGCGCAACTCATGGAGGATTCGAAGATACTCACCCATGCTGAGTGGCCAGTGCATCAGGACCAAGTCGACGTATTCCATCTGAAGCTTCTCCAAGGACTCCAAGATGCTTTGCGCGGAGTGTTTATGATTGGCGTTGCTTAGCTTGGTAGTGACGAAAATGGATTTTCTCGGGATCCCAGATCTCAAATCCCCTTTCCTACCTCGGTTTCGTTCGATACGATTGAGCTCTGCAGTGCTATATCAGTATGCTGTTCGGAAAGCTGGACCACAGGAACTCACGTGTCGATGTGCCTGTAGCCAGTTTCCAGCGCGATCTTGGCTGCCTTTCGAAGATAATCTCCGGCTGCATGCCAGGTACCGTATCAAGACCGATCGCTGGCATTTCGATGCCGTTGTTGAGTTTGAATGTGTGCCCCAATCGGAGAACGAGCATTAGCTACGGATCCAGACACAAACAAACTGTCCACGCCATACCAGTCAACCCCACGGCCAGTTCGTCCCAGCACCAGGGAGAATTGTACTTACTTGTGCCAATCGGATCCATGTCGTTGTCACAAACAGAAGTCATCCACGAGGCGAAAGCGAAGTGATTGGCCCAGTGGGTGGCGGAGCGCAAAACGGACTAGCAGATCTCCCCCAGCCATGACCTGGTCGTCGCCTCGGGTATGCGCCATTTGAACTGGTTGCGTACAGGAACGAGGTGATCTTTTGCCATCCGTTTCCCCTTCGCATCTAAGGGGAGTCCCTCTTTCTCGAGGTTAGAAAGGGAGCACGGAAGCCATAAAGGAACCAGCGGACCCCAAGTCCGTCGCATCCCCGCAGCTCAGGTGTCCCAATGGCTCATATTTGCAGCTATCGTCCGCTTCCCAAACTATTCGCGATACTCCCGTAACAAGTAGACAAGATTTTGAAAGAACCAACGGGTGTGAGATATGCTCGGCTCGAAGTCGGGGTTGGTCTTCGCTGACAGGTGCGCTGGTCTGACCAAAATCATCAGCCGGCACATGCCGCGACAACGGATGGTCACCGGCTTACCTTGTATTTCAATTCCGGACATTGAAGCTGAGCCATGTCCAAGGAATGAGTGTCGGAACCTCTAATGCTACAGGAATGGGGAGGAATGTAAGGCGCGGGGTGACAAAGTACGGTTGCAAAGTCGGTTCAATGCCGATGCATAATCATGCAGTGTTGTCCAATCGATACAATGTCTGTCTATATAACCCATTTACAGAGGCAGCTGTGCCATCGCTCCAATCCATTTGAGGCTTTTTACTTCTTCTCGAACAACTTGTCGCCGTCGTAGAAGTCTCGACCTTCCTTTTCGCTGGAGAAGATCTTTTCGGGCAGCCACTCGTTGCAGACCTTGAATCGCTCCTGGATGTTGTCGAGCTTCTCCATCTCGGCGTCGGTAAGGTCCAAGCCGTCGAGGTCGAAGTTGCCCTTGATTCGGGATTCGGTGACGGACTTGGGGATGACCGACGTACCTCGCTTGAGACCCCAGACGAGGAGAACCTGCTGGGGAGTCTTGCCGTGAGCCTTGGCGACTTCCTCGAGGGTCTTGTTGTGCGCGAGGGGAGAGTCGGTGGATCCGAGGCACGAGTAAGCGGTAACGTGAATTCCCTTAGACTTGCAGAAGTCTACGAGCTTCGTTGACGGCGAACAAGGGTGCAGCTCGATTTGGTTGACGGCAGGGACGATCTTGGCAGACTCCAATAGGGTCTCGAGGTTTCGGATACCGAAGTTGGAGACACCGATGGCTCGGGCCTTGCCGGCATCAACGAGCTTTTCCATTTCCTTCCAGGTGTCGGTGAACTTCCAGTCCTTGTAGACAATGGTCTGGTTCTCCGAGTCGACGGGATCTGAAGGCAAAGGTCAGCGAAAGAACCAAAATGAAAGGCAACGCGACATACCGATGGAAACAGGCCAGTGCATCAAGACCAAGTCGACGTAGTCGGTCTTCAACTTCTTCAAGGACTCGTCCATGGTCTGAGCAACGTGCTTGTGGTTCATGTTGTCGATCTTGGTGGTCAAGAAGAAGGATTCTCGGGGAACACCGGCATCCTGGATACCGTCTCCGACTTCAGCTTCGTTGCCGTAAGCCTGAGCGCTGTGGAACAGGTCAGCGCTAGTCGGAAGAGTCGAGGGGGATGTACTTACGTGTCGATGTGCTTGTAACCGGCCAACAAGGCAGCCTTGACGGCGTTTCGGACCTCGTTGGGCTTGGATTGCCATGTACCGAGACCGATGGCGGGGATTTCACGCCCAGTGTTGAGCTTGAAGGTGAGCCTGGAAGGAGGGGTTAGACGGGGTTGTTTGGCTGAGGGGCGAGGTACCTACTTGGTCCATTGAGTGGCAGACATTTTGATAGAGTTGTGCAAAGTGTAGGAAAGATGCAGATGTGTGTTGTGGAGCGAGAGAGAGAGGCAAACTGGAGCAGGAATGTGCTTATATATCTCAGCCAGGGTAAGATCCAGTCGAAAAGTGGGGCGCTGGTTGGCTCGGTTGCATTCTTGCTAGGAGCAACGCCGAACGCCATCGTCATAGCGCCTTGAACTTACGCCGCATTGCCGACTCTGCTTCCGCCTTTTTCCAAAATTCGTCCCATCGATGAAAAAGGCTCGCTTTCGGCTTGGAAAGCTGATATCTGGCGAATTATGGCCAGATTGTATCCCCTCGGTCGGGGCTCGGCCGAGCTCGGCAGCATTGGCCGGCGCCATGGGGTAGTCTTCATGCAGCTCAAGCTGTCGACGTTTCGATAACAACGGTTTGATATACGAAGAGCTGCAGCTGAACTGCTGGTTCGACCCCTTCAGTGAAGTCTGATGGGTCCCACGGAGGGCAGTCGATACTCATGGACGCCCAAACGCCTGACGATTCCGTAATTCTGTGATGGTTAGACGGGATCTCGCGAGGGCCAACGCTCACGACACATAGCATAGTCGAAGAATCGATAGACCTCTTCGATGTTTCAGGATTACGAGCTACGGCAATGGCAGACCTAGCGGCACATGACCTCCCCTAAGCGATTCGACTTGTAATTGACGAGATGGAGCCGCCTCGACATGTGACGCGACATTCCGCATCGAGATCAGAGACACGAGCGCTACGAGCGCGGCAAAGCGGTAAAGGGATCCAGGCTCGATGTTGCTGGTACTTTCTGTAAAGAGTGGACGATGAGGCGCTTTCAACGAGACGGGTTCGTCGCTGTCATCATGGGGTTGACGACCAAGTCGATAGGGATAGCGCTCGCCCGACTCGACTCACACCACAATAAGTTACCCCTCGAATTCCAGTTGTTTCCCTCGTTGTCCACGGAACTTGTCCCAACGCCGACCTCAATATCGGTGTTCAGCTTTCGGTCCGGATCTCAAGATTTTTCAAAAGGTCGACCAGTAGCGAACAGCATGATTAGCAAGGTGGTGGACATGACGGGACAAGGTGGTGGACATGACATGTGGAGCACACTGGCTGTCTGGTGAGACGTTGCCCTCCTTCGCAGTCCGTGGATCCGTGGGGGCAGTAGAGCTGGGCGGCTGTCCGAAGCAGCCTCAACGCGGATATCAAATATACTACACTGCATACAACGGCATTTCTTTCTAATCCAAATCCACCCTTCCCATACCCACGGCCGCTCCCACGTACCCAAGATACGCAACAAACAACGCCCACCCGATCCACCGCTTATACAGTCCAAACCAGACAATCCCCCACAACAGGACGCTCGAGGCCAGCATCACCAGGACGTCGATCCACGTTCCGTTCTTCTGGGAGACGCCAAAGGATACGTGGTCCTTGACGAGCCAGATGACGCCGAGGACGAGGGTCTGGAGGAAGATGTTGGAGCCGACGGTGTTGGCGATGAGGACGCCGCGTTCGCCTTTGCGACCAGACTTGAAGGCGACCAGTTTCTCGGGCAGGGTTGTCCCGATGCTGAGCAGGGTGACGCCGATGGTCGAGTTGGATAGGTGGGCTTGAGTTGCGAGTGAGGCGGCGGTGCTGGATAAGAGGTAGCCCGAGAGGGAGAGCAGGAGGGTGGACATGACGAGGCGGTAGAGGATTTGAAAGGTGGATTTGTGTCGGGCGAGACGACGTTGTGAGGGGAGGAGCGGTGCGTTTTCGTTGCCTGTATAACATATTAGGTATGAAGTGATGGGTATCAAAGGTTCACCCACTGGTCCATTCCGTTGCACGCTGTGCATTCCTGGCACGTCGAAGCTCCCTCCTTCCGGCTGCGATACGGTACTCGAACGTGGTGTCATCCTCCTCGGCATCTTCCTCCTCGGTATCAGTCGTATCCTCTTCGTTCCCCGAGGAATCGCTCGAATCGGAACCTTCAGGTGCGACAATGACGCCGCGGTAGATCCCAAGAGTGATGAACGCAAGGTAGAAGATGAACGAGAGGACGAGAACGGCGCCGATCCAGTGGCCAAATGTGAGAGTTGACGACTTGCGATGTCGACGCGTTTGAATGAGCTCGTTAAGCGGTCCGACACAGGCGATGAAGAGGGTAATGACAAGCAGCGCAGTCGTATAGATTTTGGCGCTGTAGGTCTCAGCGCGTCCTCGTCCGCCGTCCGAGGAGTGCGACGTAAACTTTGAGAAGACAAGGCCGATGGAAAAGGAACCGAGAATGTTGGCGATGCTGGATCCGAGCGTGTTGGCGAGCGCGAGGGAGGGATTGTTGGTCGCGAGCGAGGAGACGACGACGACGAGCTGCCAGAGGGGGATCAGCTATTGAGCTTCAAGTATTCGTTTGCCCCTAGTCGTGCGAACTGTTTCGGTATGGGAAATTGTGACCGCTATGCTGGGTCAACCTTGACCATTCGGTGGACCGTCTCCAGCAAGACCTCCCTCGGCTCGTCCGTTCAGGCGACTCTGAATAAAAAGCATTCTTCATCCTCGTGCTTCCGGTGACAATGTCGGATCATTGTCTGCATCTCTATTATGCCTGCCCCCGTCTCTCGAAACGATCGATCCCTGTACACTGGAAGATGTTGCTCGAGCGGAATCGGGTCTCCCCCGGTACGCCGTTCCGTAATCGGCTAGTACGTCGCCTCCTCTGCCCCGCTTGGCTTCCTGTCAACGCATTGCCTGCTGTCGAATGATTCCGTTGTGCCGTAGACTTGCGCTGGATCTTCTTGCTTCGGATGGAGACTTTTGCTTGTGGGAGCCCTGCACCTTTCGCACGTTCGCCCCGCCTTTGGTGGATTGGCCATTCCCACTTCTCCCGAGACGACTTGCTCCATGTTGTCGAGCTCATCCACGACCTCGCTGCGCTCGAGCTTGATTCTTCGTCCGCCCAGATGCGGATTCTCGCTGCGCTCCACATCCATTTCTCCTCGCTCCGCTTGGCCTTACAGCCCCCATTTCTTCGCGCCCGCCTCATCATCACGCTTCAACAAACTTCTCGCACTCACCTCCTCCCACTCCGCACCCGCTGTCAACAACCCGACCAACACCGTCGGCACCGCAAACCTCTTGCCAATCACCGCAGCGGAATCCACAAAGACGTCGGCGGACCTCTCTAAAAAGTAGAGCGAGATGAGGAAGATGGTACAGTCTATGGCGATACGAAACGGGCGGGAGAGACCGAGGTCATCTATGATGGGGATTGTGGGTGACATAGTTGCGTCGATGTGAGGGGAGTCGTGGGCATGTTTGGCTGTGCTTCTAGTTGTGTATATACTCTAGCTGAATCTGAATATAGCAGTTCAAGCTGCGGGACCAGATGACGGTGACGAGATGGATCCGCAGCTTAGGTAAGCGGTTCGTCATCATCACCGCTGAGCCGTCGTTGTCTTTGACTTTATGATCAGGACAAGTCGTGTAGAAATAATGTGGCAATCCTCGTCAACGAATCATCATGGTAAGTCCCTCGGACATAGGTCAGATCGTTTCTGACCCCTCACAGCTGCTCCGAATCAGATCACCAGACGGAACGTTCCGGATCCAAGTGGAACCGACTACATCAGGGGAAGAATTCGCACAAAAAGTCAGTCTCCCGCGTTCTCCCATATCGACAGATTCTGACCTGTCGCGCAGATCGTCGAAACCATCTCCTCGGGAACGCCGGATCATGCGAGTATCACGCTCAGTCCGCAGCCTGTGGGCGGGGAAAAGGTACCCCTGACTGCGCTTCAGGGACGTAAAGTCGGCGATATGGGATTCAAGTGAGTCCTCTTTGCGCGAGAAAGAGGTGTTGCCTGCGCTGATCGAGATCAGTCACGGAGACATGCTGTTCATGGCGTACAAGCTACAAGAGACCGCCCCGAAAGAAGAAGAACCGTCAATCCCGATCCCGAGTCAAGACGTCGTCTCGTCCGGCGGTCCGTCTGCGCAGGCGCTCACAAAGCCGCTCAATGATCTGTCAAGGGTTCAAGAGGATCCGGTGGATGCGTTTTGGAGGGGGAAAGATGGCAAGATTGCGCGGGGGAGGGATGTGACCATGTGTCGGCATGGAGCCAAGGGGATGTGTGATTATTGTATGCCTCTGGAGGTGAGTTCGGGCTTGATTCGGTTTGAGGCGGGTGTGCTGATGTTGGGTAGCCCTACGACGCGACGTACCAAGCGACGCATCAAATCAAACATCTTTCCTTCCATGCATATCTGCGTAAACTCCAATCTTCCAATCCAACTTCCTCTTCTTCGGCCCTACCACCACTTACACCCCTCAACTACCGCGTCGCCGTTCCCTGCACATCGGGCGCACATCCTTCCTGGCCCGCCGGAATCTGCACAAAGTGCCAACCGTCGGCGATCACGCTCCAATCCCAGTCCTTCCGAATGGTCGACCACGTCGAATTCGCTTCCCCGGCGCTGATTGAAAAGTTTCTGAACGCGTGGCGACGAACGGGGAAACAGCGGTGGGGCCTCTTGGTGGGACGGTTCAAGCCATATGAAAAGGTACCGATGGGCATTCGCGCCGTCGTCGAGGCGATCCATGAGGTCGAGCAGGAGGGCGAGGTCGATGGGTTGACGTTGGGCGAGGGTGTTGCCGCCGAGGAGGAGAGGGTGAGACAAGTTGCAAAGTGGTGCGAGGGCGGATTGCAGGTTGTTGGCATGGTGTTTACCGATTTGACGCCGTGAGTCCGCTGGGAACGCGTTGGAAAGGCGAATACTGATGGACGCCTTCTAGACAAGAAGACGATATCACCAAGATTCAATACAAGCGCCACGCGCAATCATTCTACCTGTCCTCCCTCGAAACCATTTTCGCGGCACACCAACAACTCGCCCATCCGACTCCAACACGTTCCTCTCCAACAGGAGCTTTTTCTTCCCGCTTCGCCACGGTCTGCCTAACCGGCTCCGAGGAAGGCGGCGTCGATATCCTCGCATTCCAGGTGACCGAACAGGCGGTGGCGATGGTCCAGGCCGATATGATCGAGGCCAGTGTCGATCCGGGAACGGTCAGGGTCAAGCGGGAGGAAGGGGATCGGTATGTTCCCGATGTGTTTTACAGGTGAGTCTGGACGGGGTTCTTCAGTGAGTTAGGCTGACAGGTGCGCAGTTACAAGAACGAGTATGGGATTCAGGTAAAGGACAACGCCAAGCCGTGCTTTCCCGTCGAGTATCTCTTGGTCAATGTGAGTCCCCCATCCTGCACGAGTACGCACAAACGCTGATGCCACTCTAGCTCACACACGGATTCCCGAACGATCCCAACCCGTTATTCCAAAATATCGCGTTCCCCATCGAGAACCGTCCCGGGATTGAGTCACAGAGTATCAAAAAGGCCATCGACTTGCTCGCGCCCGTCCTCAAGACCGACGGAGCACAGATGGATGAGATGCAGCGCGCGCTGGCCGAAGGCGTGTTGAGCGATTGGCATCTCGTGTTTTTCCTTGCCCAATGTGGGATGTTCGAGGAGGTGTGTAACTTCGCTTGCACGTTTGTCCGGCGCTGACTCATGTCGTTTGGCAGGTTCAAGCCAAGTTGATCGCTCGTGTTGCTGTGGCCCATGAGACGGGTGACCATGCTGCGCTGGATGAACTGGTCAAGACGGATGCGTGGAAGACGCTGGTGACGGTCGCGAGGGATCAAGCGAGCACCAAAAGTGGGTCTACTCTTTGAATTTCGGGAGACGTCGCTGACTTCGCGCAGGCTCTCGACCAACGGTATCCAACGACGGGTTCGAGGAGATTCCGGCGCATTTGCTGGACGAGATCAATGGCTTTTCCGGAGCAGGCGCGGGAGATGCGGGGAATGCCGGTTCGACAGCGGCATCAAGCGAAAAAGAGTGCCCGCATTGCACGTATGTTAATGCAGCTGGGACGCAGGATTGTGATGTTTGTGGGTTGCCGTTGAACTAGGGCCTGGCGGAAGGGCGAAGCGTAGGATGAAAGGGATTGAGCCAAGCTGCATGTCATGTTACCCATATTGCATCATTGCCCTACTGCGACCTGCTTATGGAACGTATGGTTGTTCAAGTTCCGCTAGCGTTGACGCTGGTATCAGCCGCGAAGAGTCGCAGGTCGTAAGTTCGAGATTTCAGAAATGGAATCTACAATGGCGGCGATTTCGAGGCCGATACCCAGACCGTCAAGAACAACGATGCCCTCTTCTTCCCAATGATGATGGTGGGATTCTATCATATGCTTCAACTAGTCCGACCATCTCCTGAGCGAATACTTCCGGACCCGCCTGTGGAAATGGCGCATGCCGGACTGGCGACAACATGCAAGACGAGGCTTAAGGTAAGATCTCCTTTCGTATGAGCTCCGAAACATTGCTACAACAAACCTTCTGCGACGCAGATCCTCGCTGACCTCGGCGAGGCCAAGCTCGGTTTCGCGATGATCAGGCACGGAACAATCGATCCCCGAGTTCTCCTCCATCTCCTGCGGCTTTTGCAAGTTCCCGCTCACGCGCTTCCTACTCCGCTTCTCGACACCGACCTGGTGTTCGAAGCGCCGCAAACCCCATGGACTGCCGGCTTACTGCAGAATAAGAAGACGTCAGGGCGGTGGAAGCGATTTTGGGATATGTGTTCCGGGATGTCAATTGGTTGAAGTTGATTTTCGTGAGTGACTTGATCTCGCTGGTGCATTTTTTCGCTTACACTGGGGGGCGATAGTTCGGTCTCAAAGACAACGGCAAGTGCCAGCGTCGTATGCGACCTGACATAAACGCCGGCTGGCACGCAGTATTGAAGCTGGGCAAGCTGTTCTTCGAATCGGTGAGTGTGGCTGTCGATGTTTACTGGCTAGTCCGACGGATTTTTCTTCTGCTGTGCCGACTTCTGATCTCCTGGCTCCGTCTTGTGATTTCTTGCAGAGGTTGAGCTGGAAGTTTTTCACAACGCGCCTGAAGGGACGAACGAGGGACAATTTTCCACCCTCATGCAGGTTCGTACATGTATTTCTCTCCTAAATGGCGAGCCATTTGCTGAGGTCCGCGCTCGTCTGTCTCCCTGCAGGCGATCTTCCAGACCGATGTCAGTTCGCGATATCGTTCCTTGATGGTCGCTTAGGCTGATCACACGTTGCGTCTTTAGGCATCTCAGGGAGGCTACTTTCGAAATTGCGCCCTCGGACAGCTGTTGGCGGAGAGGTGGTTGAGGGCTAGAAACGTTGTCATGTCGGTAAGTCAATATGCAGTCGCGCTGAGAGTCCGTCAGTACAGATGGTAAGCGCTTGACCACAGGATTCACTAGCAGCGACCTTGATTGAACTCTTGCTCGGCGCCATATTCCTCGACGATTCTTGTCGATTGGGTGCAACGATGAACGACATCTTCACGTGCCTTTACCGAACTGAGCTGGCACTGGACGTTCGGCAGATGTTTGGCGCTCGGGAGGTGATGGAGTGATGGGCCGCCATGCGCGCAGTGTTGTATCGGTTGAGATTTGGGAGTCGGGTCGGAACTGTAACGCTTGCATTGCATGACCATATACATCATCTTGAGCTTAAGGGTACCATTGCTCGATCCTGAACAGCCTCCTATGCTGCGCTTAACATCGGGCAGGTCCAACCAGCCTGCAACACCTCCTCTATCTGTCACCGACCGGAAGCGAACGCGGTCGTCAAAGGCCTCTACGGCACACGTCCTCTATGCAGCACCTCCCAGCACCCCGACCTCATATCCCCTGCGTAGCTCCAGCTTTTGTTTGCGCCAAAGACCTAATCAGCGGTCTTGGTGGATCGTTCCCATCCCTTCCTCGCGGCCGCCTTGGCATCCTGTCCCTGCTGCCTGACGCTGGCCGCACTCGCCTTGACGACGTGCTCGACTCCGTTGCCATTCATCTTGACGCTCGTGTCCTCGACGTCCAACCCGGCGCTTCCCGTCTTCTCGATTCCGTTGACGGCCTGCTTGCCGGCATCCCGGACCTTGGGTGCGGCAGACTTGGAGCCCGAGGCGAGGTACGATCGGATGAAGAATCGCGCAAAGAGCCATGTGAGCGGGGTCAGGTAGACGACGTTGAAGACGACGGCCAGGGCTTGTCCGGGGGTGTCGAGACAGGGGACGTGCTTGTATTCCTTGGTCAGATGGGTCTTGCCGGTGGCGGGGTCAGCCGAGGCGGTGGTGGTCGGGTACGAGTACGAGATGAAGAGGGAGAGGGCGGCCGAGGAGCCGCCGACGAGGAATTGGGTGATTTGCATCGTGGTCAGGGATTGCTTGATGGGTTTCGGAACTCGAATGGAGAACGAGGTGACGACGTAATAGGTGTACTATTAACAGAGTCAGTACGGTACGTGTCATGAGGCATAGAACTCACCATCAAGGCGTGGATGAACGAGTTGAAGAAGACAAAGATGAAGATGGGAGGGCTCATGTATCGGATACCGATCCACATGCTGATGATAGCGCCGGCGTGGTGGTAACTCTGCAAGTTGCTCGATTGCTTACCTTTCATGAGGATGATAACGGTGTCGAGAATCTCGTAGTACTTGGAGAGGTAGAAGATCCATCCGTAGAACGCCAGACCTTCATTCCAAAGTCGACCAGGGGTCAACGCCGAGGGAGGGTGCGATTCGAGGAGCTGCGACGTGGCCGGGTGAGACGAGAGCCAGAGGTTGACGGCAGGGGACGAGTCAAAGATGGTAGCGTTGCCGTATCCCTTGGGTCCCTGAATCTTGCACATCGAATCAATCGTGGCCAACAATCCACCTTGCGACCACTTCCACGGCGCGATGAAAGACCTTCCGTATCCAGCGGAGACGATACCGACAAACGTCCACGCAGAGTAGACGGCCAAGAAGACGTTGTGTAGCACGACAAGCCAGAAGAACGCTCGGGTCTTGCTCACCGCCCAGGGCTTTCCTCCCCGCGAACGGTTGTACTTGTTGAGCGACTTGACAACGATCGTGTAGATGACAGCGACGTAGAGCGGGATCTTGATATCGAGCCATGTTCGGTATACGTCTTCAGGGATGGTGAACGGCGAGTGAGGGTATGGCGGGGGAGCGATGGAGGCGGGCTCGTGCGCCGGGGGATAGTCGAAGAACGTTGACGGAGGAAGGGAGAATCGGACGGACGGGTGGTGGGTCGCCATTTTTGACTGTTTGAAGGCGAGGTGAGCGCGACTTTCGGCAGCGGGGACGTGCGTACTCACGAGAATGCTTGACCGAGAACAGTCCTATCCTGGGTATGCAGAACCTGTCTGACTTATGAACCTCTATAGACGACGAGCAGCAAAATAAATTTGGTCGAGCCGTCACGACCAATGAACTGCTCCTTCCCCAATAAATCGAACAATGATCGAACCGGCTACAAAAACTTGGGATTGTTATCCGGTTCAGATCTCTGGAATGGCCCCGAGCCGAAAAGGATGCGCGCTTGGCTCCGGTAATTGGCGTGGTGGCAATGGAGGATGGGCAGATGAGGCCGTTGCTGTACTCCCGATAGATCTGGGTGGCTGATGATGGCCATGCGATGTACCGCACGCAGAGGCTCAGTCGCGCGTCGCCATAATTCGAATGATACAACCCGAGTCCATGCTCTACTCCCCCTCCACCAGATACGTGACCAGGTCCACCTTGAGCTGACGTGCAAACTCGAACACCATCTCCTTGGGTGCTTCACACCTAATCAAGATGTTATCCAACCTGTCTTTCGGCGACATGCGATTCAAAAGTCGGAGAGCTTCCAGTTCGCGTATCTGGGAGACCAATCAGCACAGGATCGAGAACGAACGTCTCTGCTTACAAGAGCAAACAACCCGACACTCCGCGCAATCTCCTCGACTTCCTCTTCCCAGCTTCGCAGCTTGGCGTTATCTTTCCGTCGTTTCCTGTCGAGTCGCTTTGTTTCATCGTCGACCATGCTGAAATCCAACATGCCTGTCGCTGAGGCGCCATGGCTCTTTCGTCCCCTCCGTCGTCGACTCGGCGAACCAAGTATATCGTCGTCCACGCCCATCATCCCGTCCTCTGATCCATTCCCATCCGATCCAGACTCGGAATCCGACAAGTCTTCCGAATCATAGAGATCTTCCCGGAACCCATGCTCGGCCAACAAGCTCTGGAAGATCGCGAGCATCCGTTCAAGAGGAAACGACTTGGGCCCCAACAACGCCTGGGGCACTTTGCCAACCTTGCCCAACGTCTTGACCTTTTTCAACCCGGCGCCCGACTTTCTCCCTGCCGAACCGGACCCTTCGTACCCCCTTCCCGCGGATTCCACTCCCGACCGTCGGTTCTTGCCGCGCAACGTCATCGGCCCACGGCCGAACATGCGTAGATCCGTCCGAGGGGAGTTGTACGACGCACAGTAGGCGGCGAGGATGAGATATTTGGCATAGAGCGGCAACCTCGGGAACGCAGGTCGTGGAATAGCCGGTTTCGTCAACGGCATCGCTGCCAATCGCGCCACGATCGGGTCCATCTGCGACGCTCCTTGTTCCCGCTGCTCCTGCCTGACCTGACTGGCGAGTGCGAACCAGGCCATCTCTTCTCCACCCTTCGCGCCGCGCTCGACCTCTTCTTCCAGTTCCTTTCGCTTGCGTCGTCGTTCGCCCGTGAATACGTCGAGGAAGCGCGCAGCGGGGATCCGGTGTGGGATGAGGGACTCGTTGGCGCTCGCAAAAGCGTAGGCGGATTGGTTTTTCAGATCCGTTAACAGCGGATACGTGATTTGAATCGGTTCGAGTGCAATGTCGATTTCCTCTATGGTTGTTCCGTCTATGGGATGGCCGTTCCACTTGTTGACCTCCTGTTGTTCACGATGGCGATACCCGTCCAACGGCAGCATATAAATCTGCCATAGCGTCTTTGCCAGTCGTTCCGCTTCCGGGATCAAGTCGACCGGAATGAGATGGCAACACGCGGTGTGGACGAGGTCCAAAAAGTAGGGAAATAGCGGATGAGAATTGCATTTTGACAGAGCAAGGAGGATCTCTGGACAGGCCGTCAGTAAACGGCTCTCAACGGAATCGGAATCACTAACCGTTCTTGCTGGGTTCACGAAGGAACAGATGGTAAGGTTCCAGTGCGTCTCCCGTCAATGGCTTGATGTCGTCCCAAGCATGAAGAGAACACAAGACGACCGTCGTCGAGAATGACTCTATCTATAACATATTTAATATTAGTTGCCTCCCCGACCTGTCTTTTGCTGCGGGACTTGCCATCTCATTCAGACGCAACAGTGCGTGCCATGTCGCGCCCAGACACTTTTGCAATAGTTGACTTTCCAGTATGACGAGTGTCAACGAAACCGTCGGATCCTCCACATCTTCGTCTGCCATGCCTCCCGCGGCAACAATAGCAGCAAACCCATCCACCATCTTCCGAAGCCTCGTCACGAAAACGTCCCATCGGTACACATCCTTCCCGACGAGCGGCAAGTTCTTCTCCTCGAAAGTGGAGATGGCAGCGTCGAATGGATCCACAGTCCCCCTCGTCTTGCGTTTCGAGATCTTGCTCGCCTCGTGCGGTGTATTCGATTGTTCCGCTTCATGGTCACTCTTCCGCAGTGCCTTCAGCACCGCAATCTTTCGCTGTATAGCCGCGCATGTTGTTCGGATGACCGAGTTGTAGAAGAGCTTTTGCGATAGGACCGGCTCTGAAGGTGTCGTGGAAGGTCGGGACGTCGTTTCCGCTACGTCAAGTGCAGGCAAGTCGACTGTCACGGTCAACCTGTTCATCTGCCCTGCATATTCGTCACGGTGGCTGTCCGACCCTGCCGCGTCGCTGGCATCGCCTGTAATCTCTGCGGGCAGAGCATATCCGGAAGAGTGATACGGGTGGTGCAGATAGATGAATGCCGGGGAGATTGGAAGAAGCGGTGAGAGAGCTGTCGATAATGGATGTTGGTTCATCTCGTCTCGGTGATCGTTTGAGCCTCCAGAGATTACGGGTGTTGAGAGGATATGTCGGCAAGGATGAACTGGATGCGCCGAACGAAAGCTGGAATGAAGCGATGAAGACGAAGAGTCGAACTTGGATAGTAGAAGGCGATCGAACAGGGAGTTTCCCGCCAAAAGTCGCTGAGAGGAGGTCAATTTAGGACTGCCTGGACGATTCGTCATCTTCGACCGCAAACCATCGCGTTATTGGCAAGGTTGAAGTGCTTGAGAGTCTTCAGCATCAGGCCGATCTTGTTCTTCACAACTCGCTGTAGCAAGATCTCACACCCCCGCATCCGACATCCGCTGAGCACCGTATCGGTACCTTGAAGAGTAACGCTCGTCGTCTTTGCCTCGCTCTTCCTCCTTCGATCTATCTGCGCATACAACACCAAAAGACATCGAAATGTCGACATACGAAGGTATGTTCATTCTAGCAAAAGCTTACTGTCTCTTTCACAACGCTCACCGATCTCACAGATGATCACAATATCCCACACAACACCGAACCATCCACAAACGCCTCGGAACCATCCCCGTACGCAGCGCGCGACGCACCACGGACATTCGATGAATTCATGGCGGAACTTCAGCGGATCGTCGGCGCTGTTCGGTTCGGAGAGAGCAGGAATGCGCAGGGTCCGGGGGACCCTGATGGGGGAGGGTTGATGGTTGATGAGGAGCTGTATGACGAGGTTTTTGGGAACATGGATGCGCTTGGGGGAAAGTGAGTTCCGTGGTGATGCGTGATTCATGCTTTGATGGGATTGGGAAAACTGATGTTTGGGACCGGTTGCAGTGTGAGAGGCGCGTCGAAGGAGTTCATCGAGCAATTGCCGCGCGTGACGGAAGACGAAGTCAAATCCACTCATGAGGGTACGTCTGTCGACTTACAAGAGCTTCATCTCCGACCAAGACCTTACTCCTCACCCGATGCCAGACGACGAGCAGAACCAATCCTGCCCGATCTGCCTCCTCTCATACGCCCAGATACTGACGGAGCAAGAGTACGCCGAAGCCGCGGACTATCATGTCGGGGGAAACGTCGAAGAGATGGGGTTGAGGCGGTTGCCTTGCGGGTCTAAGAATGGAGCGCCAAACAAGGGAAAGGGGCATATCGTGTGTGGCAAGTGCGCAGGGAAGTGGCTCCGACTGGTAAGTACCTGTCTCAGCCTCTGCGGGATTCGCAATGCTGATCAAGGTGCAGAACAACACTTGTCCACTGTGCAGATCCGTCATGGACCCCTCCATATCCGCACCAGACCAAACAGGATCACAAGCAAACTACACCGAGCCAATGCTTCAGCTCTTCCGATCGGTGTTTGGACATGCAAGGGAGGAAGGGATTCAAGCCGGACTGGCGGGGGAAGGAGAAGGTGGACCGTTTGGCGTGCGAGTGCAAGCGTTGGGGTCGAGGCCCGATGAG
Organism: Naganishia albida; assembly: GCA_001599735.1. NCBI lineage: Eukaryota > Fungi > Basidiomycota > Tremellomycetes > Filobasidiales > Filobasidiaceae > Naganishia > Naganishia albida. The sequence goes on from BCHV01000008.1 coordinate 205,481, forward strand.
GATGATGAGTTCAATTCGATGTATTCTTAAGTGGCAAGATGGCCATGATGGTATACCTCGTTGCGAAGTTACTGAAAGAGGGAGTTGATGGCGAATCATGCTCATGCAACGTCGGTCGCGCTTCGCGTTGTGCTTCCATCAGTCACAGAAAGGACGGAGACTTCGTTCATCAGCATTTCAAAGCTCTCCAGCAGCAAATCATCTGTCAGAGAGCACACCAAGATAACCCCAAGCTCACCTTTCGGAGTTGATGCTCCATCTCCTCCGAGTGTTCCTGAAAGTGCAATTATTCGGAGCGAGTTGATCGCGTTTCAGGAGCTTTTTCCATCAGCCATCAGTTTCTATCAATCACATCAACCACCGCCACCGCTCCTCGCTCAGATCGATTGTCCATCGTCCCTGATGTCCTTATATATTCGAGGTCTTCGCACTCCTCGTGAAGCCCGGTCACAGTCAGAGATTCCCAAACTTTATCTATTTGCTGGACACCTTCAACCATGACGCAACCGCAGATCGATTTTCTGACGTCTACCATCATGGACTTGCAAGAACTCTTACGCAAGGGCGAGATCACAAGCGTGCAACTCGTGCGGGACTACCTCGTAAGCTGCGGATTTCGTGATGGTTAGACCGCCCAAGATGCTGATACTTGGTTGCCCCAACATAGGATCGCATAGAGGAACACAACGAGATAGGCTTACAGCTTCGAGCAGTGCAAGATGAACCGGCGAGGAGGGAAAAGCTTCTGGAGACCGCCCAGTTTCTGGACCACTTGCGTGCGAAAGGAGTGAGTACTGCGCCGAAGCTATGGCTTTCGGAACACTGATACGGTCTCGATCTCGTAAAGACGGTGCTGAGCGAGTTGCACGGGATTCCCTTAGTTGTCAAAGACAACATCGCCACGGACCCGGAACTCGGTGGGTCTTGTTACCTTTTCATCAGCATATTTGTCGACTAAAGTCACCTCCGAAGGGATGGCCACAGCTGCCGGCAGCTATGCGTTGCTCGATTCCATCCCTTCGTCAGATGCGACCGTTGTCGCCAAGCTCCGCGCCGCCGGCGCCGTCATCCTCGGTAAATCTACCATGACGGAACTCGGCAACCTCAAGAGCTCGGTCGAAAAAATGGGCCGATCCGCACGAGGCGGGCAAGCTCAATCCGCATACGTGGAAGGCGGGTACGCCGCTGGGGGCGATCCGTTAGGTAGTTCAAGCGGGAGTGCGATAGCCGTTAGTGCGGGATTGGCAGCTGCGGCATTGGGCACGGACACGGTGGGCTCGCTGATTGCGCCAGCGGGTCGAGCGGCGCTGTGTTGTTTGCGGCCGACGATGGGTCTGGTTTCGAGGGAAGGGACGGTTCCTGGAGCCAAGTCGTTCGATACCGTCGGTCCCTTGGGGAAAACGGCGTATGACGTTGCGTTGCTATTGCAACACATTGCGGGAACAGACCCGAGAGATCTTGCCAGTAAGCCTATCCTACTGAAAGACGTGTAACACTAGGACTACGCTGACTTGCATCAATCGCAGCTACCGATGCTGACATGCATGTCACGGATTATCCTGTCTATACTTTGCCGCACTATGCATCATTCAAGGGCAAACGCCTTGGTGTGCCTCGTGCAACAGTCTTTGACAGCGACCTTGCGTGGGGGTACGTTGTTCTGAAGCTTGCGTTCCATGTCGTGTGGTGGTAATTGACCATGAACCGGTCTTTCAGCAATGATCCGAAAAGAGATTCAGAAGTTCGATCCGAGCTTGACGCTGCGATCCGAAGAATGCAACAACTCGGCGCCACTATTTGCGACCCTGCTGACGTTCCCGGCTCAGAGCGGTGGAAAGCAACACGGATGTCGAACGAGATAGCAATCATTGCGCACGAGTTCAAGGAGGACATGGAAAAGTATTTGGCGACCATGGGACAGACGGATGTGGCGACTTTGCGTGACATAATCGAGTAAGCTCGGCGTTCTGCTTTGCGGAAGACTCCACCAACCGATGCCCTTTCTCTATCTCTGCTGGTCGAAATTCGCTTTCGACGTAGATTCAACGAAGAACATCCTGTGAGTGCATGTTGAAGCTATCTTAGCTTCGACAAGCTACACATAGATAATCGCATCAACGCTGAAACCTGCTTCCAGGACCTAGAGATGCCGGATGGCAAACAGTCGCAGGATTTCGCAAGTCCTCTTTTTGTTTGCACAAGGTTCGAAGCCTAACATCACGCTGTCCAATCCGTAGCTCCTTGCAGCTGATTCTACCGATGGACGGGATATACAGGCATATCAGGACGCAGTCGTGGATTGTAAGTCGTCTCTAGCCAGCCCCAGGCAAGTCTGACTGACCAAGGGAATTTTGCAGTCCGTCGCGTCTGCTGCGAAGAGGGGATCGATAGAATTTTGTCGGACATGCAGCTTGACGCACTGATCTTGCCCGTCAATGCTCTGACATCAAGCTACGCAGCAGCTGGAGGGTACGTCTTTTCACTTCAGCAAGGATTGGCGGATTATAATGATTCATGCGGCTGCGTCCAGATATCCTGTCGCTGTCCTTCCACTAGGAACACAAGACAACGGGGAACCATTCGGGTTTTGTTTGCTAGGACGAAGATGGAGTGAGCCGACTCTGCTTGCGCTCATGTAAGTTGGGGTTGAGATTCTCTTCCAGCGAAGCGCATTGGCCATTATAGATGCTCATACGCCTTTGCGGGTTCCTTGCGCTATCTACGATAGGGCTGCATATGAGGCGAACTCTCCTCCACGGGCGGTCCCAAAGCTGCTCACCTGAGAGCGGGTGAATACCTCCATATTCACCTCACGAGTACAGACATGTAGTGGAGGAGGGTAGGAACGGTGTTTTCTATACAACGTAGATGGCAGACTACTGGTTACCCCAAGGCTCGACCAAGTCAATCATATTCATGTTTGCGAGATTACAACTGAAAGAGGACCCAAAACTGAGCCCGACAACGGCTGTGGCGCCCATATACACCTGGAAACATATTAAAGGAGTCCTCGCTAGGAATGCCATTACAACCTTGCATTCTTCGGCATCTTCTTCATACTGACGGAGAGGGAGAGGATCAGTCGCGGGACCAAGAGGGATCAAAGATGTATACATACGCCTGTCGAACGCCCAAGTCAAACAAGACTTCTTCCGCACCACCGAGGATCGCGTCGAACTTCTGCGTCCTCCTGAACATCTCGATGTGCTTGCCCATACCCGATCGAGTGAGACCTCGTCCACCAAAGATCTGCAAAGGAATCGCTTGATCAGCACTGGCTCGCCGATTTGAGACCGTTTTGGCTTACCTGCACGGCATCGCTCGAGATTTCACCGGCACACCTGGTCGCGAACGCCTTGAGGAACGCGATCTGTCCAGCCAGGTTCTCGGACATTTCGCCGTAAGTCATGTTGCACATCTGGAAGGTAACAGCCTGACAGAGAATCCATGTCAGGGAGAGTCGTGATCGGAATCTCACGTATCTCACCTCGAGCCAAGCCTGAACGGCTTCGCACTTTGCCATCATCTCAGCTAACCTGTCGACAAGCCGTTAGCCGCGGGTCTAGCGCGGAGGGGCTTAGGAGCACATACTTTTGCCTGATGACAGGCTGAGCGATCAAGGGAGCGCCGAATACCCGTCGCTGGCATGCCCACCTGATAATTACAGGTACAAGTCAATCCCCATTATGTACGTTGACGATTACCGCGTAGACTTACTTCATGCATTCTTCCACGGCGGCTCGGGATGAACGAGCGGAAGAACAGATCATGACCCATCTAGGCGGAAGGATACCGAGTCAGCTGCGGATATTGCGATCAAAAGGTGTAGACTTACCTTTCATGCTGTTGATGCGCAAGACCGAAGAGATAGTCAATGAGAGGGTTAGTGGTGATCGCGCAGCAACCTGATGGTTCTTACGTTGAAGTTGGCGACTGCACACGACGTAGAGTCAGCACCGATCACATGACACACATGGAAGGCGGACTCACGAATGACCTTGATACCCTCGTTCTCCTTGCCCAGCATGTTCTCGACGGGCACCTTGACCTATAACGAACGGTAAGCGCGAGCCGCCTTCGGACCCGCAGTAGCCACTCACATCCTTGAACGTAACATACGCCGTACCCGCGGCAGCCGAATACGCCGTCTTGATCGGCCTCGTCTCGACGCCCTCCTGCCTCGGCACCAAGAACACGGTCAAACCCTTATCCGTCTTGGTCCCGACGGTAAAGTAATGCGCGTGCATTCCACCCGTGATCCACTTCTTGGCGCCGTTGATGGTGTAGTACTTTCCGTCTTCAGATTTGACGGCTCGGGTTCGCATACCCGCCACATCGGACCCGACAAACGCCTCGGAGATGGCAAGGGAGATGTTCTTCTTCCCGCTGAAACAGGCGTCCACGATCTCCTTCTTCAGCGTCGGATTGGCGTAGTTCAAGACGGGGGGGAGACCGATCACGGTACCGGCTTGGAAACCGTCGCCGTAACCTCGCGCCTGGACGCGCGCGAGCTCCTGGTTGATGACCATTTCGTGGAAGTAGTCGAATTCTTCGGGCTTGACGATACCACCGAAGAGGGACCGACCGGCGAGGTGCTTGCCGGGACCCATTCGCATGGCGTGGAGGTTGGATTCGCTATGGGCCAGGGGTTAGGGTTAGATGGGTCTCGCTGGGCGGAAGACAGGAACGTACGCCATCATGTCTAGAATCGCTTGACTGGCTCGCTTGCCGCTCTCTTCACACGCCTGAGCATCGGGGTATACGTGCTCGTCAACAAACTTTCTGACCTCTGAAAAGAACAACCAGCATCAGCGCCTTGCGATAATACGTCCCGCCACAAGTCACGTCGGTCAGCGTGTACCCACCCTTCTGCAACGCATAATGCGACTCCTTGAAGTACGGCGACCTCTTGTACCCGGGGCTCAACCACATCGGCTCGGCATACGGTACCTGCGAGATGGCACCAGCCTCGTTCCGCCTGACGAGTTGCTGCTCGTTTTCAATCTGGCCGATGACGAGCTTGGCGTAACGCGGGTTATAGAGGATTTCCTGACGGTGAAGGCCGAAAAAGACGGCGGTGCATTCCTTGCCGGCTGAAGAGGTGTCAATGTGGTTTTGGAAGCGGCGCGGAAGGATGGACTTACCGACGTCTGCGTCGAGGAGGACGGAAATTCCTCCGGGGTGGATCTCGGCGAACTTGCTCAAATCGTAGACAATCGAGTCGACGATGACCCACTACAGCGCACGATCAGCAATGAGAACAAATCACCTGAGTGACAGACATACAACATCGCCTTCCTTGTTATGCTTGCCCACTTCCTCTCGCGTGTATCGCTTCAACGGCTTGTCACCGGGAACGATCGCCTTGTCGACGGGCTTTGCAACGGCGGCGGTCGGTGCTCGAGTGGTAGTTTGGGTAGAGGACATACTGTTTCCTTGTTCAGCGATGAGGAAAGGGAGACGGGCGGGGAGATGGGATGATGATGAGATCGCCTTTGTTTTATGGAAAGTCAGCCAAGATCGTTGACTTTGTCGGGTATTGCGGGAGGACCGGTAGCCGTTTGTCTCGGATCGAATTTCGAATCAACCGCGGCCAATGACGTGTGTTTAATTTCAAGCTGCATTCTCCCAATTCTCCCGAAAATGTTGAAGAAAGCTCTACAGACTTCAAGCCATCTCTTATCCAATCTCCGACTCCGACAACACCAACATGCCCGGACCGCAACCCGCCATCAAACCAGGATACGACAACGCCGGACGAAAGCTTTCCGTGGACCCTGTCACGACCGCCACAAGAGGACCGAACAGACGCAGCGTCTTCCAATCATACCAGGGTACGTCTCCCCGCTGCCCCCATACACTATGCTCTAACCTTCGCTTCTCCCGGTAGCGCTTCCTCGACCAGCACGTATAGCCATCTCAGGCTCCTTCTTCCTGTTCGCCCTAGCGGGGTACTACTACGAGCCCTACGTCATGCCGCTTCCTTCGCATGCTTCCTCCACAGGCGGATTCGGGGGACCAAGGGGAGGGGACGTGCTGGTGGATGCGAGGGAGGGAGAGAGGGTTCCCGTCAGGCTGATGGTTGTTGATCGGAGTGTGAGCCGGGGTCAGTGAACATCGCGGCAAGAAGGAATGTGGAACGGCTGGACAGTACTTGCGCGCCCATGGGAACGACAATATCCCCGCGGCCTCCATCCTCCATCCGATCTGCGCGGACGGCTCAGGAGGACAGCGTGTCAATCTCCTTATTCCCCTCACATGAAGAAGAGGATCCTCGCGTCCGGCCCCAAGCAACAATCGATCTGACATCCGCCACGATCGTCAACCAAGGGTCGAAATCTCCGTTCGCCCCGGACATGCCTCGACCTCAGTTCTGCAACCGCCCTTCCCCCAACCCGACTTGGCCCTGAGATTTTGGGCGTCATGGCCGATCTGCCGGGAGATATGATATAGCATTCAAGCGACGGGACCGCGGCCTGCCCGCGGACCGGAGGGTGGGAAGGGGAGATGGAGTATAGTAGTACCCGAGGGAGGGGTGGGTATCCCATGGTATTTGGTCTATTATTCCGCAAGATGCATTTCTGTTGCGCGAAATGCATTCTACAGCGATTGTGGTCTGCAGGGCAGACTTTTTCATTCGCAAGGCAGGTTCCGCGGAGTCGGCGCACAGTCACGCAAAGTGAAAGGCTGCTCAAAGGAAAAAGGAAAGTGGCCGCGGACTCTCAGCTCTAGCAGTCAGGAAACGTGACCTAGCAACATACGTCACGCATGTTAGTGACTCTACTTCCCTTGGCCTGCTACGATGAAGCGGAGCTACGTGTCTGAGTTGCCAAGGAGGACAATCTGAAATCCCTTGAATTCTCAGAGCTGCCATTATGCAATTTCGACAGGTACTCCAAGTCTGAAGCGCCTATCTTACGGTCTTCGATGTTTCGCCAAGCTGAGGGGATGTCGATGTCATCGAATTGAGAGAACCACTGAACGCTGTAACTTTCAGGGCAGCTGCGGGGTCCCAGATCTGAAAGCCCGATGGTATATGGAATCGCCATCTCCCATCCCACGTCAAGAGGGTGTGCCGCTTGGTGTAAGGTGATGGCTTCACGAACGACAGGCGAAGAGAGATGCATGCTGTGCCGTTATGGTCTACCTTTGTCATAAGGGTATTGCATGCTCTGTTGTGTTGTCTATTCGCTGTTGTTTGTCTATATTCCATGTCTATCTCCTTGCCATGCCTATGCGTATGTGCCAATGTTCTCGGCGACCTTGAATGGTGCCGCGGTCACCTGCTTGACGTGCTCCAACTCTACTCCCTTGGCCAACTCTACCAGTGTGATACCACCGTTCTTCCTGTCGACATCGAAGACGGCGAGATCCGTAATGATTCGGCTAACGCATCCGACAGCGGTCTTGGGGAGTTTGCATTCGGAAACGATCTTGGAGTTGCCGTGCTTGTCAAGGTGGTCAGTGACAACAACAATCTGGAAAGTCGAGCGTCAGAGTTGTGCTCATATCGGTCGGGAACGCGACTTACCTTTGTCTTGTCAGGGTTCGAGCAAAGATCCATGGCACCTCCCATACCCTTGACAAGTTTACCGGGGATCATGTAGTTTGCCTGGAAAGGTTGATCGTGAGCAAGGGTCGAGCGACATTCGCGGAGAGACTTACCAGATCACCGTTGCATGAGACCTCCATGGCACCCAAGATGGAAACATCAACGTGACCACCTCGAATCATACCGAAACTTTCCGAGCTATCGAAGACAGAGGCGCCGGGTAGCAGTGTGACAGTCTCTTTACCAGCGTTGATAATGTCGCTATATGTGCGTTTGCGTCAGTTCGCTGAATGGACAAACGGCGAAGCTTTGCTCACGCATCGACTTGGTCCGCAGTTGGGTAGGGGCCCATACCGAGGATACCGTTCTCCGACTGCAGCCAGATTTGGGTTCCCGGTGGCGTAAAGCTGGCCGCCAAGACGGGCATACCGACACCCAAGTTGCAGTACATGCCGTCCTTCAGCTCCTTGGCCGCTCGTCGGGCAATCCTTTCCCTTCGGATTCGGGCCGGGGTCTTGGGAGCCTCGGCCTTGTTGGGGGTCTGGCTGCTGTCCTTTGCTTCGTCTCGGAGGACGACCACTTCGATCTTCTTGTTGACAGCCGCGGGGACGATTCGGTCGATGTAGATGCCGGGCAAGTCGATCTCCATGGGGCTGATCTCACCGACTTCAACAATGTTCTCGGCCTCCACGATGGCCAACTTGGCGGCCTTTGCCATCAAGGTACCGAACGCTCGCGTGGTGTATCTGACGAAGAGATGTAAGCGGTAGTTTTGCATACAGCTGGCCAGACTTACCGGAAGACACAGTTTCCTGCCTTGTCGACCTTCCATGCCCTCAAGATGGCGATGTCACCGTGAATTGCGGGTTCGAACAGGTACTTCTTGCCATCAAATTCGGCAACATCCTTCTTGTTACCAGGCACAAGCACGGTCTGCTCCTTGCCAGCCTCTGGCTTAGACATCAATTGCGGAATGCCACCAGTCTCGATGAAGGTTCCTGCTCCGGTTCGGGTGTAGAAACCAGGCTGACCAGCGCCAGCTGCTCGCAGTCGGTCGGCAAGGGAGCCTTGGGGGTTGAGTTCTAGAGCCATTTCACCAGTGAGATAGGCATCCTGCAGGGCCTTGTTGTTGCCGAGGTAGGAGAGGATGCACTTCTTGATCTGTCTTGACTTGACAAGCGGCGCTATAGAGAGGAGACAATATGAGTCACGGCACTGAGAAAGCCGATACTTCGAACTTACACAATCCATCGTCACCCGCGTTTCCAGCATTGTTCGAGACAACGGTCAAATCCTGCAAGTCCTTCCTCTTGGCCATGGCGTGAATGATCGTCTCGGCCGTTCCACAAAGACCGAAACCTGACAGCGAGAGAAAGTTTCGCGTCAGCATTATCCTACGCGAAGACTCCTGATCTCAAGCTCAAGTCTGTCGCACTCACCTGCACTGAGGACCGTAATGCCACCCTTGACATCCTTGATGGCTTCTTCCGCAGAAGGGTAGAGCTTTCCGCTCACCGATTCGGGAACTTGGCCGTTCTTCTCGGCGCCGCTGGGAACCGAAGTCAACGACGAAGGAGGAACATCCACGTTGATGGCGCCGTTGAATGTCTGCAGGTATCGCTGAGCACCGAGGCTTAGCTGAGTGGGAGCGCGAGGTGTTGAGCGGACGGCCAAGGATGCCTTGCTAGCTTGCGATGTTGCAGATCGCAAGGACTTGAAGCCGCTTTGACGCAGAGTTCGCGCAGAGTGGAGAGCGAATGCTGACATGGTGAGGTGTAAAGCCTGATAGCACGACTGGAGAGTGACCAAGGCGGGACTCTGTGCAAGTGCAATGTGGCGTGGGTGACTGAATCGATATATACCTACAACGCTTCACGACCCTTGTAACATTCCAGTCCAACTTCCGGAGCTGCTTCCAGTCGTCACTCGAGCTGACATTTCGCACGAAGACTCCGGCTGAACGTCCGAAGCGATGAAGCTGAGCACCAAAAAATAATCAAGAAAAAGCCGGGGCATGATGATGAATTCCCCCAAAGATGATGACCTCTTTAAGCGAGTGATCTTCATGCCGCACTGGTACCGCAGCTTTGTCGCCAGGAATATCGATAACTCGACTCGTACGCAGGACTGAAGGGCTCGAGATACGCTCTCGAAGCAAGAATCACCTGGTCGAGCTGCCGAAGCTTCCACCTGTGAGCTCGAGGCATGCGAGGTATCTAGACAGCTTGAAACTTGGTTTGTCCAACATGGAAACGCTCATTCCAAATTCCCAGGCCAATGTTTCTTACGAACTTCGACTTCCCGATCGCTGTTCACGTGTCCGAGCTTCATGGATTCTGCCGCAATGCCGGAATCCAGATTGCAGAATTTGCCGGCGCTTTTCCGCATGTCTTCTGTCCGGAAAGATGTTGGGCTCCGAATGGGCACCCTGTTACTCGCCCAGATGTAACCGTAGCTACCCAGGCCCCGGATTCTCGTTCGTCCGTTGATGAAGCTGCCGATGCGTCGAACGGCCGCGAGGTAGACGAACGACCGCATACTAGCTCGCATACTCGTACAGCGAGGACAGGTGAAGACCCCAAGCAGCCCCTCGAGGATCTCCGCAAGCGACGTTCACTTTGACAAGACACGTCGGGGGCCCGAACCCTGTAACCAGCATGTCTCGACGGAAACGTGGAGAAACGACGTGACATTTGAAGGCAAACCCAGGCAGCTACACAGCTAGCAGCTCTAGCCTACGAGATACCCCTGGTTAATCAGCTGATCAGTCTGGCTGGATACCACCGTATGATCGACCACACCCTCTTCGCAACGGAGGCCAAGGGCACGCGACTGCTCAGCTGATCGCCTTGAAAGACACGGTAACGCGTGCCTCCCTTGCGCCGTATTGAGTGCCGACTGTAACTGGAGAGGACGACAAGCGAAGGGCAGATCCGGTCGATGCACCGCAGCTCGCATCCCTCCAACGTCGACCGGCAGGGAGAGGCCGCGGATATGTGTCCTCACAGCTTCCACATGCCCTTGTCATTTACCCTCTTGGTCCCGCAAGACCCGACGCTTGATTCTATCCATGACATACCAATACCGCGAAAATGACAACCAGTCTACTGCACAACCATTCCCTCGCCCGCCGTCGCAGGCAACGCGATCTCTGGCTTTCCCGACGTAGCCCGCTTGGTCTCGATCAACTCGGCGCCTTCCCAGAATCTGGTGGACTCAGCATCGGTCAAGCGCGCCGCAGAGACACGAATACCAAGACTTACTTCGGTAGCTCGTTTCCTGGCACGAAGATTCGTCGGACGCCTTCCTTTTTGATAACACACATTCGGATACAGCCACCTGATGAACCATCTCGAGCCATGGCAAGTGCAAGGGCTGAACAGATCACGGAAAAGATGGGTCAGGTTGCTTTCGAAAGGTGAAACAGATGAATGCAAGATAATCGACTTACTGTTCCTGACAAAGTTGACCGTCTCCTCCTCGTTCATTCCCTCCTTGTACGTAGCATCACAGTAACCGTAGACATATGTCGATCCAGAACCTAGAAGTATTGAAAGCGGTTGATCAGATATCTAAGCGCACTCCCGCAGCAATTCCGACATACCACCAATAGACCACGGCTGTCGGAAGATACCGCCTCCTAGCGGAATATTGTACACCTGTCCACCCTGCTCCTCATCCCATCCTGCGACGATGATACCGGCGGAAAGCCTGTCCTTGTTCTCGTAGCAGAGAGACTGGAACAGCGAGGCAATAGTGTGTACCGGAGGACGCGAGTTGTGTTGGGCGGCGTAGAACTGGGCGTGGTAGTGTACGATATCTGCTACGGCCTGTGGACGACAATTAAAGCGAGAATTCAAAGGATTAGGGATAGGGCTCGTGTCAGGTGTCTGTTTTTACTGACCTGAGTATCGGCCGCACTTCCACTTCGACAGCAGTACACTCGATCGTGGATGTGGGTGAGCTTGTCCGTCACTCGATTGGCCTGTGATCAGCGAGGACGCAAGCAAGTTGCATAAGGGAATGAGCTTCTCTCGCCTGCTGAGAGAGCAGATGCACAACGCACGATATAGCTTCCTGTCGTTGTTCGACTGTCTGCTCCCAGTACTACTCCGCCGTCGAAGGCAACCGCCATGATAGAGGTCTAGACAATAGAGGTATCATCAGAATCAGGCGAAGAAAATGTCTTTCACACTTACACCCAAGTTAACCTCGCCCTTCTTCAGCCTCTCCATGTTTACGTTGTTGATCATGTCCGCCATCTTGTCGGGTGTTGAGACTCGTGAGGTGATGTGACGATTGCGAGATATCTAGGGGACGTGCAACAGGTCAAGACTGCAAGACTTCCATCGGACTTGAAGACGAATGTCGAAAGGACGATCGTTTCGCGACTCGTCATCGCATCCGACTCTCGCCCCCGAGGCACGCTTATGCCATCACTCGCAAGTTGAAGTTGACGCAAGACTCTTCAGCTACTCTTCACCTCTCGTCTCATCTTTCGGTCTGTCAGTCACAGAGATCGTACCGCAATCTCACAGCCGCTACCTACCGCACATTCCGTCCATCATGCCGGATCAACAACTCGCCACCCAGCTCCACAGCTTGCAGCAGGCGTACGACAGGAACGATCTCCCGGCAACAGGGAAGCAGTTGACGGTGCTCAAGGTGAGCCCCAAGGGCGGACGTCGCTTCGAAGCCTTGGCTAATCTGTCAATAGATCGCACTGGCAAGAGTTGGGTTGCTGTTTCCATCGCCTGACAATGACAAAGAGGATCTCGCTGTCGCGCGTAAGTCTCCAGGCGTTCAGTTAAAAGACCTTAGATCTGAAACCACATCTTTGCTTCTCAGGTTCGATTCTCGAGGTCGGAGCGTTCTACTCTCTCGCGATCAAGGATGTCAAGGCATTCGAACGCTATGAAGCTATGTTGACGGTCTACTATCGAGATTTGAGGTGAGTTGAACGTCCCGCGAACGACATTGGGCTTTCATGCGGCGTGGCGGGAAGGAAGTTAAATATCCAGCGAGCACGCGTCGCTCGCGATATCGTATCGCCTCAGGGAGTGACCGTCGATAGTCCAGAGAAGCGACCGTCTTCCGCATCGTGTTCTCGAGATCCAAGCTCATTCCCCGTCTCTTTTCCATAGCCATCTTCTCCCCTCTTCCCCCCTCCGCCGCCCAATCCTCGGCCTCGCCCTTCTCTCGCACCTCTCGACCTCGCGCATATCTCAATTCCACACGATGCTGGAAGAACTATCGACATCCGCCAACGCGGAAGACGCGGATATCTTGAACGATGTGTATATCCGATGGCCAGTCGAGCTGGAGAGGAGTTTGATGGAGGGAAGCTATACGAAGGCTTGGAGGGCGAAGAGTCGTGCGCCGAGGAAGGAGTATGAGGTGTTGGCTGAGGGGTTGATGGGAACCATTCGGTAAGAATACTTCTGTTCTGTGAATTGAAACGGGGGAGGACATCTGACTGTCTTCGAATATGATTGCCTTCAGAAACGACATCGCATCATGTCACGAAAAGGCCTACCAGTCCCTCCCATTGGCTGAGGCTTCGCGGCTATTGTTCTTCAACGACGAAACCGAAGCAGCAGAATTCGGACAACAGGTATGATCACCCTCTCTGCTTCTCCACTTTGGCTAATATGTCTACACAACGCAGCGCGGCTGGAGCTTTTCACCTACTACCAAAGTCTTCACGTTCCCGAAAAACACGACGGACGGCATCGAGGGCTTTGAAGCGACGTCGGGCGATCAGCTGGAGAAGCGGGGATTGGTAAGGAAGGCGTTGGAGTACGCGACCGAGTTGGAGGCGATTGTCTAGATGGCCGCATAGACATGGCTGTGTTGCTGGGAGCATGGGGACAAGTCATGGTACGAGCATGTTCTGAACGAAATCAATCAATACAAGCTAGTGTGCTATTCAAACGGCACATCAGGGGCTTCCTCATGAACCGGTCCCAGCATCTCAGACACCTGCTCGTGACATTGTGTTCGAGACATTCAACACGCATCTATAGGCAAAGTATCGGGGCTTAGGTAAAAGGGTCATCGCTGAGGCTCCGGTCGGAAATGTAGCTTTGAGACTGAATAGCTGTTACGGGACATGACCTGCTGTCGACCGGCGTTGAACATGGATATCGCCCTCGAAAGCGACTCGAAGTTGAAGACAGGAAAACGCAGGCCCTTAAAGGCGTTGACCCTCACCGAAGTGCGGACGCACAGACCGACATTGAGCTGACTGAGCAGCGGCCAGCGACCTTGCGGGATCGATGGTGACTCACTCCCGCTGCGACCTCGCGTTTCTCCGAGATCTATGTCTCCCTTTCAAATTTTTCCGAAGTGATAGGCCAGTCAGAATAGCTGTCAGAATGTTGTCCAACGTGAACCTGAATATCTACCGCTCGAATCTCCCTCGTCAACCTGAAGCTGCCAGCAAGATATGCTGCAGCGCTTCCATCAGTATCTAGAGCTGATTCCCAGAGCGCGACGAACGATCGGCGGATGCGAGAGGCCTCGTGTCAGCATAACTGTACCCGATGCACGCATCTCGTGCTCCTTTCATCCCCATTCACAGCCCCCAGCGTCATGGCACGCTGCTTATAACCCTCGACACCCAAGACAGCTGCGGACATCTCGTCGATCTTGGTCAGGAGTATCGGGCCCATCTCCTCGTGTCTCACGCCATTGCATCTCCTTGTCTGGTGTATCAGTATGTTGGATGGTCACGGACGAACGATGTCGACGCCGACCTCGCCGCGAAAGACAAAAATGAAAGGGCATCATCGACGATCTTCATCGCTCGTCGCTCTCGCACTGGTGTTCTGTGCCAACACGACCGCAGCTCTTCCGACCGGAGCAGGATCGACTTCCGCGATCGGTCTCGCCGCTCCCAATGCTGCCGCGCACGCCTTTGTCCAGGATCCGAGGGAAGTTACATGGAAATTCCCTGAGAAGCGTCAAGAGCCGTCCGGGATCACCTCAGTGATTCCAACGGAGACCGCGTCGTGAGTACCAGTCAATGTCGGTGGCCGTCGAGTGATTGCGCGAGACTGAACATTACTGATGATGGAAGAATCTCTTCTGAACCTGCTCCGACGGCGACGACGACCGTTGTGCCTGACACTACCGTTGTCCCATCGACGACGGAAACGTCTGTTGCGCCATCGTCGACCGTGGAACCGTCCTCTTCTGAATCGCCAACTCCCTCGGAAACGCCTTCATCCGTTTCCCCAACTGCGACACCCACAACCTCGCCATCCTCTTCGGTTGAACTCACATCTACGCCCGAACCTTCATCTTCGACCGTTGAACCCTCATCTTCGACGGAATCTGCCTCGTCATCTTCGTACGTACTCGTCTAGGACGGCAAGATCCCTACGATCTAACTGATCTGGCTGGAATGATATCTGACGAAAGTTTCTCTACCTCTTCCTCTGCTACGACTGAATTTACGTCCTCGACTTCCCTTGTTACGACTGAATCGCCCACGCTGACTCCGGAAACTACGCAATCCTCGACTCCCTCGCAAACTGTCGATGCTTCCTCTACGACTTCGCCGTCCGCAACATCCGTTGGTACGACTGACTCTATCACGTCAACTTCGGAATCCACGCAAACTTCGACTCCCTCCCCATCCGTCGATACGTCGTCTACGATTGTACCGTCGTCGACATCTATCCCCGATGCGGTATCAACGACGACGCAAACTCCAACGGCTACACCTGTAACAACTTCTGATTTCTCCATTTCCACGACAACTTCCGATATTCCTGTATCGACTTCGACCACTGGTATCTCTGTAACAACAACGTTCGTGTCCACCACTCAATCACAAACGTCGAATCTTGCGTCTCAATCTACTTTTGCATCTTCTCCTTTTTCATCGCTCTCCGATCTGTCAATCGCGCCATCTTCCTCTGCTGTACCGCAAAACACCGACTCGTCTGCTTCACCTGTTTCCTCCCAATCCGCATCATTGACGACTGTATCCCGAAATACCGATCTACCGCCTGCTACTACAACTCTTGCGGAATCCCCAAACACTGTATTACAAACACCGGATGTACCGCTAACTACAAATTCCATATCGCAACCCGTCGATTCGTCCTCTCTGCCGAATCCAACTTCCACGACAATTGTCGGAACCTCATCAATCGAATCATTCATGACCTTGCCATCTACAATTACTGTATCGCAACCTACCGATTCGTCTTCTGCACTTACGCCTATTCAATCTTCGTCTACGATTGTCGTATCGCAAAATACCGATGAATCTTCCCCTATTTCGACTCTGGCGGACGTGACCACCGCTGTATCCCAAACACTGAATCCGACGTTGACTACGAATTCTGTCTCGCAAACCGTCGACTCATCATCTTTGACCTCTACCTCCGGAACCCCCGTCGGAATCTCAACTACCGCCTCGACTGTCGCTATTACCGAAACGATTCCTGTGATCGGTTCCTCATCCAGCAGTGTCGCCCCTACTAGCTCGCCGATACCGTCAGACACGGCTTCTAGCTCAGCTGTCCTGACATCGGAAACGAGTGCGTCGTTGACTTCTGGCGCCAGTACGAGTGAGACGCAAACGCCTTCGTCCACCACAGATCCGTCTAGTACTCAGCCTAGCTCAAGCGTGACCCCGCAATCGAGTACCACATCGGCAAGTGTTAGCACTTCAACAGATGTTGTTACTACTCAGCCTGCATCGACCACTCAGCCCGACTCTACTACGCAAGCATCCGTGTCGAGTCCTGCAAGCTCTAGCGTAGAAAGTTCTTCCTCTGCCGTGTCCACCTCGCAGCCGGAAAGTTCTGTTGTGCCAACGACTACCATCAGCTCTGGTACGACCACGTTGCCCGCCTCTTCAACTCTCGTCACCAGCATGACACAGCCTCAGACGACACCTGTGCCTGAAACGACCCAGACTGCCTCCTTACCCGCCACAACAGCGCCTCCCGTCGTTTCGACCGTGACCAGGACAAACGATGGAGGCGTAGAAACTGTTGTCATCACGTCCGGAGGCGGTGTAGTCACTTCTACAGCGCTCGGACCCGCTCCTGTGATCACAGCTTCTGGTCCGGTTGGTTCTGGCGCCGTGGGCGTTGTCACACAATACGTCACCGCCCAAGTGACGGGAACAGATGCTCAGGGCCGAACGACCACCGGTGAACAGGTGGAGCAAGTGGTTGTGACAGTAACAAATACTGCCGCTGCTGGATCCGCCGGCGGAAACGCTGAGCCACAGGTGGTTACTGTCACGGCAACGAATGCGAACGAGCAAGCGACTGGTGGCGTCGTTGTCGTTACGCTGACCGAGAGCTCGACCAGTACCGAGGCGAATGGAAGTCAGGTGGTTGTCGTAAAGGTATGCATCTTTGGTCGAGGTCAAGGAAATGACCAGGAGGCTTACCTTTTAATCTTTCAGACTATCACGTCGTCCGTTCGTTACACTCGACCAGCTGGCACCGCCACCGTCGGAGGAGGTTCCGGATCTCTGCAAACGCAAACCGGCTCGTCAGCAAAATCGCTGCCGCTTTCAGTTCCCATGTTGACGACGATTGTCGGTGTGATCTCGGCGCTTTTCCTCTTCGGTGCATCCACGATTGGATAGGAGTTTAGGAGAATGAAGTCGATAGGAGTCCAGGAAGGTTTGTTCTGCATGTTGCGCCGTTTACACACACGGGCGTTGCCGCCATACTGTATCCATTACCATTATTGTCTATCATTAAATATCTGCCTAATTCACCCTCGTTGAGATGGATTCTAGCACTGATAGAAACATGCGGCTCAGAAGGAAATGAGAAGCTAGGTCGTGGACGCTTTGAAATATCGGTCGCCGCTATCCCGCTCTGCCTGCATCAATTTGGTCAGTCAGCAGGAGAGGGATCCGCCTTGGCGAAGTCTGCCCTCAGACTTGAACGCAAACATCGGAAATACGCCTGACAAGCGATTCAAGGTTCTCGGGAAGAGCTGGCCGTAAGCGACTTTATTGCACACGGATCGACTAGACCATGCGATTATGCAGCCATGGCGCGCAAGGCATGATATTACTTCTCTATAAAACACGACGGTTTGGCGTGCGTTTTGCATCCGTCATTACCTAAGACTTTCTCAATCGACCCTGCAGTGCGCAACTAAAGAGCTCTGAGACACTGTAATCGACAGCATGGCTGGCCGGCCTGCGAGAAGGAAGAAGATAACCCAACATGCACTGTGATCCCCTTGCCACCTTCACAGTCTCTGAGTACAGATTTCATTTCCATTTCCCTTTTTCCTATTCCCTATGCCGCGGTTGACTGAAGTTGAGAAGGAGGCGGGTAAGGCCCAGAAAAGGTCGCTCAGGGAGCAAGAAAAGCAGAGGAAGGAGGAAGAGCGCATGCGGCAATACGAGGCCCGTGAAAGGGAGATAGACGCAGACATAGCGGCCGAGCGTGAACTGTTACAACAGGGTCTGCGTGATGATGCACAGAGACGACGAGCGGAAAGTGTCGAGCCCTGCTGAAGTCGTCGTTTTCACGCAGCGGACCCGTGAGATTGTTAGTGGATGGTCGCGACATGCGAAGAGGATCATTGCATATGACAAGCCATAGGAGACTGGACATACAACAGCTCATACGATGCTAGCCTGAGCCTGATTCCCCGAGCCCAATTGCTATACATGTCCGAAAAAAGAGACCTGCTCATCCACATAATCGAGTCCATTTTTCAAAAATGGGTCAACAGCTCGTGTATGTTTACGATGTGAATGGCGACGCACCCCTTTAGGATCCGCTTGAGACTTTCACCAGTTCTGCACCAGTACAATCAACATGAGTTTATATCGTTGCGCATGACCCGTACTTGGCTTCTTGCACCTCAACGACTATCGTATCAGGGACCAGCATCACGTAGATCGGTCCGAGCACTCAAAGCACAAAATGGCAGCCAGTAATAAAGGCAAGGCAGGCGGACCGGGGAAGAAAGGGAAGAAATTTGTCGAAGACAAGGTGCGTTCGACCCGTCCAGTACCTGGAACCCGTCGAATCGGCGTAGCTGACTTCCCTTCTTTCTAGTCGGCCCTTCTGAGCCTGATAGGCTCTCTTCCGAAGGTGCAAAAGGAATCCGCGGACGAACTCGTCGCGAGCGAAGCACTCTCAGCAAAAGGCAAATCAAAGAGCTCGGCCGAGGAGGACGAGCAAATGGATGTCACTCCAGCTGTAGTGGAGTTCGAGGATACTGGACGGGGAGCAAAGGGAAAACAGCAGTCTGCGAAAACGCAAGATGGAGTTCAAAAGACGAGCAAAAACCGGCAACGCACAAAAGCAAAGAATAGGGCTCTTGTAAGTATCCTGAGTTCTCCTATCCCCTCTGACAGCCATATCTGACGATGTATTCACCCACATAGCTCGACACCAAGAGGGCCATCATTGCGAAAACCAAAGAGGTCAAGAAGCAGAAGAAGGAAGCCAAGAAACCAGCTTCGCAAAGGGCGTCGACAACCGATCCTGATGTCAAACCGAAACGCCGTGTGGGCTTCGCTTTGTAACTCAAACGTAGCTTATGTCTCTACAGTCGACGAATATCAGATATGCACAAATGCTAGTACCCAGGATCTCTCGTACAGCTCTTCCGTCTGCCAGTCTGAAACCGGAAATACAGCCAATGCCTCTGAGGTCACGATGTTGGTATCCGAAAATCTCATCCCGTATCACGCAGCATGCGACCAGCCTCACTACAAAATACAACTACGAACCTTGCCTTATTCTACCTTGCCTTATTCATTGAAAAATTACAACTTTGCCTGGGTATCCGCCTTGGTCGACTCCTCAGTCAACTGCATCTCTTCCGCCATTCGTCTTCCAATCCACCGCCCAAACGTCATGGTGGTCAACATGGGATTGACCCCACTCGCACTCGGAAACACACTGGCATCCGCCACATAGAGCCCCTGGCATCCCCATACGCGCCCGCGTTGATCCACCACGCTATGGGAGGGCGAGCTTCCCATTCGGCATGTTCCCATTTGATGCGCAGATCCGAATGTGGCGGCATCCAGAGGTAGACCACGGGCCTGCACGGCCGCCAGGAATTCCAGGAATCGGGCGTCCGAGGCCCAGCCATCGCATGACCGTCGTTCTGCCAGCGCGTTTCCCTCATTCGCACTGTCCGTCTCATCTCGTCGCCAGATGGGAGCTCCGACCGTTGCCGTTGATATTTCTTTCGCTCCCATGGTGTAGAGTACCTTGCACATCTCGACAACGCCCTTCAGAATATGTTTCCTGTCGAGCGCGGAAGGCACATAGTCGATCAAGAGCTTGCCCGTCGTGGGGTCGATGCGAACCCTTCCGGGTTCCTTTTCTCGGCAGAGGACGATATGACCTTGTGTGTTTGGATAGCGAAGCATCCGTTGCTTGTACTGCGGACCGGAAATCCAGGGCGTGAATGAAAGGCTGATTCCCGGTAACATGTTCATGCCTTCGAGCTTTACGCCGTGTCCTTGTCCGTCCTGATCGGAGAACTCGTTGATGACCGTCGTCAGGATGTTGCCCTCCCAGGGCCGAACCTCTTGATCCCACTCGGAAAGAACGATCACTGTCGGGTGCAAGTAGAGGTTTTTCCCGATTTGAGGGTTCTGCGGAGGATGTCAGCAACATTCTCGTTCGTCCCATAGAGCGCTCACCTTGAGTCCGCTCCGCAGTAGGACACAGGGGCTGTTCAGAGTCCCTGCGGCGACAACGACGCGATTCGCCTTGATGAATGCCTTGAGCACGGTACCGTCCGCCGCCTTGACAGTTCCGGTCACGCCGACAGCCTTTCTCCCAGAACCCAAGCCCTCCTCGAACACGACCCGTTCGACATCAAACTTGTCCAGGATATTCACCGTCACCTTCCTCCGTGGCCCGGCGTTACGATCCGAATCCGCATCGAGCCGCAAAAACTCGTCCAGGAACGCTCGTTCCCCACTCATCTTGCCACTTCGGCCTGTCTTCTCATCGTCGGCTTCCCCGCGGCCCCGACACCCGGCCGTGCAGCTCGCGCCACATTCCTTGTGAGCGGCAAAGGTCCCGGTGATGTTCTGCGGAACGGTGTTGCATAGGTATCCCAGGCGACGGGCCCCTTCGAGGAGGGTCTTGTTACCGACGTTGTGTTCGTGCTCGTGCGGGGTCTTGACGTGCATGATTTTGCATACTCTGCGAGGACCGCGAGTCAGCTCGGCAGTGCTGTCTGTCCATTCGCGACTTACTCGTCCATGCAGTCCTGCCACTCTCTACCTTGGAACATGGTCCTGAACGCCTCCGTGTCCCCCGTCGCCAGCTTTCTCGCATCCTTGGCGCCCACAGCGGTCATCCGTGTCCATTCTTCCCGGACTTTGCGATCCGTCTGTAACGTCGCGCTCCAGTTGATCTTGCTCCCGCCACCGACAGTCGCCCCGGCAAAGATGCTGATGTTTCCACTCTCGCTCGCGAGTACGCCGCCACCTTCGTACATCTTGCTGAAGCTTGCGTTTTCCGTCCTTTCGAGCTCGTGCGGGGCGAAGAAATCGCCCTTTTCGAGCATGAGGATGTCGGGCTTGGTTCCCGAGGTGGGGGTGTACGTGCCGGAATGGATGGACGCTTCGAGCTGGCTGGCAAGAGACCCCACAAGGGAAGTCGCGCCTGAACCGGTACCGACGACCAACACCTCCGCTTCCCACCCCAGGACCTCTCCCGCCTCCCTCGTTGCGGTCCCGAAAAACGCCTCCCGCTTCGCCTTGAACCTCTTCGCCGGGGAATCCTTCCTCTCCCGCTCCTCCTCGACGCCCGGCAACCCCGGGAACCCGACGGCCTCTGAGACGAGCGGTTCGGAACGGAGATACAGTGCGCGAAGGAGGGTCCCGACTGTTTTAATCCCGAACCGGATGACGGGGAGGCGGGATTGATAGAGTTGGGTGATGGTTGCTTGGGCTTGCGGGAGGGAGAGGCCGGCGAAGGGGGTGGAGGAGCCGGTGAGGATGTATGCTGGAACTGAATAGCTGAAGTATGGAGTCAGCCGGTTTGCATAGGCGGAAGGATCTTTACTGATGCAAAAGTCGTGATCACTCACTTGAGGATATCAACAAACTGCTTGACATCCGCACACCCCTTGGGCGTCAATCGATTCTTCAACGCATCTTCCAACGTGATCTTGTACGCCTCACTCTCCGAAGGCGAACTCATCAAGAACCTGCGAATCGCCGTCTTGCGCTCCTCGGTGATGGCCCCTTGGTCACGGACGATGCGCTCGACCTCGTCCGCCGGGAGGGGCGGGAGGAAGGCGTCCGCCATGAGGAGGAGACTTGTCCATTGCGTTGGGGTGATTTCGTTGGGCATGGCGTGGTATGGGGATGGGTATCTGGTGGTGTCCCGATGTACTGGACGGGGGAGTGCTTATAGTATTCGATCCGATTCAGCCCATTCGCCGTCCGGTTGCTTTGAATTCCCAATAACCGTGGTGCCCCGCGCTAGGTCACGTGCATTCTCCCGCTCTCCCGCTGAATCATGAAACTGATGAGTCGGTGTTTCATCCATCTCCGTATTCGTTCTCTTTACCGTTGAGATGAAGCCATCATGAACCTAAACTTCAACTTCCCCGATTTGGTTGCGGACCCAAGTCACTCGTTTGCTCCGACGGGGACGGCTCTCCCGCCGTTCCGTCCGAGCGCGATTGCAGGTGGGGAAGGAGCGCGGGGTGCTGATGCGGCGAGGTACGATGCCGAGTTGAGGAGAATATTGGCTGGGCAGATGGAGGCGTTGGAGGTGCAGGAGGAGAGGGTGTATCGTGCAGAGGTGAGCTTGCTGTGTCGTTTACACCTCGTTAACATGGGGGGCATAACTGCTTATCAACTCATTCCGCGGGTATGCTAGGGAAACATCCGTGATTTCGGAAACACCTTCCTCCTGCCGCCAGGACGCCGCCAAACTCAAGCTGAAGCAGATATTGGACGTAGTAGAGTACGCTATATCCTCTACCACAACCCTCCACGCACAAATTCTCACCCTTCTCTTCGCATGCTTCGCAGTCTCCAACGGCATCAGACCACGCAGGCGAAGGCCGACAAGAAGATAACCAGGCCGACGCGAGCGAGCTGCCGACGCTCGAGGTCGAAGAGGAGGATGATGGGCAGGAGGACGGGGAAGGGGAAAGGGATTTAGATGATGATATGGAGGATCGGGATGCGAGTTATGGCTCTGGCGATGGGGATGCGAGTGGGTAGCGGCCAGGGGAAGGACTTGGTGTGCTGAGTGTATGAAGGTGGATATCTGTGGGTGCTGCAGGGTGAAATGGAGCTCGTGGTGAAGCGTTGCCAGGTTGTGAAAGGGTAAAGAGCTGGGTGAAGTCTCGTTGTAAGAAAGTTGGAATTTCGATAGCCTCACAATATAGATAAGTGATGATCGTGCTGTCCGTGCCGAGGAGTTTCACATGCTGGTCACGCTACGTACTCCTTGGGTATAGTGGCTAACTGAGAACGCCAATGATCCAGTCCAACCGCTACAGCAGTCAAACAAGACAGAAGCCGATCAATTTGGATCCGCGCATCTTGGACCAGAGCAATCGCGAAACACTTGAGCATCTTCGACTACTCTACACCTCACTTTCCTCTCTTCACGACCTGACCGCCTTTGACATCCAGTCACCGCGATGAGCAGCGTCGACCCCCTCTCTACCTCGGTCACACAATGGCTCTTCTCCCCGACAGAGCTCACCCGCTCGCCCTCGCAGCAACCCTCGATGCACCCACACACAGGCCACGCCGATGACTCGATGACTTTCGAACAGGAATTCCACGAGCGCCGCGAAGCCATCCGCTTCCTCGCCGTCGTTGAGAGGGATCTGAAGCTCCAGAATCCCGTCAAGGCTCGGCTGGAGGAATGGAAGACGCAGCAGAAGCAACAACAACGCGCGATGGGGATGCAGCAGCAGGGGATGATGGGGATGGGGATGCAGCAGCCGATGAATATGGGAATGGGGATGCAGTATGGGCGACTGCATCAGATGGGGATGAGTCAGATGGGGATGCACCAGCAGCAGCAGGGACGGTACGGGCAGACACCGAATGGGCATAATGGAGTGGATCAGCAGGTCAATTTGGATGCCATGTCAACGAAGGATTTGTTGGCGTATAGCGGGACGTTTGGGCATTCGAATAGTGCAGAGTATTTGCACTGGGTGAATGTAGACCAAGAGTATGAGCAGGTGTGCGTTTCATTCCTCTCCATGATCTCGTTTCACTGCTGATCATTCGCTTGTTCTGACATAGACCATATGCAAGAGACGTCGCGTATACGGCAGCGACCTATCTACATAGATTCTTCATGCGGAGATCCATGAAAAGATGCAGGCCAAAGGTAAGTCACAGATCCGATCTGCTAATATGCCTTCCGTAAACTGACTACACTCCGGGTCATCAGGAAGTCGCCGCGGCCTGTCTCTACTTGGCACTAAAGGCGGAAGAAAGAATGAACATCAAGATCCGGGTCGTCGCGCGAGTGATGAAAGGGAGACTGGGACAAAGCAACGCTGTGAGTAGCGCATGAATCGCCTTTCCTCGGTCCCATGTTTATTCTGGTGCAGTCCACCGACTCGTTTGAAAATACCATCGCACATTACGAAGAACTTCTTCTCGAGACCCTTTGCTACGACCTTCCAATACCGCAACCTCTTGGGTACATCCTTCGCGCACACTCGTTCCTTTACCCATTACCGCCGGACCTGCGAGACCCTAAGCCGGAGACCTCACAGGAAAAGGAAAAAGAAAAGAAACCCTCGGTGTGGGGGGAAGACGAGCATACGTACGGGTTGAATCGGCCCCGAACAGGCAGGAATCGGGAGAATCAGGAACGACTGGAGCAGTGGCAGGAGCAGCAGAGGCGGATGGCGGAGGTCAAGCAGAAGAGGAGGAGGGCGCAGGAAACTGTGCGCGGGGAAGAGGCGGAGCGGGCGGCGGTGTTGGATATGGCGTATGTGATATGTGACGAGACGTGAGTACTTCCGCAAGCGAGGCTTCCGTAAGTTGATCGTTGTCACTGTTGCCTGTAGGAAAACATCGCCGCTCTGCTTGCTATCATTCGCGAATTACATCGCGTCGGCGTCCTACCTGCTGGCAGAATGCATGATGTACGACGTCCCATTGCTGCAGGCGTTTGACAAAATCGACCAGCGGTGGGTGGAGGCGTTTGGCGGGAAAGAGTTGCGTCTGAGTGGGGATGAGGGCGTGGACAAGTTCAAGAGGAGTCTGGCGGGTGAGTAAAATGTTGCAGCTGACGTGGGCGTTCTGCTGATCGGAGGAATGGCGTACAGATACGGTCAGGTGGCTGCTGGAAGTACAGAATATGGGCCTGATGTCAAAAGTGGTTTCGGACAAGCTGAAGCCCTCGGTGAGTCGGGCGAACGGCGTAACACAGCCTGGCGCCTCATGTTCTCGTTTGCCCGTCGCGCGCAGGACGTTCCACCAATATCAGCGTCAACGACAAAAGTGGACCTAGACCATGTCAAGATGGAGGACAGGTGAGAATCAGAACCTCTATAGAATAATGGACGTCAAGGTCCCACCGCAGCATGCGACCGCCTCCGTAGCAGCTTGCAAGATTGCATTTATGATCGAGATCTACCCTTGACATACCAGATCTGTGCCATACATCACATAGAAAGGACCCAAAGGACAGAGACAATGTCAATACCTTGACCCGTATTAGGCTGCGGGAGGCTGCCCATCTACCAGTTTCCAGGTATGCGCGCGTACTCGCTCGACTACCGCGCTCTCCACAGGCACTTTGCGGATAATTCTGTCGAGATCGAGATTATACCACTTGGCACCTTCACCCGACTGGCTATTCACGCTGACATCCGTGATTGTTGAGCGATGACACTTGACCATGCCATCGATCAGGCGATCCGCGCAAGTCGACGGCGACATGGCAAACCATTTCAAGACGCCCAGGAAGACGCGCGCGTAGAATGGTAATTTCGAGTTGGTGAACTGACCAGTCGCGACGATACCGGGATAGGCATGAATGAAAGTTGCAGCTTGGCCGTCAAGGGGAGACGACGCGAAATTCTGCATCATCACGTCGGTCATGTCCATGCAATGCTTGGCCGCTGCACTGAGGCCATAGTGTCCCGGTTCTGAAAGCGCCAAGTCATCCCACTTGATGCCCTTGTCGTGCGCATTGGAGCGTTTCCCATCGAGAACTGACATGACGATTGCGTTCGGTGCCAATGATGCCTTGAGCTCTCGGATGATGAGCATTCTCGAGTAGTAGTGCAGAGCCATTTTGAGGTCAAGGCTCGAGGTTGGCGCCGCCGGAGTTCGACCCTTCATGGAGAAAATACCGGGCGTGAGGATGAGTATATCCAATTTCCCCCCAGTGTCGGCTAGGTGTTTGCTGTATTGCTTGCAAAAGCGCTTGACGTCGTTCATGCGAGTGCAGTCGACCTTTTCGAAAACACCGGTGAGTGTCTGGTCTGGCGCGCCGACAGATGCATTCGATCCTGATTGCCGAATAGAGGCAATGACTTCGGCCGCAGCATCACTGTTACGCCCTGCGATCGTGATCTCAGACGATTGTGGTAGTTGATACGCTAATTTGCGAGCGAGAGAAGCTCCGATGCCTGCTGTCCCACCGACAACAAGTACGTTTGGTGTGCCCGACACGAGCGATGCGACTGGCGTCGTCAGGGTTTCGGTAGCGTGGTCTACGGAGACCGGGTATTTCAGATTAGCCACAATTTCGGCGGCGTATGCGGATTGTATCCTCACCGATCCATGTTTTCCACTGTCTTCCCAAGTCTTCATCATAAACTCTCGCATCGGCTTGAACCCTGTCGACAGTCGATAAGTGCTACAACTTCGGAAAGGGGATCCGTCAGTGGACTCAATACTCACGGTGAATGATCTTTGAGATATACCGCCGTTCCTTCTCGCTCACAGTCCTCACGAGCGGGAATAGCTTCCAAGCTTGCTTGATATGCCTTGCTCCCTCCCTCTTCTACCGTACTAGCGAACGGCATAAAGTGCAGCACATAGGACATGAACAGGCGTGCGGAGATGGAAGAAGCTCGTGAAAGGGATGTTGAAGGGATGAAGCCTGCCAGTGGGTCTGAGTGAGCGTTCAATGCTCGTCCCGAGCTGGATACTTACCGGGGCTGACAGCAACACAGTCAATTTGATTTCCGTATTCGCGCTTGAGAGCAAACAGCCAAATCGTTCTGCATTTCCGAGACAGGTCAGCGGGGCGTTGCGCAGGCGGATCTTTGCGCCGAGAAACTCACTGTATCAGTTTCGTCAGCTTGTACGTCTGCATGCCCTTCCACTTTTCGGGGCCAAGTAGGCCTTGCAGCGTATGGGGAGTGACTGGAGGCGAAGAGGATATCCGTCAGGTCCTGCCACGGTCTTCAAGTCTTGGACACAGGAACATCGCTTACCTTCCATATCGCCCAATCTCCTGTGCAGCTCGCTCGACACAAGCACCACTCTCGGCTTCTCCTCTTCGTATTTCGCGGCTATGACCAACGCTGGTTCCAGTAGCTTCGCCAACATGGCCGTCCCGATAACATTCGTCATCATCGCCTTCTCCAGTACTAACGGCTCTTCGTTCGAGTATCCCGATTCCTCATCGGCAGGAGGAACAAGGAACCCGGCAGGTTCTCGTTCATTCGGTGCGATGGCGGCATTGAGCACCAGTACGTCAAGTTTCGACTCTTGAGCTAGGAACTTGGAGGCGCAGTCTCGGATTGACGTGGGGTTGAGAAGGTCGAGCGGTACATGGCGGAGTTCCACCTTGTGGGTTCTAATAGATTCCAAGGCCGAATTGAATTGATTCGATGGGCTTTGAGGCTGATGGGTCCGAACAAAGCGCTCCAGTTCACCTGGAGGAGGGGGTTTACGAGTGCATATGTATAATCTAAGCGGTCGGTCGCGCTTCGTAGCTTTTTGGACCACTTGGCGGACAAAGTGATGGCCCTGCGAAGATTGTGAGAAGAATGTGAGGGTGTGTTGACATTGGCTCGGACTGCCAGACCAAGGACGTACGACGTTTGCCGGAGCTGTCCGGTAGGATGAGGGAATCAGGGTTCAGCCCAAATCTTGAGCTCCTTCTATGCGACTTACAACTGCCTTCCCACCACGCTCCACCGGTCAAGAGCACGACTTTTTTGTTTGCCATTCCCCGTTGGACCTAAGTACCCATGAAAGCAGAGAAGGTCCTGCTCACCACCACACCACTATACCCACTGTATGAAGTGATGACGAACCTGCACTGCGCGTTCGATCATACTGTCTCACTCGTAGACATCGTCTCGGAAGAGCTTCAATTCGGATGAGACAGGAGCGCACACGAGTAAACAAATGGTGGGAGGTGTGATAGAGATCTGCGAGGTGGATCTTCAGATATGGAGCATGATGGGTGGTGATAGCATATTGGCCGCATTCGACGTCATCGTGTCTGACACAGCACAGCTTTGGGTATCCTTGTCTAGAAGTGAAATGCCGAGCTGAATGAAGCCTTGCTGACACGTTGTTACCAACCTGAAGATTTCCAGGCAAATGCATTGGTGAAGAGCAGAACCTTACAGTTAACCTCCAGCTGAAGTCATGGTAGACCATCGTGGGATGTTCAACCAGCATCGAGCAAGTACATAGCTGAGCGAGTGCACGCATGCATACCAACCCAGCTCGTGGGCCGCACTCCCGCCTTTTGCGGGAAAAATGAGTAAGGCCCAATTAGCGCGTCTTATTCCAAGGCGGAAAAGCAGCCGAAACACGAGCGCTGTTGTCTGATTTCAGAGACCTGTATCGACACGCATCATCCAATCGCATATCTTTTTCAAGTCGATATCGCAGGACCTGGAGACGCGTGATTACGTGTAGCAAGGCTTCATTGTCGTTCGGGATACATCTCGGGATACTTGCCTATCGACTCACATCGAAAAACGCCCAGCGCGATAGCGTAAACACAACACGCACGCCGGATCGACTTCGGAAAGGAAACTCCAGGACATCTTCCGGTTTGACTGCAAAGGCCGTCTCTCCGTAAGTCTTCCTCCCATACATGCCACTTTCGCAAACGCTCAAGGGGCATGACTTTCATGATATACGATCTGATCACCTTCATCTTTCTCACAATTTGCTTCACGTCAATCGTCGACTCGTTCTACCTTTTCAATCACGCTCGTCCACATCGCACAGCCCTCAAGCTACCTTCAATTCCGAGAGACCTCTCATTGAGAGTAAACCCCACCAGCGGATCGGTACTGGATTCTGGGTAAGGAAAGAACCTTGCCCCTTTTCAAGCGGTGTCTTATTATTTGCTTCTTACTCTTCCAGACCACGCTTCATCCCATCCTCTCATCCCTCATCTCTCCTCCAACGTCAGTCGCGGAACACATCGTACGCCGACCTGAATCAGCCCAGGCTGGATGATAGCTGATCTACTTGACCGCCGAACAGAGTTTCAAGGAGAACCGTTGCAAAACACCACAGTACTGGGGCATAAGACAAGTGTTTCGCGTGAGTCCCTTTCCTCTTCCACTCGTGCGTGCAAGGTGGACGAAAGCGAAGACCTTGTCGGATATGGCGAACGCAAGATCCCGTGGAGCGGTCTTCCGGAATCGATAATTTTTCCGGTGCAACCTCAAGTTTTGGCTTCGCGTGGCGCACGCAAAGCTGCGTTTGGAAAGTGGGAGATTTGCAAGTTTTCTCGGCGGCAACAAGACGACCTACCCGCATGCGCTGGCAGGTGGATCAGCGAAGTTGTTTTTCGAGATAGCAATCTCTCTTGGCGGGGTCGGAGCGCCATAGGACATGTGGAGACGCGAGCGGCATGAAGACAACGAGTAAGTGGCATCATTCCACAAACGAGTCCCTCCTTGGACAAAGACTGACATCTCCACCTACGTGACCCAGTTCTCAGCAAGTCGCGAATCGCTCGCACCATTCCCCGCAGTACGGGCTCTGTCATGGATCGAAGAGCGTCAGCGAGCCAGTTGCGAGACCGCCTATCTGTAAGTCGCTTCCCCAGTTTTCCTACTCCGGCGGGTTTGAAGGGCAAATAGGGAAGTTGTGTAGAAAAAGGCAGACTCACGCGAAGTCAATCCGGATTCTTGGGAGACGGAAGGGCTTCTTCAGCAGGGACGGCATGATTGCATGTGCTGGATTGGAGATTCCGTTGATGGGCTGTCGGCAGCCCTGCTTCACATTCGATCTGCGTCGTGCTTTTGACTTGTGAAGATGTGCTGATGCGGCTTCCTCCCTTCCAGATAAGTCTTCGCGTACTTTACTGGCCCGTCGCAATCGGTCGCCTTGATTTTTGGACACCGGCGACCATTCGAGCGCATTGTACAAGCCGTCATCCGCCGTTGAAGATGTCTTGCCGTTTTCTCGCACGCACGCTCAGTCGCAGAAGCTAAGGTCAGTACACTTCTTGATGGAAAGTTTCCGAGGGCATCTCCGAGCGGGGGACACATGGTCGGGAACAGGTGTCTGCATCAGCCAACGCTATGATCCGGTCCCTATGGTTGTCGCCGCTTCTCTACGCAAGTATGTGCGCTGACTCTTCTCATTCGTTATTCACTCTAGTGCGCAGACGCGTCTTTGCCTCCCAGAACGATCTTTGCTCGATAGGACGAAATTCAAGCGTAAGTGCGCCTGCCTTCTTGTCCAAGTCGAATGAATGCGACAGCTTATTCAATCAAACAATGCTGTAGCCTTCCCCTGGCATGCCTTTCCGCGTTCACGTTACTTCTCCGTATCTCGGACGACCGCCATGCCAGCTGCATCCCGTCAGCTTTCGTCACTCTTTCGTCAACTTCCGGATCATGCAAGTCAAAGATCTGCGTACGGTACAGGTCGCGGCAACTTTGGTTGCTCACCTTCGCCACGCAATCGAGCTTATCGGCTCTTCGATCGTCGGGCAAGCCTGAACTTGCATCCGCGCCCCGCTTTTTCGACAGGCACCGCTTGTCGGAAGCGCTAGAACGCATTTATCTCCTTCGCTTACGTTTCGGTCAAAAAGCGCGACTTGCCGGCCTCCTGATTTCGCCTTCTTCCCAAATGGCGCAATCAATCCCTGGTGTGCTGTGTCGCGCACCCTGGGCGCGCCGGATCTTGTTCCGGAGTGGGAAGAAAAACAAAAAGACTCGAGGCACTTTCCGAAAACAAACTCTAGGCGTGTGTCATCTGCGTCAATTCTCCATCAGCCTCTGACACCACGCGCCAACTCTTCACGCGTTCGTCTCCTGGCTGTTTCGCGCTGTCAAGTGAACGATTCGAGCAAGACACTACAGAACACCGCATACCCTACCAGTCATCGATTTGCTCCGGAACAAGTATCGATCACAACGGATTCGAATCGAAGTCTCTTGTGCTTTTCCGAGTACATCTATGCAGTGTCTCGTCTTTCAAGTGACATGAAACCATTGCTGTTCGACGCGACACTGCCAATCAAGAGCAACAACCACTCGCAGTGACTCGACGATCAATCAGGATCTTTCGAGGTTGTCACAGCGTTGTCACCGCTCGCTATCGGCCCGTAACGTGACGACCATAACACAAGCTATCATCACGACGGAGTCCTTACTGTCCAAAGAGAAAGAGGATTCCCAGCCAGCGCTGCGCGTCGGTCCATACCTGTCGGCTTCGGCGTCGACTCACAGCTTGCGTGCGTAACCCCTGCACGGAGCCGGCTACGATCTCGACGAACGCCATCCGAAGGCCGCGTCTTCGTCCACCTTGCACTCACTCCTTTATCCTCCCCCAAAACAGCTGGACTGATATATTTCTTGTCTCGCCAACTCGCTTGATCCCATCACCGCTGTCGTGCCGGAACGATCAGTAAGTTCGACTTGTTCTGCTCTTGCATTAACTAATTGACGCGTCCTTTCTGCAGTAATGTATCACGTCAATCCGCATCCTATGCCGCAACCTCAATCTTATGGGCAACCGCATCCCTATTCGCATCCACATCCGCCTCCAGCCGTCTACCATCCCCCACCAAATATTCCGTCTGGCAGTTTCACCTACCTCGGCCCACCACAGCATTCTCCCCACGGCGGCTTCATCCCACCACCACCTCCCGCACCACCACCGCCTGCCCCTGGATCTTATTCTCTTCCAGTAACACCTGTAACCGCCGGCTGGAGTAGACAACAATCGCAAATGTCGCAGGAACCCACAGCGCAGAACGTGTACCCGTCACCGGGCGGCAACATGACGACTCTCGAGACCGGTATGATCCACGTACTTTCCATGTCGCATGCCTACGGCGGTGAAGGCTGTCCCCTATCCGTGCGAGTCAACGTCGACTTCTTACCAAGCCCGGCGCCTTCTCCCGTCACGGGGGTACCCGCGCACGACCCAGGAAACAAGACTCTCCGAATCAGACTTGGCCCACTGCCTATTAGCACAAAACTTGGCGACGTTTCGCCGATCAAGACCTCGAATGGTGGAGAGCGATACGAGAATCTGGTCATGTCGGCCGAGGTTCCCAGTCTTGTGGCACTGTTGGGTCAGAAATCGGTGGAAGGCAACGTGTCGTTTGAAGTGTTTGTTGAGGTAATGGACGCACGAGGGAATATTCTGGATTCCAAGTTGGCTGGGACGTTCATGTATACGACCGGAGTGGTAGCAGAGGCTTATGGTGAGTATGCAGGGTGTGTAGAGACCGTCCAATGCTTACGCTTCACATTTAGATCCGGGTCTGAATCCACCCAAAACGCTCAAACGTCCCGGCGAGCCGCTCTATGCCGACAGGGTATCGCCCTCGGCGGGCCAGCAAATGCGGCGCTCACCGTATGAGAACGGTTCAGCGGGTCCTTCGCCCGCCGGGGAACATCCCTCGAGATATCCTTCCGCCCCAGGCCCCGCCGCAGCGATGCCGGCAGCAGGCTCAGCATCATGTAAGACTCAGGTTCGATAATCGTGTTTGCGTTTTCCATGCTGACGTCCCGTGCACAGATCCGGCCTACCCGAACAGCGCAACATCTTCGTGGACACCGACTACTGCAACGTTTGCGGAAAGCGAAGCGCCGGTTCCGCCTCAGCCTCAGCCCTTGCAACAGACGAATTCAGGCGCCTCGTCGAATGGCTCGGCGGGAAACAGCTCGAGCATGCAGCCCAGTCTTATGCGCACCAGTCAATTGACTGCGACTTCGACAAACTACAACCCGTATTCTGCGGGCAACAGCAAGGCCAAGCTTGAGTTACAGTCGGATTTGAATCTCATGGCAGTCGGATGGTATGTCTTCGCTGCCGCCAATGTTGCCTTAGACTGACGACTCGTCACAGGGACCAAGAAGAATGGCATGCAAAGCGAAGATTGGTTCAATTCTGGAGAAGACAAGATGGCGCGATCATTCACGCCGCTTTCCGACCGATCAAGCAGACCGAATATATTCCGAACAGCATTGTCGTCTCATGCATCTATCGAGCGGACAAGAATGAATGCTTTGTGACTTCAGTCGACGCCATCTACCTGCTCGAGGCATTGGTCGGCCTGCGATTCTCGGTC
Organism: Naganishia albida; assembly: GCA_001599735.1. NCBI lineage: Eukaryota > Fungi > Basidiomycota > Tremellomycetes > Filobasidiales > Filobasidiaceae > Naganishia > Naganishia albida. The sequence goes on from BCHV01000008.1 coordinate 238,544, forward strand.
GAGGAGAAGAACCGAATCCGGAGGAATCTCGAGGGGTTCAGGCCCATCACGGTTTCCAAGAACAAGTCGGGCGCCGAGGATTTCTTCAAGCTCGTCATGTCGTTTCCGAATCCGAAGCCTAGGAATATTGAAAAGGATGTCAAGGTGTTCCCATGGAGTATCTTTGGCACGGCGCTGAAGAAGATTATCGGGAAATACGTGAGTCCAATGCGGCTTGTTGACGAGGCTTGAACTGAGGAATTCGGGATAGTCTGCTTCGTATGTTTTGCCCCCGAACGGCAACATGGGTCCTCCCCAGCCACCAACGAGCGAACAGTCTGGATCCCCTGCCGCACCGGCATACAACATCCCTCCGCCGCTCTTGCCCGCCCCGAAGCCGGAGAACGGCAACTTTAACGGCTATCCTACTCCGGCAACCGGTACCTTGCCCCAGAACGGCGCCAGCGGCGGAGGGAACGGAAACCCGCACTACTTTGAGCCGACCGAATTGTTCTCGCCTGCGCCCTCGGTCAATGGGACGCCCGCCACGGGAGGGGTCCCGCCCACGCCGGGGACGGGGAACTATAATAATGGAAGCTCGGGGAATGTCCCGACTATCACGCATCCTGTTCCGTCTCCGGGCCCAGGAGGGAATGGGTATGTGGTTATGGCGAGGCAAGGGTCCGGAATGCAGCAGCCTGGGATGAACGGGCAGTATCAGGGTGCACCTCAGGTACCTCAGCAGCATCAGCAGCAGCAGCAGCAGCCACAGCAACAACAGCAGCAGTATGTGTATAACGGGGAACCGATGTACGTTCAGCCGATGGGCAGACAGCCTTCGGGGGGACATGGGTATCCGGCCGAGGCGGGTCCGCAGCAACACCAGCAGCAGCATGCCGTGTACAAATAAATTGACCGAAGACGAGGAGACGCGGACACGCGGGCAGAAAATGGGGCCGTGAGATGGGTAATGGGATTGGTGTGGTATAATTGTTTGGTGGGTAGCGCGTACGGACAAGGGAGTCCCGTTGTAGCGATGTGTACATAGAATGAAGATGATGAGCAAAGCGCATTGTCCTGTTGCATGGCGAGTGGCACTAGAGGGTCGACGGCCCGTTCGGTCAAGTCTGTTCCGGCTATCTGCTGACCTTGCCATAGGAATCCAACTAGCAAGGCCAAAATTGACCGATAGGAGTGCATTAGAGCTGACTAGATTAGCTCGAGGGAAAGCTTGAATCCACCTCCGAGCTATTCTTGCGCACGTGTCGGGACTTTCCCCACATCCCCCCGCAGTCGAGTCGGGGATTCGGCCGCCGAGGAAAAAGGAGGTCGAACCGCGAACGGCACGAGACGGGAGTCAAGCGGGATGGAGGAGCGGCGTCGTCGAATGAGGAACAGACCGGTAATCCTTTCTCTGTCTGTGTCGACACTCGTCTTTGCTCGGGGACATGGTCACGGGTATAGCAAGACTGGAATCTGATCAACGCCCGGCGTACTGCGCCATTCTGAAGAATCACACGAATCCCGGAATTTTCCAGACTCGCCATCATTGATTCCGAGGAACTTGATGTCGACTCCAACGCCCTCGACATAGCACTACCTTTTCAACGCAACAAACATGTCCGCACCGGTTCCTCGCTCGTCCGGGTCGGATGAACAACGGCCCCGCGGGCTACAGGTGTTGGATCTGTCCATGTCGAATCCCGCGTTGTTGGATATCAAGGGTCCCGAGAGTTTGAGTTCGTTGTGGGGCGTGTTGACGCGGTGTAAGCGGAGCTTGAAGGATGGCGAGAGGTTGGAAAATATCAGTTGGCGGTGAGTTTGCGTTTTTCTCTGAGGCAGTCGGGAATGGGCGAAGGAAATGAGGGATGAAAGCCGCGCACAGCGATCTGCAAAGATCGCAACCAGAATAGGATATCTCGGAAACTGACTCTTGCCCTTTCCGCCTTTCCCGGGATCTCGTATCCCATTGAACAGGCTATGGTATCAAGCCTGCGTCAACGCCTCGATATCCCACGGCCGAACACAATCAGCACTCGACACGACGCATCCCCCAACACCTTTGTCCTCACACGAGGGAGACGACGGGATGACCGGTTCAAGCGGCGAGAGCGAGGGATGGACGAGTGATAGCGCGGCGAGCAGCGATAGTGACGGAGAGGATGTCGCGAGCAAGGAAAGCATGAAGAAGACGGAGCCAATACCGGATCAAGAACCGGCCGAGGGGGAAGACGATGACGAAGACTACGTGACGGAATCCGACGCTCCGGACTCGCCAGAAACACCACCGCCGCAGCCGCTACCGACACGGCCGAGCGTCAAAAATACTCTGTCAGCGCAGAAGGCGCGCGGGAAGGCTTCCGTTGCAAGAGGAAAGAAGGCGGTGTTATCGACGCATGGGAGACCAAAGTCCGTTGGGGAGGCGTCTGGTGCCGGGAAGAGGAGTCTGGATGCGGAAAAGAAAGTGATGGAACGGCCTGGGCTTGCATCAGTCTTCAAGCAATCATCGGAGACTTCTCAAGCTTCAAATACGGCCATTGTTTCTACTCAATCGACGCAATCCGCGGAGCCAACGAGCTCAGCTATCGCTCCCATTCCCGCTCCAAAACACGTCTCCTCGACAACATACTCAAGTTCAACACCAAAAGCATCATCCTACCCGACCCCGTCGGCATCCTACGTCCCATCTCAAACCCACTCGGGGATATCATCAACAACGGGAAGCGCACAAGCTCCTCCAGGGATCGCGCGTTCACGCTCACATCTTGAATCGGGAGCGAGACATTCCCATTCCGGGCATGTAGGCACTGTCTGGGGACAGTGGCGACGTGCGGGGGAGAGGAGTTTTGGCGAGGTTGTGGATGATGTGTTTAGGGTCGTTAGGGTGGAGGATCTGGTTCCCAAGCGGACGACGAGTCAGGAAGTGCCGACCGCGGAGGCTGGAGTGGTCCAGCGGGACCATACGCCGTTGCAGGATGATCGGCCGTCGACCAATGTTCCGCCAGAGCCCGTGGATCGAGAGTCAAAAAAGGCCAGCCTTGGGGGCGGGGACTCGGGCGTGATCGCCTGGGATGCGCTCAAGAGCACGGCTAGTACAAAGCCTGTCCGGTTCCTCCAGGAGGAGATCTCGCCGAGGACGACGCCCGGAGTGCAGACCGTCTATCACGAATCGCCATTGCAGATGCCCGTCGAGAGCCCTGCTGTGCAGTCTCCAGCCGTTTCAGAGACCCGATCTTCATCGATCGAACAAGTCGCGAGTATCAGCAACGCCATTGGACCTACTCTTGCGCCGAGCATGGGACCTATCGTCCGTGTTGTCGAGCCCACGCCTGCACCGAGTCGAGTAGGGTCCGCGGGAGAGCTGTCCCCCTTGGGGGGTAGATTGTTGGCTTCGAACGCGATCAACCATGGCTTTACGCGGCTCAAGCAACAGCGACAGCAACCGGCAGAGATCGCCCGACGCGAAAGCGTGGAGGGCACCGAGGTGTCGGATCCGGTAGTCAATGGGATTCAAGCAGAGATCGGGTCGAGTACCGGCGCGCGTGAATCAGCGTTGAGTAGGGCAAAACCTGCGGCTTCGAGGAGAACGTCGTCGGCTCGCTCGAATTGCTCGGGCATCAGTAGCGGGGCCTACTCGCCAACGGTGGAGATTGAAAATCCGATGGAAGCCGCTGGCGCTCAGGCATCTTCAGCATCCCCGTTAGCCAAGGCTCATGAGACACCGTCGCCGCAACTTTCAAGCAGCGTCGTGCAGCGGTTGAACGACAGTGCTACGGCTCGTCCTCACAAAGCATCAAGCAAGCACGCAAAACAAACCGAACACCAGGCCCAGCTTCAAGCCCAACAATCAGGAAAGAAGAACAAGCGATCGATCTTCTTCATCCAAAGCCCAGGAGATAATCGCCATCGTAGGGCAAGCGGACGTCACGGCAGTATCAGTGGAGGCAGTGAAGCTAGTACTGATCCCGATGGGGGAAGCTTTGCGGGATCGAGTATCGGTGCTGGCGCCGCGGGAAGTGTCAAGTCGCCGGGGAGGAATCGGTCGACGAGCTCTGGTGCAGCGACGAGTCCGTTGGCGCAAGAGGTGATCAGGCAGGGCATTGAGGAGCGTCTTATCGAGACGTCAACCAAGTCGGATCGAATCAAGTCACCGTCGGAACCGACGGATGCGTCGCATGCGCCACCTGAACCATCTCGTGCCGTTTCGGATAGCATCGTCCCGCCAACAAATAGAAGAGCATCAGGCGGCAGCAGGACGAGCGGTGGCGCCGGTATGAAGCGGACATCGAGCACGGCTCATGCCAATGCCCACGGTCACGCTCGTCGACCGAGCGTACATCAAATGACCCATGTCACGAGCGGTCATGCCAAGAATCATACAAGTGCGGCAGCCAACGCAGGTGCGGCCAAGCGAACGGATTCCATGTCCAACATGGCTGGACGTCTGCGTGAAATGAAGGCGAATGCTGCGGCCGCCATATCCGCCCGTCTTGCCGCACAACAAAAGGCCGAAAAGGAGCGCCTGACTGAACAGAGGAACAAGCTGCTCGCATCAAAGAGGCAGCGCAGCGAACCAGATATGCTAGCCGCTCAACAGCGACTGCTTGCCGAAGCGGGACAAGGTCAAGATGGCTCGGAAAACGACGAGGATTACGAAGACGTCGATGATGATACTGCCGCCGGGGAAGAAGAGGAAGACGACGACGCATGGAGCAGTGCGACTGACGAATCTGCCAAGGGTGCGGGGTTGGTCATCGGACAGCCAAAGCCAAAGCCAAAGCGGGACCCTGCGGCTATAGCAGCGGCCAAGGCGCTTGCTGCCGAGGAAGAGGCGAAGCGGAAGCGGGAGTTGTTCGCCAAGCGGGCCATTTTTGGTACTGGCGGAATGTCGGGCTTATCGACCGTCACCCCGATTGCGCCTCGAGCCAATTCACCTGGAGAGCTGAACCAGGCAACAGGCGCCTCCCGCCCGGGGTTGCTGACGAATCTTTTTGAAAAGCAGAGAGATGTCCTGCGCAGGGGTGACAGCATGGTCAGCTTAGTCAGTAGAAACGCCCTAGATCCGTCACGTTACTGATACCTTGCTTGCCAGGCCGAGCCTTCGCATTCTGTTCCTCCTCGTGTGCATGCTACGGAAGGCACTCGACAAAGAGAAGGGCACTCGGCCAATCTCGGCTTCAACTTGATAAACAGAAGCAAGAGTTCAGCGGCGCTGCCAATCGCCAGCGGGATAAGCGTGACAACAGGTGGTTTGATAAACTCGGGTCAATCCTTGAGTCCGGCCAAGGACACAGAGACCAAGACGACGCCCATCAGGGGCAAGGTGAGTATCATGTGGCTTTTGGCTGGCGTTTGGCTCACCTATTCTTGCAGCTCCGTCTCCCTCCGAAGCCAGACGAGGATGCCGACTTTTCCCCGTCGTCTTCGCCAGAGAATACCTCGTCAATGTTGGCTACTTCAGAGGCAGTTCGACGCCTGGAAGCCCTTTCCACCAAACGCCGATCATCAGCTCGATCGAATCTTTCGCAAGAAACGACGGAAGTCGGCGGCGCCAAGTCTCCGGTCGAGAATCGGGAAGCTGCGCTTCCGACAAGTGCATTGACCGCTACTCTGGAGAGGACCCAAAGTCATCCTATGCCTGTTCAGCAGCACTCGGTACAGTTCGTTGAGCCAGCCCTACCTCAGACGCCGACAACGCGGCGCAGGCAGATGCTTGCTACAGAACTCCCGGAAGACTTGCGAATGAGTAAGTGATGCGCTGTACTGTGCTTTATAGCCACTGATCTGCTTCGCGATAGATCTCCTTTTCGAGCGCAAATCTCGTGCGTCCGTATATCCAAAGAGCAACTTGCGTGCCACGGCCTCTGTGCATGATCTGCCGGAAGTCGGACGCGAAAGTGAATTCTCCAGCACCGAAATGTCTCGCCAGACTTCCCACAATCCAGCCGACGATGCTGCGAAGCGGGAAGTGTCGCCAAATAGTACCGCTCAGTTGCCGACTAGACGTCGATCTGGACCGAATCTGCTTAGCGGCGGCAATCTGCTCCGGCCCCTAACCAGTGCGTCCACCGCAAATGTCGCTCGGGGTACGTCAGAGGCAAATGCGCAACAGGAGCCTGCCCAGTCTGCCGTCCGTCAGCCTCTTCAGCGAGATCAGAGGAGCAAGTCGTCCGCGAACGTTTCCGATCTCTCTCGCGTTGACGCTCATCGTGGCGTCGGATTTGGAGGATGGGGTGGGCCTGACTTCAAACGACGGTCTACCGAAGGGGACAATCGGGACGCCTCGGCGGCTGAGCAGAGATTAGCCCGCTTGAAGGCTCTACGGGAACGAGAAGGTGAATTGAGCTCGTCTTTCAGAAGCCATGGATGGTAGGAGCCATCAAGTCATCCGGCTATAATTTGTTGTAAAGTGTGGTTGTATTCTTGGTATATCAGGCGAAGCGTACCGAACTGCATTGTATTCGGGTAGAAGGGTTCGAGCATTACAAGCATAAGTATGCCCATGCCATCAATCATCGTCTATCTCGATGATCTCCATCATTGCTTTACTCTGCGCCTCCTCCTCCTCATTCGGCCCATCGTCTCGGGCTAACTGCTCCTCTGAGTCCGGTTCAGGAGACACATTCTCCTCAGAGAATACATACATCGCATAGATCGCATCATCCTCCCTCTGATTTCCCCCTACAAGCTCGCTGAGCAGATCCTGTGCCAAATCTGAAGGACGGTTTAGAAGCTGCTAGCCTCGTTCATACGGACGACTTACAGCGCAGTGTGGTCACCTGCATGCGAGACCATTTCTTCATATCGGGCACCGGGGCGTAGCTGATTCGCCCGAGGGCGGTGATGAAGACGTGATGTAGTCCGTTGTACTCTTTGGGCGACTCGAGAGCACGCGCGATGACAGACCGCAAATGCACGCTAGGGACATTTGAAGACGTGGATTCCTGAGGGAAGACCAACATGTGCAGCACAGTGATCACAGATACGAGCACGCCGAAATGTCTGCTTGATGGGTTGAGATCGGTTCTGAGTCGGAGCACATTGTACTTACAGCTCTCTGTCCTCGTCTCGGGCACAGATTCCCCAGATGTGGTTCGCCAGGGTTTCCGCCAACTGGACCAGCGAAGGCACGAGATGAAAGCTGTTGCCCAGCAACGTCAGGCCGTCTGTATGCACCTGACAAATGTTGCAAACGATCGACATCACGCGGTGACATATAGCGGCGCCCTAAGAGTGTAACATAGTAGCGATGAGTTTTTCGTCTCCGCATATGGAGTCGCATACCGTTATGACACTGGCATCAGGATGATCCTGCTTGAGGTAAGTACAAATCGAGTCGACCAAAGGTGGTTTCTTGCCATCCATCAGATCTTGCGAATTACGCTGAGGTTTGACGGATAACAATGGTCGGAATAGTTCCGGATCTGACGTGGATGCGTGTCAATACCTAAACGAGCGCGCCTTGTTGAAGACTCACCGCATGCCATCTTGCTCAACAGATCTAGAGCGTCGACTACGACCGAGATGGGCGACTTGACCGAGACGAGGGCGCGTATGCCTTCTGAAGCAGACGCGAAGGTTGCATAACTGGAACGATGGAAAGTTACGGTGTGAAAAAGGATTTCGCGCCGCGGGTGCTTACCAAGGCGGTGCCTCTCCGTCCATCGAATATACGTTGGCAAGCATCGCGCATATCGCATAGCCGAGTTCGACTCTATGCGCCCACGGCAGCGCAAACTGGTCCTCTCCGTCGAATTCCCCCTTCGAGACCGCTGCCCCGGCTTTCCCCCCGCCCGAGTCGGGCTCGGGTGGCGGCCAGTACTGAGATATCAGCGTAGAGAACATGTTCTTGGGCATGTCCATCGCTGCAACGCTGAAGACGGCCGCATATTGGGGAACTCGTATGCAGAGGAGCGAGAGGAGTTGCATCATCGATACCAAAGTTGCCGGGCTGACAGACTGAGCGGCAGCGTTAACGTTGCGGCAGAGCCGGGTTGTCCGATCAACTCACCTCGTCTCGATCGATCATGAGATCCAGCAAATCCCATAATGCTTGATTGACATCGCGGCAGAAATCCACTGGCGTCGCTTCTTGATTGCCGCATGCTTCAAGAAATGACGAGCACTTTTCTTGAAAGACGGGAAACGAATTCGAACTTGTGCTTGAATGGCTGGTCAAGATCCGCTGTACCGTTTTCATCGACTCGCTCGGCGACTCCCAAATCGGGGTATGGAAGTGCGTGAAGATGATGTGATTGACCTGCGACTGTGTCAGCCCGGGTCACGCATCAGCAGACTCGACTCACCTCAACGATGACGTCCTCCTCAACGAGATCCATGTACACGTCTTCTTCTTCCTCCCGGACCAGCGGGTACGCGTCTTCATGCATATCAAAGTCTGGCGCTTGCGCTTCCTCGAACACCGAAGGTGTCGGCGACGCATGCCCCCCGTCCTCTGCATCCTTGCGCATATTCCTCTTCTTATAGAACGGTCCCTGCGAATCCCCTGCAAACGTATCGAGCAATCCGGGAAACTTTCCGCCCGTTGGCGTGCCCCTATCCGGCTCTAAACAGGCGATCAGCACACGCGGAAGCCTCGAGAACGCCAAGGGAACTCACCTTTCCCGTTCGACAACCTCGCCTTGCGCGAACTCGCCGTCAACGGCTTGGGCGTCATGAACCCCGCCGCCAACATCTCCGGAACCGGTGGGGGACCCATGTTGCCCAACCGCTTGCCTCCTCTGCCGGCGTTCGGGGCCCTCTTCGTCGGGGATCGGCAAGGCGTGTACGCGTAGTTGGCGTCGACGGGGAACTGGGATTGCTGGGAAGCGGATACGCCATTGGCGCGGGATGGGGTGGATTGCATTTGTCGGGCGCGTTGGGTTGTTCCGAAGCGGGCTTTGACGTGTGAGGATTGCTCGTTGTGCATCTGCAGGGCGAAAGGGTCAGACGAGGACGTGCCTGGGGAGAAAGTTGGTTACCTTGAATGCGTGATCCGTCTGTACGGTATCCAATGCCCGTCGATGACCCTGTCGCTCGGATTTCAACGTCTCCTCGAGCGTCGACAGCTGCTTCTGCAAGTCTGTAAACTTGGTTTCGGCGTGTTTTTTTTCCTACGACAGCACGAGAAGGATGAGTTCGCGAGTTGGGATCGATTGAAAGGAATTCATACCTCGTCCGCCTTCATTCGAACAGTCTTGACTTCACCTTGGTACCTCCACAACTCTTGCATTGCCCTTTTCTCTCTTTCCTCGACTTCTCTCTTCTCCTTGACCATCTACGACCCAACGAAAAGTCAGAACAAGACTCCTATATCGATCACTACACGTACCTGCGCAACTTGTTGCCGTAACGCCTCAATCTCATCCCGCGTGACACCCGCCCCCACACTCGGCCTGGGCACCGCTGCCCCACCGGTCCCCGCCGAAAGCTGCGGCGGCACGTTCCTCATCACACCCTGCTGCGACGCCATCATCATCGGCGGCGCACGAACGCCCTGCGACCCGTGCTGCTGCTGCTGCTGCTGCTGCTGACTGGCGGAAAAGACACCCTGGATCGCGGCCCGACGCGCGTTCTCGCCGCCGTCGCTATGGACGCGGGTGAATGGTTTCTGGCCCGGGCGAAAGGCCTGGGATCCGGTAGGAGGCCGCGGTGGATTGATGCTGGGGCGCGAGGTGTTTTGCGGGTTGAGTTGGACGCTGGACCCGGCTTGACTTGTAGGTCCGAACGAGGCGGATCTCGAAAACGTTCGTCCGGGGGTCCCCGCCGTCGTCTCGTGTACAGCTGCGCCTCCCTGATCACGCTTCAACACGTCCGCATCCAACCCCTGCATCCGAACGTCCTTGACCTCGGACGACAAGTAGTTGCCCATCTCGTCCGCAAAGAATTCGGGGCCGCCGTATTCTTCGTCGTCGTCGGATACATGGCCGGCGTGTGTCGTCGCCGGGGGAACGGGGGGAGCGGTCGTGCGTGGGAGTTGGCTCGTTGCGGGACTTGTGCCGCGGGACTGGACTCCGTTGGGAGGGCGGATAGCGCTGTTTTGAATTTGCTGGGGACGGGGACGCATTCCCATTCCTGGGACGGCACTTGGTGGTCTACCATTCGAATGCGGATTCGCGAGTTGATGATGAGCTATCTCGTCAAGAGATAGAACCGACATCAACAGAAATCCAGCTCACTCGCGGTGTAACTCACAACCTCTACCCCTCAGGTTCAAAGATCCAGCAGGGGCCACCGTATGATGATACCTCCCCTGCGGCTTCCCCGCCAAAGCATTTCCCGCCTGAGCAGCAGCTTGCGTCGGTGCATTCTGTTCTGCCGCCTTGACGATCCGATCGAGCTCGAGCAGGGAGGCCGGGTTAGTGAAGAGGTCGTCTTCAGGGATGTCAAAGTCGTCTGACATCTCGGGGCCGGTGTTCGGGCGAGGATAAGGAGGAGCGTTGGATCCAAACTTGAAGCGAATAGGCGCGATTAAAGAGCTTTGGCAAGTCAGTAGTCAGTCATGTTTCAGTGCACGTCTCTTGACTTTACTTGAAACGCGTTCGATCGTGTTTTCGCCAGAGTTGGGCGGTCAGGGGGAACGGGACTCGTTCATCCATTTCATTTCTACTCGACTCACTCCCGTCTGTCCCTCTGTTGCCCTCTGTAATCAATACGGGAGCTGATCTCCTCCCCCAGCCCGCACGCCATGGTCTTCATTCCCGCCCTTGTACATATTCAACACTTTGAATGCCCTGGATGCCCTGTATGCCCAAAATAATCATCAGCCGCGCGAATTCTTATCGCTCGGACGAGGCCGAAGCCGAATCGACGGCGGTGCTCATGCTCGCTAGTAGATGACGAGTAGGCATTATATATAGCCCGAATCCCAAACTAGCCACAAGTTCCCCCCTCTCCTCGTACAACACCATGGGCGCCATCAAGCTATCCGATAAACAACTCGTCGTCCACGACCTCGCCCTGCCAACGCACGATTCATCGGTACCCACTCCGAAACCACGTACGTTTCCGAAAAAACTCCTTGCCCTCCTCCTCGCCGGCTCGCTCTTCCCGCTTCTCTCGACGCACCTGCTCTTCCCCTCCCCATCCACGCGGGACGCTCCAGCCACTCAATCAATATGCCAGCAGTCTCCGATTCTCACCCCGCGGGGGAACGTAACGGAATTGTATACCGAGAAAGCGAAAGAGCGCATCATCGATTGGTTGAGTGGGGCCGTGCAGATCCCGACAGAGGCGTATGATGATATGCGGGATGTCGAGGGGGATGAAAGGTTCAAGGTGTTTGGTGTCTTTCACGAATGTACGTACCATCCGTCCCGTTCCTAAACATCCGCGCTAATCGATAGCCACAAAGACCTGGAGGACAAGTTCCCTGCACTGCAAGTCCCCACGAAATGGCACGGGGCAACGGCTAACGAGCGTGGGATAGGTACAAGACCCTCTCTGTGGAAAAGGTAAACACCTACGGCCTCGCGTACGAATGGACGGGATCGGACGAGTCGTTGAAGCCGTTGATGCTGGCCGCGCATCAGGGTACGTTTCCTCCTCTCATCCCTTGCAAACATTGCCCAAAAGCTAAGGGATATGTTGATCAGATGTCGTCCCCGTTGAACGGTCTAACGTCCTCGATTGGACGTACCCCCCTTTCTCAGGGCACTACGATGGGACCAACATCTGGGGCCGTGGTTCCTCGGACGACAAGACCGGCTTGATCTCCATCATGTACGTCGCTACACCTCTCACCCCTCGCCCCTCACCAACCGCTAAGCCTACTGCGCAGGTCCGCAATCGAACTCCTCATCGAGGGCGGGTTCAAGCCCACGCGGACCGTCGTCCTCGCGTACGGATTCGACGAAGAATGCGGCGGCAAGGTCGTAAGCTTTCCCCTCCCCTTGCGCGCGTTCCCATCGTGCTGATCTGGTGAACGATGATAGGGCGCCTTGGCGCTGGGAAAGTACCTCGAGGAGCGGTACGGAAGGGATTCAATGTTGATGCTCGTTGATGAGGGGTCCGGATTGACGGAGCGATATGGACAGGTACATTCTGAGGATTGGATTGCCTCGTTGTCCCGCTGACGCGCGATTGGTAGACTTTTGCCGAGCCGAGTACGGGCGAGAAGGGATACCTCGATGTCGAGCTGTCCGTCGCTACACCCGGAGGTCATTCCAGTGTTCCACGTGAGTCAAGCCCCGGTCAAGGACCTTTTATATTCTCATACAAGTTTCCGTAGCCCCACACACCGGCATCGGTCTCCTCGCGCTCGCCATCAACGCCCTCGAGAACAACCCGCTCCAGCCGTACATGTCGCGCAAGAACCCGTTGTTCCCCGCGATGCAGTGCTACGCGCACTACGGGCACATTGATGGCGAGATCAAGGATACGTTGAAGCTTGCCGCTGATGAGGGAAAGCGCGGGGACAAGGCGTTGAACAAGTTGGCCCGCTTGATTGCGGGTCTCGGAGGACAAGAGAGGGCGTCTGTGACCACAACGAGGGCGGTGGATCTCGTCAAGGTATGTTCGAATCGCACGTTTCTCGACAGCGACTGACCGCTCGTAGGGAGGAGTTAAAGTCAATGCCCTCCCCGAACTATCTCAAGCCGTCATCAATCACCGGATCAACACCGATTCCTCGGTCGCGGAACTCCAGGAATCAATGATTGACGTTCTTCAGCCGTTGACGGAGGAATACGGGCTGTCATTCCGCGCGTTTGGAAAGGAGATTAGCGCAGTAAAAGACGGAAGGGGAACCTTGACGCTCGCCGAAGCGTTCGAATCTGCGTCAGTCCTCCAAGCTGAGAGAATGAATGGAGCTAACGTGTCCATAGCCTCGAGCCCGCGCGCGTCTCGCCGTCTGATACGGATTCCCCGGCGTGGAACCTCCTCTCCGGCTCCGCCAAGGCGACTTGGAGTACACGTAAGGGAGCGGACCATACGGATCTGATCATGGTCCCCGGCCTCGGGATCGGGTGAGTACCGCCTTTTCTGGCTTGAACTCTACTGACGCGCGGCGTAGAAACACCGACACGAAGCGGTACTGGAACTTGACCAAGAACATCTACCGATTCGGATACCTTTTGGCCTCGGAAGCCGGCGGCATCCATACGATCGATGAACATATCAAGGCGGATGCGTTGGTGGAGGCCGTGAGGTTTATGCAGAGGTTGATTGTGAACGCGGACGAGTATCATGGCAACTGAGAATAGGATCAAGTAGATTTGATAGGAGAGAGTTTCGTGCCAGTACTGTTTTGCCAAATGCAGTCAATAGAATAGAAAGTCGTGACATATCGCAATCGAGTCCTGGTGTCAGTCGTTCCACCGGAAGACGTCGCGAGAAAGCGACAATGATGATGTATACGCCTAAGACTCACCATGTAACCGAATGCCTTGTTGCGTTGACCAGGAGGACCTGCTGGACAGATCCTGTGTTCGTTGACTAGCTCGCATCGAATCATAGCCATAAGCGGTGATACAGGTTTGGTCTCGTCCTTGACAACAAGACTTGCACCTACCGGACTATTCGCGTCGGCAAGGCGAACCAAATATCAGCGCATTCGCCCTACGCTTATATGCATCAGCTTGGTATAGCACCCGTGCCGTCGATGAGACGGGGTGACGAGGTGACGTGGCTGCTGATGCGCAGGAACGGTGGGATTCAAGTATTTGTTGCGACTGCGGGCCGCAAAGATGTGTCAATGTTCGTGACGTCCGGCTGGGTTGCGAAGCTTCATATGCGAACTACGTGCGCGTTGAATCTAGGAGATACCCAACCACGGCAAGGGAAGGCGCAGGATCAAGCCAACGGACCAGTGCACCATGTAATTGCCCATGCATAATCCACACAGCATCTATACACGCTCAAACCCAATCTGATCCTCCCACGAGCCAACCCTCAAGCCCGTCTCCCCCTCGCTCCTCTCGACAACATACCTGATCAACTCATACCGCTCGTAAACGCCCTTCGCCAGCCCCGCCGCCACTCGATGCCGCGCCAACGTACTCGCCCTCCTCGCATCCTCCCGGGAAGCCCACAAGCAGGTCGCGACGTTATCCCCATTCTCGTCGGGCGCGCCGTACCAGTAGAACAAGAGCCCGCCCGAGGCGACGGCTTCCTCGTGTGCGAGGCGGTCGGCTGTGTAGAGGGAGTGCGAGGAGGAACCGGGGCGACGGGTGGAGCGGAAGAGGACGCCGTAGTATTTCCGTTTGACCTCGAGCGGCAGGGCGGGAAGGTGTGGGTAGTTGAACGTCTGTTGGATTAGAGGGATGTATGCTTCTGCTCTACTTGAGAATCCGGGGCAGGTGTCGGGATGGGTGTTGAGCAGTGGATTATGCGGGACGACGAGCGAGTCGGAGAGGAGGCGGAATGCACGGGCGTAGTCCGGATCGAGAGGACGGAAATGGTGTAGTGCGCGCCAGAGGTGAATGTCGTTTTCCGTAATGTCGGGCAGACGAGAGCGGGTGTATAGGACCCGCGGAAATTGAGAGGGCGACGAATGAAGGAGTCGTGGTGCCTCGTCGTCGTTGGTGTCGGCGTCTTCTTCTTCGGAAAGAGTATCGCCGTTTCCCAGGGTAACAACCTCTAACGGAAGCCTCGATAAGATCGGCAACGGAACCCCACCGCCAACGACTTGCCCGCTTCTCGTCCCGCCCTCGGGAACGACCGTCGTCGGGCCCTGCTGCTTCTCCGGTCGCGGCGCAATAGCGCCCGGCGCGATCCTAAAATGCGGGACACCCAACGCTTGGCGAACGAGGTGGATCGGTTTCGCACGGGACCGGCCTCGGGTATGAGGGAGTGGGAGGGAGTCTGTTGAGGCTGATTGAAGGTTCTGCATTGCTCTGTGGGGCGGGAATGTCAGTCTCGAAACGGGATAGACAGGTTCGGGAGGGTGCTTACGTGTTATGAGATCGGTGGAAGTGTTTTCAAGTCGCGTGTCAGGAAGACCTGTAGGCTTTCGTCGCGTCGCGATGGACAAAGTCGAAGAGTGTTCGTTTGCTGTACGTGGGGCCGTCTTGCCGTCGTAGCTTTTCTCTGGCATGGCATCCCCGCCATGTTTTCGTCCTCATCTTGTTGATATACTCCACCCATGAGCCATGCTGGGGATGGGCGTGCTTAGGTCATGTCGCCATCGTGATCGTCTACTCGAGGGAATGTCGACAGAGCACACCATCTTCCCTCACGTTGTCAAGCCGACAGGCGTGCTCGATCGACGGGGTCTATTCAGATGAATTCACATGAAGGGCAAGCTTAGGTAATCATTTACCCTATGACATCACCGCCGAATAGGGAAACCTTTGTGGGGGTATACGTCATCCCATCGGGGCATGTCATCCGCTGATAACGTCGTCTGCCCTCTTTTTCCCTTTTCCGCCCCGGTGTTCTTACGTAGGTCAGATCACCAGAGTCTTATAACGGGAAACACCTCGAAGGAATCTTTACATCGCGTTTAGTAAGTCCTATCATGGCTGTTGAACACGCAGAGACAATCGTTCAACTCGCGCTCACCGGTCTTCTTTCGGCACCCGTCATACAGACCGTCTTTCAGCCCCACGAGAACGCGCAACAACCGAAATCGGACATTGAACTCGAACACCACGAGCACAAACCCGAACAGACATCAAGTGAGTCTTCCCCGCATCATCAACAGAAAGCGACGACGATGACCGACCCTGCTGCTGCTGCTGCTGCTGCTGCTGCTGCGCCCGTCGTCCTCGCCCCTCCGCTGCCAACCAACGTAGACCAAGAACGACAGCTATTCGTCCAGAACGCTTTACATTCCGGACACTTTGAGACGAGCACCAACGAAGAACGGATCGAGATTGAACGACCGACCGAGATTCAAGAACCGCAGACGGCTGGACTGGAGGATACCAAAGAATCCCCGTTCAACGCACAACCCACAACCACCGAGAAAGAACAAGATCCCGAGCAGAAAATGGGCCTTCTTTCAGTTTTAACCGGAAACATCCCCGCCGATATCTCGTCCCCCGCCAACAGGGACTCGTCGAACGGCCACGGAATCATCTCGAATGACTTGCAAGCGAACACGGTCGGACCGACGACGAAGCAGGGCATCGTGAGGAGTGATACCGTCAAGAGTCACTTGACGACGGGAACACGCGATGGTGTTGAGCGATCTGCTACGCCCGTTGGGGAACGATCCGCCACGCCGGCATTCGGGGAACGAGCGTCAACCCCGATTGGGAAACGAGCGGTCACCCCGGCCCCCATCTCGGCAACGTCTGAACGTGGCCCTATCCTCGGTGCCACGGGGGACGGGTACTCTCCCCTCCCCGTGGCGGCCCAACACACGACCGGAGACGTTCCCCAGCACCACGCTTCTGCGTCTTCCCTTGAGGACGGGAGGGTCGGGACGGAGGCGTTGAATGATCGTGCGGATTTGCCGGTGCGTGAGCGCGCCGAGGAAGGGGTCCCGGTTAGTGGTGGTCCGGATGGGAGGTATGAGGGTGTCCGAGGGGAAGAATCGCTCGCGAGGCCTCCGTGAGTTTTGCGGTTTTGAAATGAAAGTGTGTGCGCTGATGATTCGTGTAGGTTGGGAGACGATAAGCCTTCCCGATCATACATCAAACGTCCGGACTCGGTCATCGGGACCAACACCACCACGTCTACCCACAACGGATCCATCCGAAACGGCTCCCCGTCCCCTATGCAACAGGCACCTCGTTCGGTAGACTACGCCACGGCCACCCCCGCGGCGCTTGGGCACCCGGAGAAGGAGGTCGTTAGTGTCCCTGCTGGAGGGGCGTTGCACCATGAGCATGAGTACAAGGAGGAGAGGGGGGAGACGCCCGTGAGGCAGTTGACGGGGGAACAGCCGTACGGACAGCAGCAGCAGTTCAATCAGCAACAGTACAACCAGCAACAGCAGCACCAGTACGGACAATACGCTGCGCCTGCAGCTGGCGCGGGACTTGCTGGTGCCGCTGCCTACGGCCTCCACCAGCACCACGAACAACAACAGCAGCAGCAATACCCTCAACAAGGGTACCAGAACGACCCTTCCTTTGCGCACGAACGCGCCATGTCCCCCGGCCCGAACAACTTTGTCGCCGGTCAGCAGGGCCAGCACGATCCGTCCCAGCACATGTCGCGGCTTTCCTTCCAGGACCCGCCCCACCAGCAGCAGGGCGGCATGAACGGCGCCTTGGCTCCCGTCGCCGCAGGCGCAGGTGTCGGTCCGTCCCCGGGCCCGCCCGTGTCCGCGTTCGCGCCCACGGCCGCGCAACGACGAACGCCCGAACCCACGTCCGACTTGGCGCGGAACTCGACCATGCGCTCGACCGCGACGGGCGGCGGTCTTTCCCGGGGCTCGACCCTGCGCAAGGGCGGAGCGTTCGCCAATGGTTCCGCGTTGCAGGGTGCCGGTGTGGGCGAGGCGTTTGGAAGGGATGATATTCATACGCGCACGAGCTTGGGGGATCGGCAGCTGATGGGTGCCGGAACGGCTGGAGCGGCGGGTATGCACAAGATTTCCAAGGAGGAGGGTGAGTAACAGCAGGACAGGTGCCCGTGTGGGTCGTGCTCATGGCGGGTTTAGCGAGGGATGCCAAGAGGTTGTCAAAGATGATCAAGGTCGAGGGGAAAACCGAGGCTGCCGCCGTCAAGGGCGCCATCAAGGAACTCGAGGCGCTGCAAAAGGTTCAACGAGCCGCTCATGCTGTACGTACAATTCGTCCAGCCTTCCCTGCGGGCTTCTCTCACACTTCTATTCCATTCTCAGGAGGAACTCAAAGCCCAACAGAAACACGCCAAGTTTACCCGTGTCGAGCACAAGGCCCGCCTCCGATTCCTCAAGGAAAAGGAACGCTACGAGCGCGTCGAGGCCCAGCTGAGGTCCATCGAGGCCGATTACGAGGCCAAGCGGGAGCACGCGGCGCAGCAGACCGACTTGTTGGCCGAGAAGACGCAAGAGTTGAATGACTTGAGGGCGCAGAAGGCGGCGGATGATGTGAGTCCGGTTCAGGGTGATGAGTTTGACGGTGGCTGACTGTTTGTGTAGCGAGAACGTGAACTCAAGCTTTTGGCTTTGAAGAATCCGGGCCACGCTTAAGCATCAATGAGGGTGTTTGATACACGATCTGATGAACGACGAGAGTGCACGAGAGTAAGAAACGCAATGTAAATTACATAACGACTTTGAACCGGAGAATTATAATATATCATAGTCGAAGAATAATGTTGCCCTGATGTCGGGTATGCGTTGGCTGCCCTCTTGTTGGATATCCATGTCGAGACGTTGATGAATACGTAGGACCCCGTTTGGGCACCACCCATCAGGCGCGCCGGCGTCAGATACGGCACAACCTGAAACAAGGGGTAAAGCCGCTCCGATCTCGACCTGCCCATGAATGTCGGTCACAACGGCGATAGTGGCTGCAGGGAGTTCGGTATCCTTCACTCTGCCACAATGACGAGTTTCGAAGATATCCTCCTTCGGTGTACAATGTACGCTCAAAGCTCCAGACACAGCGAATAGGCAGATTCACTTCCAATCATTGCCTCGGCTGCGTTCCTGAACGGCCCGGAGTAGGGGAAGGAGTTGAAGAGATTCAACAGAGATTTGCCCGCGAATGGTAACGACCGCAGCTGCGCACTCGAGGTATGGTCAGCTGTCCTGATTCCGCACTCTCGGCGGACCATCTGTGATCTCGTAAAGTATTTCCTAGAGACCCGCATTGTTGAGAATGCCCGAGGCTTTGCAAATCACTCGGTGATTCCACCGGATAGCAAGTTGCTGAGGCTGTTGGCAGGGTTGCATGAATTATGAACCTGCATGGTCATTCTCACGCTGATTATTCCCCGTCCCCGATAGCTCTCCCGACTGGCATGCGTTCGGCATTCCGGCCCTTCATGTGAAAAGGCGTCCAAGAGGCGCTTGAAGCTGACCCCACGAGAGCCATGCAGCTCCCTGTGCCTGCCAGAGCATACAAGGGAGTGACGAGGGAGGTGAAGAAGGGAATACTGTATGAGGCTGCAAGTGACTCGGCTTCATTTCTACCCAATGTGCCAATCATCAATCATTGACCCATGCGCTAACATCGAGCGGGCCGGGGCCTCGTTGGTGCTCCGGAGTTTTCTCAATAAACGAGCGGTCCGAAGCGGACAAGCTAGTGAACTCTTTGAAACCTCATCAACCTCTTCATGAGCCACCTTCCTCTCGGGGAGACTTCACTTGCCCCGCTGCAAACGAGCTGTGAGGGGACAGCTGAGAGGACGACGGCAGACTATATATAAAGGCCGCAGACGAAAGACGGGGGGAATGGGGTGCGTGCCGCAAGGACTTTCCCATATCCACCATGCTCACTTCAACCTTGTCTAAAGTTCTCGTCGCTCTGTCGGCCTGCTCCCTCGCCGCTGCTTCGCCTCTGCACCAGGTCGAGGCAAGGAACAACGGTGGCGCTTCTTCCGGTCGAAAAACATGTGTCGTTCCGTCGCAATATATCTCAAGCAACGGTACCGCCGATGACTCGGTCGCCATCGTCAAGGCCTTGACCGACTGCAAGGATGGAGGTCTGGTGCAGTTCCCCATGGGTACCGACTAGTACGTAATGCCTTAGTCCTAGTATACGCGAGGCTAACCTCGCCTTCATGAAGCTTTGTCGCAAATCCCGTCGTGGCTGTAAACTTGTCCAACGTCCGAATCGAGCAGTATGGAAACCTGCATCTCCCCCAGGACATCGAATACGTCCAAAACATCGTCAACTCCACGTAAGCCCTTGCGTTGCGAAACTCCGTTGATCCTGCTTCAATATTAATACCTATCCGTCAGTGAGCAAACTTGGGCTGCGGCGATCACCTGGTTCATCCTGAACGGCAACAACATCGAGTACGTCGGTACAAAGAACGTATCAGCTGGTTGGATCTACAGTTATGGGTACGTTGTGCTGTGGCTCCCAATCAGTATGGCTAGCTGAAATCCTTTGCGCTGACAGTCAGGCGTGGTGGGACAAAAACAAGGGTACCGGTCTGCTCGCAAGGTGAGCACTTGCCTGCGAACCGATCTTTCCCCCAGTACTAATCGGCATACCACAGGCCCCATCTGTTCCAGTGGAACGCAAAGAACGTGACTATCACGGACTACAAGGCCAGCAAGCCAATCGCCTGGTATGTCCCCTCACCAGCCTGGTTAATATTGCTGATCGCAACGGCGCTCTCCAGGAACATGAGATTGAACGGTGACAACTACACCATCAAGGACACGATCCTCGATGCCGAGACGACCGGCGGTTTCCCCTTCAACACCGACGGCTTTGACGTTGCGTGAGTCGCTTGGAGCAGACTTGTAACGGCGCATCCTGACCTTCCCGCCCAAAGTGCGACGAACGTCTTGATTGACGGCTTCACCATCTTCAACGGTGATGATGCAGTTGCCATTCAAGCTGGTGCCAAGAACGTCACTGTTCGAAACGGTATGGCTTCCGGACCCGGTTGCCACGGCATGTCCATCGGAAGCTTGGGCCAGAACCAAGGTCTATTCGCTAGCGTTTCCAAGTGAGTCGCCTCGGCAGCTTTAGCTTCTTGCGTCGCTGACCTTCTGGCACCTGTACTACAGCATCACATTCGAT
Organism: Naganishia albida; assembly: GCA_001599735.1. NCBI lineage: Eukaryota > Fungi > Basidiomycota > Tremellomycetes > Filobasidiales > Filobasidiaceae > Naganishia > Naganishia albida. Next base: position 259,105 of record BCHV01000008.1, read on the forward strand.
CACATCACCATGGTAAATGCGTTGTACGGAGCTCGATTCAAGAGCTGGATCGGAGGCCAAGGCTTGGTGAGTGTCTCGCTCGGTCGCACACATCTAGAGCTAAACAGAATGACCCGTAAAGGCCGAGAACATCACCTGGAGCAACATGCGGTTCTCCAACGTGTCGTACCCGCTCTACGTCACCAGCAAGTACTTCAACCAAGGGTCTGCTCAAACACAAATTCAGGTAAGGTTTCGAGGTTTGCTCGGGGAAGTCCCCAGCTCATCGCGATCTTCTTTCCGCAACACAGCAAGGCGCCGTCACCGGCCGACCCAATAACAGCACTGTCGTCACCAAGAACTTCGTGAGTTCACCTCCTATTGAATGGCCTGAAGCCTGTCTAATGTCAAGCTTGTCTTTCACAGCGATGGGAGAATATTTCCGGAACGATCAACAGCCGAAACCCCGGAGACGGATCTTGCGCCAGTGACCCTGTGAGCCTTCTTTCGTTATTGCTCAGTCCTGCCGAAACTGACAAGTGCGGCAATATAGTGTTGGTACGAACAGGGTCTCCCAACCCTTGACGGCACTCAGGCGATCGTCCTCGACTGCGGCAGCGAGACGTCGTGCCAGAACTACAACTTCAAGAACATCCAGTTGTTGCCGTTGACCCTGGAGCCTGCATCGGTCATCTGCTTGAACGCCACCGCCCCGCTCAACCCGGGATTGGGCTTCACCTGTGCCAACGGAACATATGCGCCGCAGTTCTAAGTTATAGGGGGTTGGAGGAGGATGAGTTATAAACCTTTATAAAAGTAGAGATCATAGTCATGCAAGCGAGATGCAAAGGAAACGACGACCGCAAATACTGGTGCGAGCAGTCATTGTAAAAGAAGAACCGAACGTATGCATTTATCTACCCAAATGTGTTCACGACCTCTCGAAGGCAGGCTTCCTTGGACTTCTTCGCCGCATAAACTCTGAACCGCAGTTGCTCACGATTCGATTACTTGTGTAAACGGTACATCCACGCGTATCGTATATTGCATGGATGTAAAGAATGACCTGCTCCGCGGCTCCTGTTTCACTCGAACGGATTCGTCCTTCCGGCCTGCCAAACCAGATTAGCACTCTCGCAGTCGCCAGCGGAACCAACAACATACCTGTCCCTCTTGTCCACCATCATCCAAATCATCTCCCCACGCACACAAAGCATGCCACCACCTATCCCTCCTAACCTCACCTCCCGCCGCGCCCGGCGCCTCGCTATATCCGCCTCCACTGGCCCCGCCGTACCAATGTGGTCCTTTCCATCCGCTTGAAAGGCTGTCCATACGTTCGTGGCGCACGGGCTCGCTGTTGCTCGTTGATGCACGCATGTTGGGGCGTGACTGCCTTTGGTGCGGGTCGTAGGCTGACGGTTCGGGTCTGAGCAGGGGCACGGGTTCTGTTTCGATACCTGGTTGAGTTGCGCGTGATGGCGAGTCTGTTGCTGCTGGTGCCGGGATAGGATAGCCCGTCGAGTGTATGTGAGAGGAAGACTCGAATGGGTTTGTGGATGATGGGCGGGAGATGGTTGGTGGTCGGTTGAATGATGCCGGTGAACGTGGTGGTTGATAGCTGAGCGCGATCTATCAAAGACGCCATCAGGCCTGGCGTTAAGAACAGAAACTTATAGCTGCTCACATCAGCTTCATCCATCTCTCCCTGTTCCAGCCATCCTTTCCGCCGCCGATCTTCCCTCTCCTCGGCAACCGTACTATCTACACTGGGGATCCTCCAGAACCCGAATCCACTCGTCGGCCTCTTACCCGGCTCGTCACCTGCGACCAATGTCGCCGATCCATTACTCGAGGACGAGGTGTTGCCGCGGCGTGTCCGATTGCGCAGAAGGGTAGATGCGCGTGAGAGGCCCGAGGCGAGGGTTGACGTGACGGGTGTAAGAGAGCCGCTTTGCGTGTGCCCATGGGCGGGGAGGAATTGTTTGCTGGCACGTGCGGCCTTACGGCGGGCCATGTCGACGGCGGCGATATGTGCGAGGTGCTGGTAAAGGAATCAGCAAGGGTTGTTAATGATCGAGAGCGATACTGACCTCTTTGATACGTCGTTCTTCTGCGTCTTCCTCACTAACGGGCGGATACGCCGCACCATTCCCCAACTCCATCGCGCCTGGTCCCTCGCGATTTCCTATCGTATCCATTCCCATCTCCAAATCTCCCTGCTGCCGCTCATACGTACCCCCGCGCGGCTCTTCATCAGGAAACACCAACGGCCGTTCACTTTCCCCCGATCGATTCCGCTGTGGATGCGGACGAACGGTCAAGTACTCTGGTTCCTGATACGCTTCGTATCCGAACGAACCATCGGTCTCTACGTCGAGGGACCGACCTTTGCCCTTGCCTGAGTTGGACCGCTGTGCGTTCGGCGAGAGGTAGTCCATGTCGGTGCGGTGGGGCTGGAGGTGGGGGTTCCACTCGGCGCGAGGAGTTGGCAGGTCGTCACTTTGCCGGGGTTCAGCGTCTTCTGTCGTGGATATGCTCGGACGGGAGTGTGCTGCTATAGTAGAGTCCGCCATGTTGATTGCTGGGATAAAAGTAGAAACTAGAAGAGCAAAGTAACGAGAGACAGCAATGTTCAACAACAAGCAAAGCACGTTTCACCAGAGTTGGCTCAACGCGTCGCCCCGACTCGTCTGTCGCGACCGGATTATACAGTAGTCTCGTATATTATAAGTGTATAGGATACAGTAGTATGGTTCTTCACGCTACCAAAACACCCTCACCTGCCTCTGATTCCCCTCGCTCTTCTCCTGCTCCTCTACGAATGCCTGGCGAGACCGTTTCGCTCTTTGCCCGGCGGTCAAGATGATCAAAGCTAGTCCTGCTATCACGCACCACCTAGATTGGAGGAATGGCGATCAGGATCGCAGGATCGTTTCCTGTTCAGAATTACAGGACTTACGCAAGGTTGACCGTAAAGTTCTGGAGGAGGTGGTTCTTTGTGGCAAACATGATGCTCTTGGTTCCATCGACTGCAAGTAAGGCGATGAGCGGGACTCGTGCAACAAATCGAAAGATGTAGCTTACCGTTGTTCCACACCGGCATGATGAACCTGCAGAGCCAGCTCGGGCATTAGACTGGTTCCTTGCTTTCAGCAAAGTCGCTACTCACCCGTAGGAATACCACGGATCCAGCGCGGCGAGGTCAAGGAACGCCACCGAAACATTGATAATAACCCTACGCAAATCCGCAACTCAGCTCTTCCCACTCCTTCGGGTCAGGCGTATCAAACGTACCAGAACAACAAGAAGAACGGAAAGAACGGAAGGCCGAGCACCTCGAGCATGAATTCCATGACGAGTCCGAGACCTGTCATGGTTACCCAGTTCAACCTGTCACCAACAGCGTGAGCGGCGTCGGCTGAAGGGGCTAGGAGAAAGACGTACATCCAGTAGAGAAAGAACCCGATGTGGCCGTATTTTCTGGTGAAATCCACACCAAACGCGAGCGAGAGGAATCTACGTTGAAGGGAATCAGCACTGGGCCCCATACACGGGCGGGGAGACGGCTCACGAGTAGTGCAGGGATACCCAAAAGTAACCCGTGACAGGCGCTAGAACCTTGATAGCGAGTTCACTCCCGAGCGAAAGCTTGTGTCGGACTTGCTCAAACGTCGGCTTGAATACGAGCGAGATGAGGAACGTAAAGATGATCTGCCCTTTCCAAGCATCAGTCACCGTTCCCAAACCTGAGGGCAGACGTACAAGATAAATCGCGCCCGCCGTTGTTGCCGCCTCGCCCGCCAACTGATTTAACGGCTGGAGGTTATGCTCATTATACCCAAACGCATACGTCAACGCCGACGGGTCTGCTGTGGTGAGGTAGTTGACCCCGCCGTCCACGCCCGCGGCGGCTTGGTTGAGCACAGTCTGGGCGTGGGCGATGCTTGCTTCTTGTGTGGCAGAGTTGAGAAGGGTAGTTACCTGGGTTGCGAGGTATTGATTGGCAGCGTAAAAGTTCCGAGCTTCGGTGTAGATGAATGTTCTGAGGGTAGGGTTTGTAAGGGAAGGCTCGAACGCCGTGGAGTACTTACACTGCTCCGGACGCTGTAAGGGCGATATCAGAGCCGGTTCTGTCGAGAAATACAGGAAAAGCTCACGATCGTATCCTTCGCCACCTCCACTGACAGCGTTCAAAGCACTCATCGTTGCATTCCCGTTGACAATCACCACCGCCCAGACATCCTGCTGATTGACCCTCTCCATCGCCCAATCACTCGCATTCAACCCTGTCGTATACCGAACCTGTCCATCGGCATCCTTCAGCGGTAACGAAAAACTCGCGAGCGTCTCCTGCGAGGGAAACTGATACCCGAGGGACCAGTACGTTGAGTTGACGTTTGGTGCGACAGTGGTTAGATATCGCTCTGCTGCAGCTGTCACGAGCGGGCCTAGGATCGCGCTGTACGCTCCGGTCGTAAGCGATGGTGAAAGCGGGGAAGTCGATAACGTTGATGCAGCCGAGTCGAGGTCGAGGATGAGACATGTGAGGCGATAAGCGTTGGCGGTTTGTCTGTAGTACGCTCCAAAGTAGACTGATGGCGGGTAAGCGAAAGTCAGAGCTGTGATGATCATGAAGACTCACTCGGAAGAAAGGTGAACATGCACACGGTTATAATACAGAAACACTGCGAGATCGATCAGCGAAGATACGTGAGACCTTTGTCGTTCGAGACTCACTAGAAATGTCATCTTGAAATAGGTCTTCCGCTCATTCTTCATCGACGCATCGAAAAGCCCAACCTGGGGCTGGCCGTTCGGCTGTTTGGTCGACGTCTTGAGGGCCATCTTGACGCAGTGAGGGATGCACTTGGCGGAAACTAGGAATGTGTTCTTACTTTCGAGAGCTGTCATCCATCAAGTCCTTGCGACCTCCGAGAGGAAGTCGACAAGTACGGAGTTTTCCGATCGTTTCATGTTGAGTCGGTCGGAATCTTGATAATATCGCATCTGAGACATGAAAAGGAGTCGTCACCTCCTATCGATGCCGGAAATAGGCACTGGAATGACGTCGATCATCGAAATTTCAGTAAACGTGAAACGCGATCTGCGCATGCGATTCAGCCGATGCGAGTCGGTTCGGACTACAACATGACAACAAAGCTGCTCGCAACAGCTACATCGTATTCACGCAACAGCATTCAACGCAAAGGACGAGGCTGAAGTTGCAATAGCCTTCCTTAAGAAAGATGTCGTCACGCACTTCGTCTACCGCAACCGCAGCGGGACCTGCATCGGGCGACTCGGCTAGCCTGACGCAACGCAACGCAACGCCCTCCAAAGCGGAGTTCTTTCAGCAGGGCAACAACGGCGGTCTGATGCCATACGTTGCGGCGACACATGAAGAGCGGTACAGCATCCTGGATCGACGGCTGGCCAAGGAGCGGAAGACCTTGGGTCTGGGCCTATTGAAGACGTTGGGAATGATCACGGTTGCATTATGGATAGCATTGCCAATTTTCTGTGAGTAACAGGATCTTTGGACAATGAACAGCTGACGGCTGAACCTTGCCTGTCGTAGGGGGATCGCTTTACCTCACCCTCCAATACCTGTCGAACCTCACAATTTACCTTGTCGATTTGGACACCGCAGCGTCAGGCTCGAGCGCAATCGTTGGACCTGCGTTTCGTGCCATGACCAGCAACAGCAACGCCATGTCGACCAAATACATCTCCACAGCACACCTGGGATACGTGATACGAGATGCAGCAGATTACCCGCGTGGAGTGTATGATGCCATGGATGAAGTGACGAACAAGGATTGCTGGGGAGCCATTGTGGTGAATGCGAACGCTACATCGGCATGGAGAGCGGCGGTGGAGAGCGGGGACGCCTCGTATGACCCTAGTGGAGCCGTAGGAGTCTTCTACCAGGGAGCGAGGTACTACCAGATCATCCTGCTTTATTTGGCGCCTTTCGTAAGTCGCCCTCTATGCAGACCATACATGACTAACGCACTGCTAGATGGTCCGAAATACCCGCACAGCGCTTCAGACAGCCTCTTCTGCCGCTCGATCCACCATCTTGGCCTCACTTTCCAACACGTTCACCGCACCCTCGAGCGCACCAGCCTCTTCCCAGCTGGTTACAACCACTTTAGGCGCCCTGCAAGCGGTCCCCCAGGCCCTCGCAACTCCCTTTGGGTTCTATCAGCACGACCTACGGGTCCAGACCCAATGGGCTGCCGCTGCAGTGTTCGAGGCGTCCGACATCTAGTACGTCTCTCGCGTCCCGGAGGAGCTTGACTGATAGGAGGCGCAGTTACTTGATCTTTGCTTTCCAGCTCTGCCTTTGGGGGAATTCCGCGCGACAGAAGACGCAGTTGGGCAAGAAGTTGACATTGCGAAGCTTGATCGGATTGCGGTTTATGATTCCAGTCTTCTTTTACTTCTTCCTGGTCAGTACCTCGCATCTACTTTGGGCAAGAAGCTGATATTTACAGATAGTCTTTATGGTATACCTGCGTCATGGCAGCATTCCAAATCCCATTTACGCCTACTATCGGGCCAGGTGAGTCCAAGCCATCTCCTTCTTCCAAATGCGCTACTCATCGCGTTCCATCAGCCGGGTTCATCGTCCAATGGATGCTCAACTACCTGCTGCTCCTCGCAATCGGTCTCGCGCTCGAAACCATGATCAGCGTGCTAACGCAGGCTTTCCTGCCGTTCTTCCTGATTCTGTAAGCCGATGTATATAGGCTTTCAAAGGTCGTGTGCTAATCTTGGTGCTCGTGTGATAGCTGGATTATTCGTGAGTGACCGTTAATAGAATGGCCTTGGTCGGGGAGATTCTTGACTGACGCATCTCTCATTCTTTCGCGAATCTAGTCAACATCAGTAAGCCTTCCTTAACCCTACCATGACGACCGAGACGACTTATACCCTTGTCGCGTTTTTCAGCCTCCTCTTTCCAACCGATAGAGCTCATGATGGACTTTTACAAGTTCCTCCGCTGGCTCCCTTTTTTCCATCATACCGAGGTAAAACACTTTGAGTTCCACCCTACTACGAAGCCCATACTCATCCCGAGCGGACGTGTGACAGGCATCGAAGATCATCATGTTCAACACCGCGCCCGGGCACGCGCTCGGCGTCCATTTCGGCGCGCTCTGCGGGGTTGTGGGTGTGAATATCATTGGGTTGTCGCTTGCTGTATGGTTTGAGCGATGGAGAGACGAGCTAATGGCAAAGAGAGAGAGACGGAAAATGGAGGAGAAGGAGAGAAAGGAGAAGCGCGGGAGGGAGGATTTTGATCGAGGGGAGAGCGGTGTAGATCAGAATTAGGTCCTATAATAGGATTGTTTGTATATCACTACTGTATCTCTCAATATAATTGCAGATGAGATGTAACGAAGCCTGCAACGAAACAGATATACAACTCAATGATTCCAGCTCACACTATACACATGACTCCGCCAAGCTTCACGGCGCATTTCCCTACACCTCGTCTATTGCCAATGCGCCTTGTCCCAATTCGGATCTATCGCCAGTGATCAGCGACGCGCCCCGACGCGCAAGATACCAAGACTGACCCTGCAGGAACGCACTGAGGACCTTGCTCCCCGTTTGTAGCAACGGATGCCCCGCCACAATCTCGAGGAACCGCTGGAGCGCCTCTTGACGCTTTGAAATGACTTCATCGCTGAACCGGTTCGTAAATACCTATCGAGGAAGCCATGTTGAGTCTCGTGCATGAGAGGAGAGAGGAGGGTGCGAGGGACGCACTTTTCCGGGAAGCTGTGGAATCGTCACGCGCGTGCTTTCTTTCTCTAGGATGTCGCGGAATGCTTCAAAGTCCGAGTATCGACGGCGCACGGAGGATTGTTGCAGTTTGAATGCGGGGATGTTGGTCTGCGGAATCGCGAGTCAGTGAGGAATAAGAGAAGAGGGATGGAAGGACGGACTTTGGTGATGATTTGATAGTCGGTGTACATTTTCCTTCCCGTTCCTGTTTCCGGTATCAGCGAGATGGCGGGATGCATGCGGTGCTGGACTTACCGTGCGTCTGCGCGTTACAGACTTCTACCTCGAGGTAGTTCTCCGGCGGGGCATACATCTCTTCAAACTGTTCCTTGGATCAGCGAAAGCGACCGAAGATGTACGGTAAAGGGACTTGCCGTCTGGCCTCGTCCGATGATGGCTCGACCTGCATCTGAAAATGTCCGCGCGAATGGAGAATGCACGACTTGAACTAGGAGAGAGGCTATCAGCCGTGACTTTGGTGTCGAAGGGAGAAACGTACTAGGAGGTGACTGTGGTCCTGGCGTGTACCGTTCTGGCATACCATTGATGAGCTTTCTCCGATGTGCAAGAGAATGACGACTTACCGTCCCTCTGTGCATATGGATTCGGCTGTCCCGACGGGACATACGGCTGCTGCGCGTCGAATGGGTTATTTGTCGGTTCGTATCTCTGCATGATGGGCTGTCCGAGGCTAGAGCTGCAGGATCAGAGAGTATGTAAAGGGAGCTTCAAGATGGTGAAGCTGGATGACCTGTGCGATGCGGGGAATACTCAGCAGCTGCATTACGTAACGCGCCTTCCGATGACGAGGCCGTGTGGGCCGAGTTGGCTGATATTGATTGGATTGGTCGTCTATAGCATGGTGTAGCTATCCTCCAAACCCCTCTGCATTATCCATCATGGCACGTCTTCCGCCCCTCGTCATCGACAATGGTACAGGTTACACAAAGATGGGGTACGTCGCGCATCCCGCATGTCACCCAGAACTACCGCTGACCTTCTTCCTCCAGTTTCGCAGGAAACCCGGAACCCTCCTTCGTCTTCCCGACCGTCATCGCGACGCACGGCGGCTCCTCTACCTCGGGCGGCAAGTCCACCACCTCGACTGTTCACGCCGGATCGCGCCCTGCCGGCGCTCCTCCCATCGCTAGCAAGCCGGGACACCTCGCTTCCAAGCGCGGGATCGATGACCTCGATTTCTTCATCGGAGACGAGGCGATCGCGAATGCAAAGACGTACGGGTTGCATTATCCGATCAAGCATGGCATGGTCGAAAACTGGGACCATATGGAGAGGTTTTGGGCGCAGAGTATCTTCAAGTACTTGAGGGCCGAGCCGGAGGATCACTATGTCTTGTTGGTGAGTACGCGGTGTTCGGGAGGTGTGCTGTGGAAATGCAAAATGCGATTGGAGAGGAACAGGCATATATTGTTCCAGAGGAGTCGGGAAACTTTCGACAGGTGGGACTTTTGGTCGCACTCCGTTGTGGATGTAGGAATTGGGCGTCATAGGATGTCGTCTCCGCAGCGGCGTGAAAGAACAGGCAATTTGTTCAGTAAGTCCTGGCTGCCGAACTATTGGCGTAGGCACTGGGACGGCCGATTATCAGGCTATTAGTAGGACGGAGCCAAGATGTACTCTGAACATCCTAGACACGAAGAAACGGCTTCTCCAGATTTTTCCTCACAGACAGTCCGTCCTCGAGTACAATGCTAATCTCTTTCCATGCAGACCGAACCGCCCTTGAACCCTCCCGAGAACCGAGAAAACACAGCGGAGATCATGTTCGAGAGCTTCAACATCCAGGGCCTGTACGTCACCTTTGCAACTCACGAGGCATCCCGCGCTCATTCGTTACCTTTGCAGCTACATCGCCGTACAGGCCGTCTTGGCGCTCGCAGCCTCGTGGACGAGCAGTAAAGTGCATGAGCGAAACTTGACCGGTGTTGTTATCGACAGTGGAGATGGTGTTACTCGTGAGTCTTATGATGGCGAGTCGTCCAATTTGGCTGACGTGTTGCCCAGATACCATCCCCGTTGCCGACGGATACGTCATTGGTTCATCCATCAAACATATCCCTATTGCCGGTCGAAACATTACCGAATTCGTCTTGAACCTGCTTCGGGATCGAGGAGAACAGGCGCATATTCCTCCCGAGGACCAGTTGCGGGTGTACGTCAAGTCGCGCTTAGCGTAACACGATCATCCCATTAACTTGCCGCGATCCACAGCGCCGAAAAAATCAAGGAAGATTACACCTACGTCTGCCAAGACATCGTCAAGGAAATCCGCAAATACGATGCCGACCCGTACAAATACTTTGCTCGATTCGCCGGCGAGCACAGTGTCACGGGAAGGAAATACGACATCGATATCGGCTACGAACGGTTCCTCGCTCCCGAAATCTTCTTCAACCCAGAAATCTACAGTTCAGACTTTTTGACACCTTTGCCGGAGGTTGTGGATAACGTGATTCAGACGAGTCCGATTGACGTTAGGAGGGGACTGTACAAGGTTTGTCGGCTTGACTGCGTGGCGCAGCCTGAGCTCACCCGTTTCGCACGATAGAACATCGTCCTCTCCGGTGGTTCGACCATGTTCAAGGACTTTGGAAGGCGACTGCAGCGGGATATCAAGCACATTGTTGATGGAAGGATAGCTCACTCAGAGCAAGCCAGCGGCAACCACATGAGGGTACGTGTGACGGCTCGGTATACCTGCTGTCGTCTAATCTCGTCTTTTCTCGCAGTCTACGGGTGTTGATGTCAACGTCATCACGCACAAGCGTCAACGCTACGCCGTCTGGTATGGTGGTAGCTTGATGGCTTCCACCGTAAGGGATCGTCCACCTCGATCAAAAATATTCTCTGATTTGTTTCGTACCATCTCCTCTAGCCTGAATTCTACAACGTCGCGCATACCAAGCAGCAATACGAAGAGTTCGGGCCCTCCCTCGTGCGGAGATTCAGCGTCTTTGGTTCATCTACGTAGGCCGAGGCGAATCGCGAAAGAAAGCGGGGCGAGAGAAAAGCGTAGCAAGGAAGGGGTTGTATTTTCTGGTTTGGCAATACGAAGAAAAATGATTGATAAACGTGTAGCTTCGTTACTTCGTCAGCGCACACGACGAACATTGGTTTCTTGGTTGGCTGGAAGTCTCCGCCTAAGGCATGCTCAGCATGGCATCGAGAGATATCCGCCAAGGTTGGGTGTCGGAAGTCAGCGGGCGTATTCCTCATCTTATTCTACATATCATCTTGCAGTCAGCGGTATAAGAAACTTGTTTCCAGGGAGCTTTCATTTAATAACAGCGAAATATCCGGCATACAAGTACAGTTACCCAATTTCCGTTACAGGTTGTGTCCATTGTCCAATAGTCTGTCATGAAACCTTGATTCCGAGTCTCTTGTCGATTGCAATACGTACTTTGATTTTGGGTTTGAAGTTTGGTGCTCCCTGTTTCGGTAAGAAAGGACTGTGGCGGTCCATCAAGCGCAAAGGTACCGGTGAAGCCGGTAGTGGATCAAAGAGAGCGAGGTTGCACAGGCGAAACGCTTAGTACTTCTTGTCATCCTTCTTGTCATCCTTCTTGTCATCCTTCTTGTCGTCCTTCTTGTGGCAGCTTTCGCATTTCGGCTTCTTCGGAACCTTGACGCAGATCTGCCTGTCGTAGCAGCAGTCGAAAAGCTTCTCGGGGTCTGTCAAAGGGACAAGGCATTGCTTCGTCAGGTGCGACCTCGTACCCACGGTACGTGCTGACTTACAGCAATTCTTGTGCTTGTTGTCTTCCTTCAAGTCTTCGCAGCAGCCTTCAATAGCCAAGTCCGTACCCTTGTTCTTGAAAAAGTCGTGAGCCTGAAATGAGAAGTGACAATCAGTCTTTGCAGGTAAAAAGCTGGTCGAGGTCACCTGCTCACCTGGACATGTTCGAGGGACTTGGGATAGCAGAAACCATCAAAGTAAACGGTCGCATCGGCTCTGAAACAGAAAGCCGATGATATCAGCCAAGTACCGAGAGATTTTCTGGCGCAAATGGAATAAGATCACTTACTCCTTATCCTTGACGAGGTCCTTGGCACATTCGTAAATGCAAGTTCCGTTCGTGGGACCAGAAGGCAACTGAAAGTTGCATACAGGTCAATCAAATGCCCGCGGCTTGATCTACCGTGAAGGCACTTACATCCGCCCAATAGATGTCCCAGCCGTGGAAGAAGGCGACATCCTTGCAGACTAGTTCATATTCGGGCTCCTTGGGTTCGGGCTTGTGTTCGACCTTTTCAGTCGGCTTGAGGGGAGCGACCGAGGTGGAAGAAGCTCCGTCGGGCGTGGGCGCGGCTTGAATACCGATGGTGGCGAACGCGATGGCGGTAACGACGGCGGAAGTGAATCGCATTATGTGAGGCTTGGTGGTAGTGATCGTTGAGTGGTAATGTGCTCGTGCTAGCTGTGGACAGATACTCAGAAAGTTACCTCGAAGCTGTCAGGAAGCGCTCTATATATACCTCTTTGCGCACTGGCTTCCACAGCTTCCCCTCTAGGACGGTGAGCAATGACGGACCATATCGCATATGAAAAGCGCAGCCTCTGATCTCTCGGGACTCTTCAGGGGCTTGCCAACGCCTACTGTTTGCTGAAGCGGAATGCAGGCGGCACAGCTGCAGACTTGCTGTGTAAGAGGCGGATGGGTATCGGGTCCCTGATTCCTTTCGTTTGACGTCCCAGACTTGCATCCAGCTGTCTCTCGCTTCAGAGTTTCTCCCGGAGGATAGAATCATCCATGAGCCAGCCGTAACTCTGTTTCCAGCGGGTCCTACGGTGCAGAGCAATGTAGATGTATGGCCAGGTGGGGGACGACTATTTCTTTGGCCAACACGATGTAAGCACGTACGGCACCATGCGTAGAGACTTGCCCGCCTCCGCAAGGGCACAACGATGATCCGCTTACTTTCTGGGATGACATGCAACATGGGATCATAGGTGCTGTAGACTCACTATGGAAGTTGACCCAGGGCCAGAACGAAGCTCCTTCGAGAACAGAGCGACTCGACCTCCGCTCCGCCGGGAGGTAGCAGCGTCTTCGTTTTGCACAGCGTTGCGGAAACGTTTGCCAAAAGGTTGCTTCCAATCACTCCTATATGCAGGTGCTTCAATGACATTGCTAGTCACAAGAAGGGTTTCGTCTCCATCACTCCCCACCCAAGGCTGTACAGTTGGCTTACTCGGGCGCGAAACTTGCACGTTGGTCGCTATAATTTGTGATTCCCAGCCGTCCTCGCCGACGAGTTGCTGTGCGTGAAGTTCCAGTTTTCGATGTGCTGAGCGGTTCCTGTGCTGAGCTCACTTTTTCTCCGGACGTCCAATCGGTACAGGGGTCACCATTCACTAGAGTTCGAGGATGCAACGAGCAACTCACTGCATCCGCCTTCAAGGGGTAGGATACGGATTCGTGTTTTCCCCAAGTTCATAGGGGATTGTGTGAGCTGGATGATGAACAGCTTCGGCGGCCTGTGACTGAGCATCGGTGGCGACCGGTAGTCAGCATGTTCTTGAAGCAGCACCGCATGCGTCAGACTTCGCCCAGATGATACAGCGGGAAAGAAGGGTCTGTATAGCGATAGGGACCGCATTTCCGTACTCTATTCAACATCCGAGATATAGGTGGGCCGGTTCCGTTACGGATTTCATCTTGGCATGTCAATCCGCAACGGATGCGGTAGAGGTACGACTGTTCTAGCTGCCAGAGGAATGCCTGAACACGTCAGCAAGAGCCGGCTAGGGGCAAAGCGATGAGCGGATGCGTTTCAGCTGTGATCTCGGGCGCATAATTTGAGGCGGGGCACAACCGCACGAGCGCCGGTCCAGGTTCGTCATCACTCCACAATATCTGAGAGGCAACTCATGCACGTCCGTATGATGTCCAGGCCATCCGGGAACGCGGTAAGCATCACTGCTCTGACGCTTAGTTGACCTGATCGGCGATGAAGTCAGGAGTAAGTACCCTTGGCGGATAGAAGACTCGACGAGGTTTATCCTCTTCGAATTCCCATCCTCTAAAGCAATTTCGGTTCGGCAGTCGTATGAGATGGTCACGTTCGACTACTTCACAGTCTCAGGTGCGTGTCGTCTTCTCCTTGGCATCTTGCTCTAGCTGTGCTGACATCGCTCAAGCCTTTACAGATGAACGAGACGATGCACGTCTGCGCGGGACGACGTTGCAACAGCAGTGTCGAAATCGGTACACAGCATTATGGCTGTGAGAAGACATCGGATGTAAGAAGAACGGCCAAGCAGGGACAAGTGGATACCAGGGGGGAGAAAGAGCGAATCGCCTTGCAGGAGCGCATCGAGACACGTTGGAGCAGTGGTCTGTGGGGAAGCAGCCTTCGAACGAAGAAGCAGGGTGGGAAACAGGTATAAATAGGATGCATCTTACGTCCAGGTCAGTTCTTCCCTTATTCATTCTCCACAGCTTTCTCACGAGCAACACACACACAGTCCCTCGAAACAACTACCAACACCGAAACGACCACAATGCGATTCACCTCTGCCATCATTGCCGCTCTCGCGATCGCCTCTATCGGCGCCGCTGCCGCTCCCACTCCCGACGGTCACCCTACTACCTCGGTCGACGCCCACAAGCCGATGCCCACTGAGCACAAGCCCGCTCCCGAACACAAGCCTGAACCGGAGCACAAGCCCGAACACCCCAAGGAGCCTGAATACGAAGTCATCTGCAAGGACGTTGCATTCTTCCATGACTGGGACATCTCCTGGGCCGACGTGAGTATCGTGACTCGAGCGGAATCGAGCAGATTGACTGATCCATCTTTGTCCTTTACGCAGTTGCCTTCCGGTCCCGTTGACGGCAAGAACATTTACGAATGCGCCGAGGATCTTGTCAAGGACGAGAAGTGAGTACTCTCTTATGCTATGACGTTGAGGAATGTCCTCTCATGCTTGCGCCCCGTCTCCCTTCTAGAGCTGATGCAATCGTCTCCTTCAAACACAAGTGCTACCCCAAGACGCTCGAGCACGTCAAGGTGAGTCGGCACCATCGCCTGTGCATGAGACCGTTCTGACTTGCCGAATATCTTCAGGTAGAGGACTTTTTCAAGAGCAAGGGCCGAGACACCGCCATCGAGGGTACTTGCGAGGAGCTGGAGAAGGCGAACAAGCACGAGAAGTGCTGTAAGTCAACACTCATTCCCCTCGGCAGGGCACAAAGTCGCTTACCTCTGCTTCTCGCGTTGCAGACCCCGAAAAGATGCTCAAGTGCTGTTACGACAAGCACGTCTGCGTCAAGGTCCCCAAGAAGCCCAAGTGCGACACTTGCCACAAGAAGGAGGAGCCCAAGAAGGACGACCACAAGAAGGAGGAGCCCAAGAAGGACGACAAGAAGGAAGAGGAGAAGAAGTACTGAGCGATTTTCCCTCACGCCCGCTCGACGACCGCTCTTTTCTCCTCTCGATCTCTGCGTCTTGTGGCGCCTTTACAGTCTTTTCTCAATCGACCAGGGAGCACGAATCTGTGAGACGTAAACGAACAATGGTATGGACATGGGATTCTGGGGTACGGACAAGGGAAAGGCAGGAATGGACCTTCAAAGACTTGAAATGAATTTGTATGCCGGATAATTGTGCTGTTATGATATGAAGCTCCCTGGACATATTGTCACTCGCGCACTACTGAAGCTTTTTTGGTCATCGATCTAGTACTCGGAGCATCCTGAACCTGCGTATCTCATGTTTGCTCTAGGAGACGCATAGCATGCGAGAATCCAGTTCACCCCATACGTCTTCGTTTCGTTGGCCTCAATCGACACATCGCATCTCCAGGATCTATGAAGGGATACTTAGAGAGGTCGTTCCACGGATATGATGGCGAAGGTCGTAAAGTAGACGTCAATCGCGATTGAGTATATGGGACAAGTTTTCTACCAGCGTACAACCAGAATCGCCTCGAGGCGTTTGCTCGATCCTGAGCGGTTCCAACCTTTGATTGAACATTCGCTGCAGTCGAATGAACATGGCTGGAGTGAACACATCGTTTGAAGAAGGGAATCCCTGGTAGGCGAAAACAACTGTCAGCAAGGAGTAGGTCGAGGAAAGCAACCCGACTTACATATTTACTGAGTAAATTCCCAGTCGATGGAGATGACGCCGACGTCGGGATCAGCAAAGCTGTTGAAGAGTGCAGGAGACATGTCGAGATCGCCGTGACCGCATCCAGGGCAGAGGTCTACGATGGTGGCGGTCTCGGTCTTTCCATTAGCTGCGGGCGACATGATATCAGCTTTCTGCCCGGCGTCGGATGGCAGGCCACGCTACTCACCAGTGATTTGAATCTGCTTGCCGCATTCAGGGCCGGGGTATCCAGAGCCGTACTGAGGGGCGTTCAAGGCCACCACCATTTCTGAATCGTTGTTAACGTTCCCGCATGCACCCAGCCCAACGGCGTAGAAGGTGCCTCGACCACCAAAGCCTCGCTTGACGGGGCTGGCGGTGGCGAAGGCCGCGAGGGCGGCAACGGCGATAGTGGTGAAGCTGGTAGAGAAGAACATTTTGGTTTTCAAAGACACAACTGCGAGAGGGAAGGCATTAGTCAGATACGTCGTTGGCCATACCGAGGACTCACAATTGGGTGTAAAGACGGTGTGAAAGAGTGGAAGTTGACCGAGTCGGTTCAAGTTCGAAAAGGCAAGAAGGGAAAGTTGATGGATGATAAAGAAAGACTGATAGAGAACACTCACCATCGTTCGATCTTTATACCTCTCGGAAATCAACATATCGTCTAGCTTTCCCCTGTCAAGTTCTTGCGGCGAGGACGAAAAAGTTTACGCAACGGGGACGCATCGGAGGGGAGCTTGTTGGGTCGGACTCGGTCCTTCGAGGGAGGATCATTTCGGGGGGCAGTGAAAGGTGACATCACGGATCGTCATGCCTGGGGGGCTGATTGAATGCCGAAATGAGGGGAATGTCACCTAGAGTAGCATGGGCAATATGACTTACTGGTGGCGGTCGTGGCAGTCGCCCCGGGAAGAGAAGGCAATTCGGGTTGGGCGGCACTCGAATTTTGGTGCGCGAGAACCCGACAAAAATGGTTCCGAAGTCATCCGGGCCGTGTACGAGTGACTATCCGGTTGGGCCTCGAAGAATGGAGCGTGAAACTCGTCGCTGACCTTGCAAACACAAGGTGGCCGCAAGTCGGCGATGCTCAAGAAACGTCAGCAAGCTGAAACGAGGATCTCGGACAAATTCTTTCCTGCTTCCTAGCCTCGTGGCTTTGCATCCATGGACCAGTTATTCCGTCGCGCCGATCATGCCGTAACGTTTTCGAGAAAGCTTTCTCGAGGAGCTTTGAATCGTGAGATCGCGAGCTCATGAAAAGCACGCACTGCCTCGGCTGCGTAGCAAGGATCCCCGCGGCGTGACCCCATTCTACTTTTTGCGAGGACCAGCGGTACCGACGCAAGCGTTGCATGAAGATCGAGAGCTAGATCCGTGCGGCGGAAAGGACCCGATGAGACGTAAGTGATACATGTTTCCCAGCTTGTTCGTTAAATTAATGAAGATTGATTGATGGCCTAGCCACATATTCAGTTTGATGTGCACCCCAAGACTCTTTCGTGATCGATTGAAGATGATTTCAACTTCAAGGAGGCGCTCCACAACGAGAGACAACTGGATGTAAGTTGGGGAGGTTGTGGCCTGGGCTGGAAGTCTAAGATTTGATTCGATTCGCCTTGTGCGATGTAAGCCTGCAACAACTGCATTCCTCCGATGTGAGAGAATGACACCCTCACTAGAGCTCCTGTTCGTTCGCCAGCAACCAGGGAAAGGTGCGCTTTTTCCGTGTAAATGATATAGTCTTTCCGGACGATCGTCCGGAAGGGGAAGCTCTGGAGGGAAAATCTGCGATAGAGGTATATGTGGAACGCTTCCCGACAGCTCCGAAGCTGACTTCCTTCGTATCTGTCTACAACAGTTCACACACGCATCGCGATCCAAATCCAGCATAACGCGATCGTCTTCCGTCATCGAGCCCTCCAATCGCGTTCGCTACCCACCATTGGTCTTCCAGCCGCGCTCATCCCGACGGTACTTGGCTCACTCCAACCCGACTTGCTCCTGACAGGCCGATTAAAAGAATCGAAGAGAAAGTCGATTCCGACCCCTTGACATGATCATTCCCGAACACGAGGAGATCCAGGGTATGACTCTAACTTAAAGGATGCCCCATACTTCCACGTCTGGAACGTGCATCTTCTGGGCAGAAGTAAGAGGCTTACGGGCAACTCCAACACGCGGCATTGGCTGACCTGTTCATTCTTCTCAAGTCATCACTTGGTTTGTTTGGGACCCGCATTGACGGATAGTAAAGGACCTGAACAAACTCGAAGTGTAGGTAGGCGTTTCCCGCAGCGCGTGTGCCTGAATCTCGAGACACCAGGCCAATGTCTTGTGCTTCTCCATTCTCAGAACCAAGACGACATTTTCCTCCAACGGGTGCTGCGACCCTGGCCACCGAAACATGTATCGGCGGGAGTCGGCAATACCTGCCTATTCTTTCGGCAGGCTGATTGGTGACCTTCTCCAGCCGCCAACTTCAGGCTCCCCACTTTTTCCAGAGCGAAGGTACGAAGTTGTCGTCCAAGACGACACGACGACTCGGAGGAAGATGTACCGGTGAGACTGTTGTAAGGCTTTGTGCTTGGTTTTTCAACAATATCGCAAGGATCGCCTTCAATTGCCAGAATAGCGGAGGGATCAGAAGACCTGCTGCGACAGTTGGTCATCTTCCAAGCAGTGCATCTTCGGCTGGCGATACCTGCGTGGCCTCGAGGAAGCCAACGTGAATATGTCGATTCGAGCTCGAGTCGATGCGCATGTTGGCAATCGATGTTGGTCGTCTTGCCACTTCATATACGGCTCCAGACTGAACATCGCTCGAAGATACCATGATGGTCTGGTAGAAAGTCTCAGAGGCAGTTGGCAAGACAATCGCAGGTGTTTGCGAATGGGATCTAGGAGACTGATATGGGATTACAGTGGTGTTCTAAATCCCTTGTCAGACGAAGCGCCACGCCATCGATGAGAACACACCGCCACACCTGTGGAGCTGCAGCCTCCTGCAGACAGGACTTTGAGGCCGCCCTGCAGTCGGCGCCGGCGTATTGGTCGGAAGGTCCTTCAATCCGCTTCGGATGGAGAGAGACGTGCTCATGATGGCATTCATACCCACTTCCATGCATACAAAGCGCGGCAGAACCCTCCATGAGCGGGCAAATGATCAGAGCATTGTACTTGAAGAGAAGACCGACGCGACATCCGCTGCCATGAGGAGATGGATGTATGGCAGCGGATGTCGCGTCGGTCACAGGACAGCGGATGTCGCGTGAAATGGCAGCGATGTCGCGTCGGTCTTCTTCTTGAACAGCGGGAGGGAACCGCTCGCCGCCAAAAAGGTCGCTCCCATCAGAACTGCCATGCGTGCGTAAGTCACAATGACAGCTCCACGAAGGGCTTCGCCGCGACTACTTTCGGGGCAGGCTGGTTGAGATCCGAGCACGAAACTTGTACGTTTCGTGGCAATGTCAAGAGATACCTGGTTCTTGCGACTGATGCAGAAGCTTCATCTACGGCTTGACGGTTATGCAACATGCTAAGTGGCTCATGTTTCTAAGAGGCTCTCTTTCTTTCCCCGGAGCTTGCATCGCGTTCTTCACCATTCATCAGGGATGCAGCCGAGCCCGCGACCGACTAGTTGGATCCCGTCCAGGCTAGGAATAGAATTCAAGTAGGCCTCTATCGCACACTGTATTCTTGGCCTGAAGGATGAGTTGCTACGGTAAGCTGGGACTTAGCATCCAGTCGCCTTGTTGTCAGCATGTTCATGGACAGGCGCCGCATACGTCAGACGCGGTCGCGCCCAGAAGGTAAAGGGTAACGCGGAAAGAAGGCCTGTGAAGAAGGCCAGCATTTCCGTGCTCTATTTCATATCCGAGATGGACTGAGCCGCTTCCATGACGGATCGCATCTTGGCATTTCATTTCCAAACGGAACGGATACGGTATTGAAACGTCCATACCAGCCGTAACATGTCAGCAAAGAGTTCATCTCGAAGCATCCGAAGCATTCTAATTTCCAGGGGCAGAGTAAGAAGCGGATGCGTTTCAACGATGATCGCGGACGCACCAAGGCGGGACACGAGGAATATGCGGTGCACCGGTCCAACTGATGAGGTTCGTCATCAATCTCCCACTGTTACAGTATCACGGAGCAAGGTTATACAATAGTCAGGGCATCGGAGAACAAGGTCAGCACCGGTTCACTCGACATGTTGGCCATGCAGTAAGTACCTTGGCGGATAGAAGACTCAGCGTGCTCATCCACAGTGTATTCCCATCCTCTAGAGCAATTTCGGTTCGGCAGTCGTATGAGATGGTCACGTTCGACTACTTCACAGTCTCAGGTGCGTGTCGTCTTCTCCTTGGCATCCTGCTCTAGCTGTGCTGACATCGCTCAAGCCTTTACAGATGAACGAGACGATGCACGTCTGCGCGGGACGACGTTGCAACAGCAGTGTCGAAATCGGTACACAGCATTATGGCTGTGAGAAGACATCGGATGTAAGAAGAACGGCCAAGCAGGGACAAGTGGATACCAGGGGGGAGAAAGAGCGAATCGCCTTGCAGGAGCGCATCGAGACACGTTGGAGCAGTGGTCTGTGGGGAAGCAGCCTTCGAACGAAGAAGCAGGGTGGGAAACAGGTATAAATAGGATGCATCTTACGTCCAGGTCAGTTCTTCCCTTATTCATTCTCCACAGCTTTCTCACGAGCAACACACACACAGTCCCTCGAAACAACTACCAACACCGAAACGACCACAATGCGATTCACCTCTGCCATCATTGCCGCTCTCGCGATCGCCTCTATCGGCGCCGCTGCCGCTCCCACTCCCGACGGTCACCCTACTACCTCGGTCGACGCCCACAAGCCGATGCCCACTGAGCACAAGCCCGCTCCCGAACACAAGCCTGAACCGGAGCACAAGCCCGAACACCCCAAGGAGCCTGAATACGAAGTCATCTGCAAGGACGTTGCATTCTTCCATGACTGGGACATCTCCTGGGCCGACGTGAGTATCGTGACTCGAGCGGAATCGAGCAGATTGACTGATCCATCTTTGTCCTTTACGCAGTTGCCTTCCGGTCCCGTTGACGGCAAGAACATTTACGAATGCGCCGAGGATCTTGTCAAGGACGAGAAGTGAGTACTCTCTTATGCTATGACGTTGAGGAATGTCCTCTCATGCTTGCGCCCCGTCTCCCTTCTAGAGCTGATGCAATCGTCTCCTTCAAACACAAGTGCTACCCCAAGACGCTCGAGCACGTCAAGGTGAGTCGGCACCATCGCCTGTGCATGAGACCGTTCTGACTTGCCGAATATCTTCAGGTAGAGGACTTTTTCAAGAGCAAGGGCCGAGACACCGCCATCGAGGGTACTTGCGAGGAGCTGGAGAAGGCGAACAAGCACGAGAAGTGCTGTAAGTCAACACTCATTCCCCTCGGCAGGGCACAAAGTCGCTTACCTCTGCTTCTCGCGTTGCAGACCCCGAAAAGATGCTCAAGTGCTGTTACGACAAGCACGTCTGCGTCAAGGTCCCCAAGAAGCCCAAGTGCGACACTTGCCACAAGAAGGAGGAGCCCAAGAAGGACGACCACAAGAAGGAGGAGCCCAAGAAGGACGACAAGAAGGAAGAGGAGAAGAAGTACTGAGCGATTTTCCCTCACGCCCGCTCGACGACCGCTCTTTTCTCCTCTCGATCTCTGCGTCTTGTGGCGCCTTTACAGTCTTTTCTCAATCGACCAGGGAGCACGAATCTGTGAGACGTAAACGAACAATGGTATGGACATGGGATTCTGGGGTACGGACAAGGGAAAGGCAGGAATGGACCTTCAAAGACTTGAAATGAATTTGTATGCCGGATAATTGTGCTGTTATGATATGAAGCTCCCTGGACATATTGTCACTCGCGCACTACTGAAGCTTTTTTGGTCATCGATGCATCGCAACACTCGGAGCATCCTCTCCAGCGTGCCTCGCCGGTCTCCGCCTCTACGACACAGCGAGAGTCCAGTATACCGCCACAAGTCTCGGTCCCATCGAATCCGTCCTCGTTGCCCACAGCCTATCTCTGAAGAATGTATACGGGAAAGGATGCTGAAAGGCCGTTTGGCAGATAGGAAGATTGGCGCTAGCTCATATGATCGGCTGTGAAGAAGTCGTGACGACTTGATATCCGAAGTTGGACAAGCTATCTCGATGATCGTTTGAGCTTTTGATGGGTTTATGATGGGTCGCCCAGTCGCGGATCGACTACCTCAGGTCACAGGGCACACGCGGCTCTAGTACGCTCTCCGGGAGGGGCCGACTGCCATACTTCGATTGATCAGGGTATGGACGTCGATGAGTGATGAGTCATGGCAGCTGTAGGGACCCTGCCAATGCGGAAGTGGCGTATCAGTAGCACATCATATTAGCACATCAGAATTCAGAAGGCTGATCGAAGCGAGACGTGAGCCTTCGACTTTGATCAGATCGTCGTTCGAGGTCTGATTGATTGGCGATGTGGTGTGATGTCGGCACTGCATCATGCCAGGTCCATGCTTATGATGGTCATCGATCAGTTGCGTAGTATTTTTTATAAGGTAGTACTTTCTTGGTCCTGGACGTGTTTCCGTCGCGCCGCATGCACTGACTCCCATCAAGATGTCAGCCCTTCTCCGAATCCTCACTTCCCTTCGACCTTCTCGTAGTCTCCCCGTGACCCTAAAACATCGATCTCTGTCGACGAATGCCGATGCAACAGCCATTTCCGATGATCACAGTATCGTCTCCAAGCCGTACGAACAGGCTTGCGAGCGCTCGGCACGACTCGAGCAGCAATGGATGTAAGACCTCAAGAACGTACAGTCAGCATCCGGGAATAGCCATGTCACCTTTCCGTCTTCCCCTCACGACTCCGAACACCTGACTGGGTCGATTGAGACGGACATACTGAAGGTGGCGGAGAGGTCTGTCGCCATTCACTCCAAGTACGCTTGGGTGAGTCTTCGAAGGCCCGCTGGACCCAAAACTTTACTTATGCGACTCCCTCTCTCATCCAGGTTCCATGCAATCACGGTGCCAAATTCGTCTTGCAGCCTTCGATGCTCTACTTCTCTTTGGACGAGACCAAGGCGTATAGCGGTGTCTATCTCGTCTCGGTCGCGAAAAAGCGATTCGACGTGGCAGAGAAGGTAAAAGAGGGGAAGCCCATGGATATCGATGGCAAGACAGAAATTGAGTTTAAGGAAGCCGCCGGCAACGCAAAGGGCTTCATGGACAAGAAACAATCTAGCATCACCTTCGGATATCACGATAGGACGGTTATCCTCGGTGCCGATGACTTTCAAGAGGCAATTCGGCTCGCCGATGCTCTGGTCGCGAAAATGATGAAAAGCAGGACCTTGCTGGCTTCGTATGTTTGACGCTCGCATTTGAGCTCTGATTGACGAGCTGATTAACGACTGTTTTTGTAGTATGGAAAGATACGCAGCTTGGCGTTGCGAGGCCTCCACTATGGCACAGATCGACTTCTTGTCACGCCTTGGTGCTGTTATTGGCGAACGAGATGTATTGAAAGTTGCGTTGACGATGAACAAGGGTCAGGTATGTTCTCATACTCGGATGGGCATTTTGCGTCAAATGTTCAATCGTCCTTCCTCTCAGGCCTACTCCCTCATGTGAGGTTTGCTCCTAATGGCATCGCGCCACCTTGACTCCCAATGCTGAACTTCTCCCCTATAGCACGAACGCGCTGATGAAGTTTGAAAATGTATGCGCATTAGGATCAAGCGTATGATCGTATCCATACCCCTTGCTGAACTGTGCACGGTTTAGTTTCCCGAGACCGAAGATACTGACGTCGGCGGCGACCTACTGATCTTCGAGGTCAACTCCGAATCGGACCCGCGCAGCGACTTGGAGCTGTCTGACGGCCTCCGGGATTGCAACGCGTAGTCCGCTCGGAGTGTTGTATGTGTATGGCTGCAAGAAAGGCGGATATTCAGAGAATATCTTGGGTACAGTAAAAGTCATCATCAAGAACATTTCCCTACTTTGTCTAGCGTGTGGTGGTGGGACGCACGACCATATTTCATGACAAGCATTACAGGAAAGGAAATGTTTGAGACGGCGGACAGCTGGACTACCGGCACGGGAAGCTCTAGTACGATGAGATTCTCCGGTATCAGTTAGTCGAAGGTAGTAGAGATCTTGAGCAAATGACGCCATCCAGGTTACTCGCTTGTTCTTCAAGCAAAATCCCTCGCGACGCGAGTGATGCCCCAGAGTGCGGATCTGCTTTATCCTCCGCACCTTAGTCAATGCTCGTCAGCTCTGCTTGTAGGCTGGATGACTCATTTAGTTTTGCAGGAAAACCCAGGTTGTCGACTGCTTGCTGTGAATGCACGATCGTCGTGACATGGATTGTAGCTATGATTACATGGATCTCGCACTATTCTCTGACGTTCATCCGCGCATGCTATTCGACGGTCTAAACGCCGGTACAGGACTGCCATTCATCCCCGGATTCGCCATGGACATACCCATCGCCGAGCCAATCCCTCTTCCTCCCTGTCCTGGCGGCGCATACACCCCACTCCCAGGCGTGAGCGTACTTCGGCCCACAGGCGAAAACGATCCAAGACCGACAGGCTGCGGAAGCGAGTTCCGGAGAACAGACGGAACGCTGTTAATCGGTGCGATGGGGCTCGATCTGCCTTGCATTCCGGGTGTCGACTGCGGCGGGAACGCGTATCGCGATCCGCGCATCTGCAACCCTTGAGGAGTATTGTATCCTGCTGCTTGCGGCGGACCAGGAACCTTCTGCGAAGCGGACCATTGCTGAGTCGGGCGCGTATTTTGCATTGGTCTCGGGGCCGAAACAGGCGTCGGACGGGCGATAGGCGGTGCGATTTGATCCGGTGCACGGCCGAGAGCAGTCGTGTTATCGGATAATGCTTTCGGTCGAGCTGGGTCCAGGGTCCCGCGGACGCTTGGCGCCGCTGTGTGGATGACTTTTCGTGCGAGAGTGACGGCGATGGGCTCTTCTGTCTCGCGCAGGGCTTTGGGTAGCAGCGCGGCGGGGGTCGTCACGCTCGCAAGTTCCACTAGACTCTGTTGCAAGTGTTGGGCTGGATACACGTCAGCGGTGTCTTGACGTGCTGAAGCCAGAACACGACTCACCGATCCGCTCCTCCTCCTCCAACGGTTCCCTCTGACCCCTCCGCACCCGCAACTCCTGGAACAACTGCAGCTGCCTGACCCACACCGCATTCTGGTCCAACTTTTTCTGCAACGCCCGCATCTCCTGCTGCGACTCATCGACAGCCTCCACCAACGCCGGATCAATTTCCATCTCGGGCTCCTCGGTAAGACCCTTTAACAGATCTTCGATCTCATCCTTGTCTGCGCGGGGACGGAACTCGTCTAGCTGCTCCGCGACCTCTTCCTCGGCTGGGGGCTTGAACTCCGCGCCGTTCCATCCGCTCGTCATCCATGAATGAACAGCGGCCTTGCCCATCCCGGCTTCCCAGGTCTGGTAGTACCCGAATCCGTTGGTCGCAGAGGACGAGTCGTGCGTCGGCGCAAAGGAAGGCGTGA
Organism: Naganishia albida; assembly: GCA_001599735.1. NCBI lineage: Eukaryota > Fungi > Basidiomycota > Tremellomycetes > Filobasidiales > Filobasidiaceae > Naganishia > Naganishia albida. The sequence goes on from BCHV01000008.1 coordinate 284,594, forward strand.
AGGAAGAATAGTAACGGGGGTACGTGACTGGACGGATGTCAGTTCAAGCCGAACGCAGAAGAGAATCGACATACCTATCCGACGATCGGACGCGCTCTTGGGTTTCCTTCGTTCTTTCCATGCCGACTTTCCCCCCGAGCGACTCGGATGCACGAACAGCAACTCGTCCAGTGTCGGCGGCTTGGCTTGTGGGTTCTTGTCGTTTACGATGGGTGGAGGTACCACAACAACATTTGCATTCGCTGAGGAGGACGATAAGCTCAATTGATCGAGAACGAAAAAGGACATACCGAACGCTCGTTCACGTTTCATTCTGGCCAACACGCCATCCCCTGCCTTCTTCCCCTCTTCCATATCGACATCCTCCTCCGCCTTGTCCTCCTCCTCAACGACATCAATACTCTCCGCAACACCCGAAAACCAATCCACCGTCCCCGTCGGACCTTTCACTCCCTTCCCAAGACTCGTCGGGACCAACCCTAGACGCTGATGCAGGGCCCACCTCACCCTCGGCTTTTCCCCGATCACATCGACCTCGCCAGCCTGCTGCGGCGCCAAGACGGTCCGGACGACGTCGGCAAGCGTGGAGAAGGTCTCGATCAGGAGCGCGTCTTTGATCGGTTTCGCGCGACTCCCCGGGAGACGCGGGTTCAGCGGGGGTTTGTCGAGTTGGGAGGACGAGGTGGGCGGGAAGGGGAGGGGTGATGTTGGTGCGAGCGCGGTTGCGAGGAGATTGATGTGGTCCTGAAGAGGGGTTAGCGGTATTAGAAGAAGGAGAGGGGGGGACTCACGATGAGAGATTGAGCTTTCAGTGGTTCTGAAGAGGCCAGCATCCCGCGAAGGGTTCCCGAGTTGTCTTTGGTGTCTTCCGTGAATGCTTGATCAAGAATCAGCTGGAGGAATTTTGCCCTTTTCTTGATATTCCCAGAGTCCTCGGCCGACTCGTTGATAGCTGGAGGTATCGACATTCTGCACGACCAAGGCGTTCATCAGCTAAGATACCGACACACAAGGGAGTTTCGACTTGCGCTGTCAAAACCCTTAATAATCTCCGCTTATCCCTCTTTCCCAGAAACTGCCCATCCCTATCACCTTCCTCGTCACTATCCAGCGCCGCTCCCAGACCCTGCTTGACACCTTCCTCATCTACGACAGGTGTTCCGCCATCTGCAGCACGCTTTGTCCCTCGTTTCACCTGTGCTGGTTTCGGTGCGCGTTCGCTTCCGGCGCTGTTGATGGATGTCTTGCGCAGGGTGGATGTGCGCGTAGTGACGGCAAGAGTACCATTTGGCTTCGCGTCTGTCATGGCGATCGGTGTATTGCTGAGGGATGCAACGAGTCCCTGACGGATACGGCCGGAATAGATGAGTGTTGAGTAATGCGACGCGTTCGATCACAGGATCAACAATCCCGACGTTTGATGGGGTCCGCGACGCTCGTGTTTTCTGCTTTTCCGCCTTTCTGCTTTCTGCTCGTTCGAGCGAGATTGAGTGTCGGTCTCGAGTCGGCAGTGACTATCAGCCCCCGAAGAAAAATGTCAAATTGCAAGACCGAGGCACCGAATGATATCAACGCCCGGCTGACACGCCCGCCGCTTCTTTGTCCTTTGCGCCTCAAGGGACCGGGCGCACCGAGTCCCACCTTGAGAACGACGGCTTCTGCTTCTGCTTCTGCTCTGGAAAGAGTCAAGACCCCTCATCCCAGTCGAGTATCTCGAGTGCTGTCCGCACGTCCATCGAAACGGAGTGCAGATCTGGTACTGGACGATGAAGCGAGCGTGAATTCCATCGCCGATCAATACCGACAACTTTGTGTAGTCCGGGTTATTCGGTCATTGATATCGCGTCTCTTCAGATGCGCCTTTCTCCTACTAAAAGGGTTGCGTTTCTCTGTGGATACCTCTTGGACGCAGAAGGCCGGTGGACGTCCACGAAAGCCATACACCGGATGGTACCGGCATTCGATCCATGTGAGACTCAGAAATACAACGGACACTTCGACATCACTCCCCGAGTGGATCCCATTGTGGCAGATCACCGTTTCCGCGAACTCGGCGGCGGCGGAGCTAATAGCGGCACCCCTCCCCCACTCTGCATCCCTATTCCCGCACCTGCGCCCCCCGAAGCGTCCGCGGGCCGTCGTCGTTCCCGACCGGGAATCTTGATACTAAACGTCTGACCATCCTTCAACGAGTAATCTTTTGCCGGTTCACTTGCCACGGGCTGGGAAGGAGTCGAGGTGCGTTTGGAGATCGTTTGAAGGGCTACGTTGAAGTCGAATCTATCCATAACGATGTCATGATGTGTTAGGGATATGAAGGAAAAAAGCCGCGTGAAACAGACGTACGCATCACCTCGTTCCTCGAATCCCATGCCGATGTACGCTTTTCTCCCGCCTTCGCCCTCGACGCGGAGGACAAAGTACCGCGACGAATCGAGCACGGGTTCGACGGCGTTGTTGGTGGGTGTGTACTTTGTGAGGGCGAATAGTTCGCCTGAAAGAGCGGAGCGACATCAGTCATCAAGCAGAGGACAGACCGGGGAGGGGGGCAGACCTGTGTTTGCGTCCTATCGCGTACAAACGTCGGTAACGCCTGAGCCTCAATCATCAAACACCAGAGAAGACTGCGCACCTCTAATCGAATCTCACATCTCTCCCCAATCTCCAACACCCTCACCCGTCCCTTCCACAAGAACCCCTGATCGTTCCACGTTGAAGCGCGGTACCCTTCGTTCGTCGTTCTCGGGGGGACTTTGTACACTGCGAGTTCCGAGGCGTTTCAGAAGAGGCAGGAAGGAAGGGAAGAGGTAAGCGATCTTGTCCGTTGGATAGGAGAGATGGCGAGCGGGCGTACCGAGGGCTTCGCGCGCCATGAAGAGGACGCTGGAGATTTCATCGAGGTTGTTTGGGTCAGACATGGCGGTACCGACACTGGATATTTGGTGACGAGAGGTTGTTAGAGGCTGTTCAGAGAGAGAGAAGAGGGAGATAGCGATATGGCATGAAATGAATGACCGATTCGGGATGACGAATCCCTCGTTCGATCGCGTCAATGAAACCGTTTTCCCTCTTCTCCCTTTCAAACAATCTAACCACTCGTCTCCACCGTTTCATCACGACAACGTCAACGAGCTGGCGACGATGTCAGACCTTGGGCTGGACGTACCGCAAGTCATCACTTCCCTCTCGTCCCTTGTCGAATCTATCACGGCGACAGCAACCTCTTCCGCACTGCTGGCGGACGCGACGGGATTCTTGAATGATACGTTGGATACGGGTTTGGATCTCGGAGGGGCAGGACTGGAAAACGGCGCTGGAGCGGGAAACCCAGTGGTATGTTCCTGAGATGACGCGCCTTACGGCTGCTGATCACCGGACAGGTCAACTTTATCCTCGGAATTACCATCGTCCTCGGAGCGTCAGTGATGAATGCCTTTGGGCTGAACCTTACCAAGATGGATCACGTTCGTATCCTGTTCCGTCTTGCGGCTCACGGATCTGACGTCTTTCACAGATGCGAGCACAAGCGTTGCCGAAAGCTTCACGTCCGCCAGACTGGCAACGTCCGACTTGGCTGCTCGGGATGTTGGCGTACATGTGAGCATTCTTTTTTCACCTTCGTAAAAAAAGTACTGATATTTAACAGAGCTTCACAGATCTGTTAGTTCTCCCCCTTAACCATCAACAAACATTGACCATTTCCCTAGTTGGATCCACTCTATCCCTCAAATATCTCCGCAGCGACTGGGTCGCCCCCCTCGGCTCAACCTCCCTCGTCTTCAACTTTATCTTTGCCAAACTCCTCATCGGGACCCAAGTAACGAAACAGGATGTCCAGGGAACGGCGTTGATCGTGCTCGGCGTGCTGTGTATCTTGATTTTTTCGAGTATCAATCACGGTTTGGACGCGGTCATCACCGTCGAACGGTACGTTCTTCCCTTTACGGAACAGACAAAGGCTAATCCCTTCGCTGGGCCAGACTCTCGGAAATGTGGTCCCGCGGGAACTGGCTCGCCTGGTTCTTCTTCATCGTCTTCGCCACCTTCTTCACATTCGAAATCACCCACCTCCTCGCCCTGCTCCTCAAATCCCGGGAATCCCTCTCCCCGACGGGAGAATTCGACCCTTCCCTTCCACCGACAAGCACAGGCGGTCGCGCCCGTGGGGGACCGCAGAATCCGGTGATCAAGTTCATGAAAGGCCTCTGGGCGCGCTGGAGGGCCGTCAGGGGAATGGTGCTGAGCCGGTTGGAGAGGATGTTGGAGCGGACAAATGATGAGCGTGTTCGGTATATGCAGGGAATTGGATGGGCTGTCGTTGGTGGGAGCTTGGCGGGTGGATGTTTGGTTTTCACAAAGGCGGTGTGAGTACACCTAGGGTGTGGGAGAGAAGGTGCTTATGCTGGAATGAAGCGTCAAGATTTTGGAACTTCCCGAAAAACCGGTACGCCGCAAAGCGTTTACGCCGAGTGCGTGGAGCTGACCTTTTTACAGTTCGCACATTTGGCGCCGGTTGTCACGGTCATCTTGGTCGCAGTCACAGCTGTCCTGCAGATCATCTGCCTCAACAAGGGACTCAAGACGGCGGACTCGACATTGGTCGTTCCGTTGTTTTACGCGGGGTATACGGTGCTTGGGTGAGACCGATTCCCGCTCCATCGTGACTTGGCTGACATTTGACAGGTTTGTGAATTCGCTGATATTCATGAATGAGACGGATCAATATGAGACTTGGGTAAGCGCGTTTCTTTGAACGTTTGATCGTTTCTTCGTTTCTGACATCCACCAGGTACTCGGGGCGATCTTTCTCTCAATTGGCGTGCTCGTGGCCGGAGTGGTAAGTCCGCTCAATCACAGGGACGCACGATCCTCATTCCTGTACAGGTTCTGCTGTCGTTGAAAAAGACTGACTCGGAGACGGCTCCGGGCCATACCGTATCCGCCGCCAATCCCGCCGCCTCGATGCGCCTCAACCCACTCCAAGCAAGCGCCACCATGCGTTCCAGTGGTGCCTCGAGCTCTCGTCCACCCCTTTCTGCCGGTGAGACTCGCGCGAGGGCAAATTCCCGGTCGACGAGTTATCAGAACAAAGCCGGGAACGAGGAGAACCAAGTAGTGTGGGAGGTCGGGAGTGTCAGCGATGATAGTGATGCGGAGGGCAAAGACGGAAAGGAGAAGCCGCCCGGTCGGGGTGTCGGTGGGACACGCGACGCGTATGGCGAACGTGGCGGGTTGCTGCATAGCGACGAGGAGGAGGAACCTCACGAGTCCGGGCCAGATAACGTGCAAGGGTATGAGACGGTGCGGTCTCCATCGACCAGTCCAGCGGTGGACCGGCGTCGGAAGGCAGGGAACGATGAGGATGATCCGTTTGGGGATTTTGAAGAGGCGCGATAGATGTGATTGATGTACTATGGGATACCGCTGACTGGTTGGCATTTTGATGCATTCACGCTTTCTATCGGATACAACTGACAATGGTCCATACAACTGAGCCTACTCGAAACATACAAAGAGCCAGCACCATGCTCGGATATCCTCGCATCGCCTGTACGTCTCTTCTCCGCTTCGACCCTTCCATGCTCGCGCCGTTCAAGGCCGACTATGCCTGAAATCGATACTTGTCGGCCTCTCGTGCCTTCTTATCCTTGTCGGACGAGCTGACCAAGACGGCCACTCCGATGGCCGTGCCTACAAGTACTGCCACCGCGACCCCAATCATGATGAGTCGTTTTCTCCGCCATTGCCGTATTGCCTCGGCCGACAGTACCAAAGATTCCGGATCCTCTTCTCTCGTGAATATGTGCGGCGGTCCCTCCTTGTCGACCAGCGTTTCAGTATTCGACGTATTCGAGTCTTGTCGGCTGAGTTCGATTGGTTCCACTGGCACTTCCAGCATGTGGTGGGGTGGATCCGTAGTAACGGCTGGCGGCTCTACCGTTGCTGAAGAGGGATATGATGAGGGCTCTGGCGAGAGCAAAATCAGCCCGGCGAGCTAAATGATGAATGAGTACGGTTGCATGGCTTACTGACTGGTTTCGCAGACTCGAAGCACCCTGCGAAAGTTCGCTGCCGGACCGACGGTTCTCCTGTCACTTTCTATACGACCAGCGGGCAGGACCGTGCTTCTATTGTTCTGCTCGGTGCTCGCTAACTCGAATCGTTGGCGGTCGAAACAAGTGTGTCGAAGCAAGTGTTCAAGGGTTCGGAAAGAGCTTTCGATTTCGTTTGAGAGGTCACGCCATTTCGAGCGGACGTCAGCGTGGCCAGACCCTTTAGATATATATTACCTTCATCAATGGCTTTCTCACACTCTCTATCACGCCGAAATACGAGAACATATTTGCTTCTTGCAGCATACAGCTTATCTCCAGCGTGCTCTCTTGACGCTGACTGCTTTGTTCCCTTGTGCTGTAATTCTATCCCGCGCAGAGAGCAGAGTAAAGAAGGCGATAGACCCGAAGCTCCCTAGCATAAACCGCAGAATGCGGGGAAGGGGATTGCTGCTGTCTTACATAACCGAAGATCATTGCGGGGTACAGCCAGGCATAAGGCCAGGAGACCCAGGAGACCTGCCAACAACCTGGTCTTGGCGCAAAATGTCACCGCACCTGCTGGGCGGCTGGAATGATCGATCATGCACACGAGTCCACGTCGGACCGATGCAGACTGCAATAGTACGAGTCTGCTGCACGACTGCACGAGCGCAGCCCGAGATTTGGCCAGGATTGCTGTGAGCGGGCTGATAGAAGACGCTGCAGAGGGCTTCTGTATGATCGATTTGCCCGCAGCCCGCTACAGAGACTCGTTACAGGATGGGCCAGCATACCATTAGCGGACCATTGGATTGGTCGACTTTAGGGTGAAGATCTATCTATGTCCTGCCTAGTCTTCACTTTGTCCTCCCGAAGCGTAAAGCATGAGAGAGCGCCGCGGTGGCGCAAACTGGCCGTAACGAAAGAGGCTACCAATCGTTCGCTGAAGCACGAAGTTCTTATGGAACATATCGAGGAATATTCAGGTTTTACTGTTGCAACAAGTGCGGCCAGCGGCCCTGCCGGGGTAGCAAAGCCCCTAGCTATGATTGTCAATATCATTACTGACATTTTCAGAGTTCAAATTATGCCAGTATGAGAAACACCGTTTCACGTTCGAATGACGAGATCCTCCAGGAACCAGACCGCTTAGATCTGTCCAACGACCTGCCCGTCTGCCCGCTGATCCGATCCGCCGGCCCAGACGACCCTGCCAGAACGGTCCCGGACTTTCTGAATGATCTGTCCACGACCGACGATAGATCGATTGAAGCTGGATGCCTTCCTGGCGTCGTGGCCCATATCTCCAAGACTCGAGTGAGTTGGGCATATCGCAGGGGTTTACAGACACCGACTTACCCCGCAATTTCTGGACGACTTCGTCGCTGATGCCCTCCTCCATCCACACTTCCGAGTCGATATTTCCCGCGTTTGCCGCGGCGTCTTCGGTATCGGCATCGGGCAAGCCAGCGGAGATGCAGAATCTGGGAGCATCAAGCGCAGCTTGCGGTGTCATACCTCGCAGCACATTAAGCAGTACTTGTACATGGCCCTCTAAAGCAAGCGGGATCAGCTCTGAAACGTGTAACATGGGGCGAGACGTACGAGGTTGCATGAAACCGCCCATGACGCCATACGACATCAACAATTCCCGATCCGATCCCCGAGTGACCATGGCGGGAACTGCGAATCCGAAAGTCAGGGCATGCAATCACGCACCGACACGACCTACTGATAGTGTGGTAAGGCCGCTTTCCACCCTGGACGTTGTTCGGGTGTCCTTCTTGCAGGGTGAAGCACGAACCTCGGTTTTGCAGCGTGAAGCCGCAGCCCTTGGGAATCGCCCCGGTGCCGAAGCCTGTGTGAAGAGTTAGTACTCCGCCTTCTATTCGCTTTTTGCTCCTTACCCGCGTAGTTGCTGAGGGCCGCAAAATCAGTTGAGATAAGGATAAGAAAGAGAGCGACCTACCTCGCGATGAAGGAGCAAGCATTGCCTTGACTATCACTCGCTGAAATCGAGACCCGGGTTCAGCAGAGGGAATCGCATCTTTGCCATGACTCTGGCTCACTCGTAAAATAGACAGTGTCAGAACTACCCGGCGGGACGAACATTAGCTTTGAGAAATCGCGATGGCTCATTATTCAGGCATACCTTTGGACCGGAGCGCCCTAGATCGCAGCGCGAGATTGAATAAGCTAGGATCGGCCGAGAGTCTGGACTAGAGCTTACATGCTTCACATCCGCAGTGGCCTTTTCCGCCTGGAAGATACCAGCTCGCTCCTGGAGGTACTCCTAAGCAAACGTCAGGAACGGGATCTATCAGCGGCGTGCGGACCAGCTCTCACCGGGCTCAACATCTCCTTCACCGGGACATGCACGACATCCGGGTCCGTGACGTAGTACCTCGTGTCTACCGGCGATATGAGCAACGTCTCAATTAGGCTTCGAAGCACTTACCGGCAAAGGCGAGCCTGAAGAGTGCAGGTGTCAGCATAATGCCGCCGTTCGAGCATAATGGACACGAACCGTAAAGACTCGATTAAAACGTGGAGATATTCTACCGAATTGTGTTCCAGCTTCAGAATGTCATCAAGCTTGCCGAGGTTCTCGAGTTGCTCGATGATACCGAGTGCAACGAGAGCCGTCAAACCTTGGCCGTTCGGCGGGCACTGTGCTGCAAGTCAGTAGCAGCATTGGAACACGCCACAGCTACTCACCTCCCAAAGCGTCACGCCATCCGCCCCCGCCGTGCCTTTCTTGAATTCGTAACAAATCGGCTCAATAACCTGCGCGTCCTGTCCCGCGAGATCGTCCATGGTCATTACCCCGCCACCAGCTTGCACCAGGTCAACGATGGCTTGCGCAATCCGGCCCTTGTAGAAGCCCGCGTGGCCTTCGTCTGCAACGGCGCGGAAGGTTTTGGCGAGGTTGGGAAAAGTCATGATTTCGGATGCCACGGGGTGCGCCTGAAGATGACGGTCAGGGGCATTGAGAGGAGCAAAGGCAAAGTCTTACGCCGTTCAAAAGCATGCTGCAAAGGTGTATCAGGAGACGTTTTCGTCGGCAGAGAGCTAGACCCACTCTGCGTGGTTTTCCGAAGCGTTCTTGATCAAGTTGACCGAACGCATCCACTACCACAGTGATAAGACGCAAGTCATCCGGAGCTCGAATTCTACTTACAGCATTGGCATGTAGCTCATGAGTGGGAACGCCTGTCCGCCTGTCAGCACGACCTCTTCCCACTGCACTCCCACTCACCCTCCTCCGCCATCCGGATCGCCGGATCCAGGATCTCCTTCATACTCAACTGCCCACTCCCAAACTCCTCAACCGTCTTGATCCACCCCGCGGCCGCCCCGGGAACCGTGACGGAATTCAAATTCGTCAGGGGAATCTCCCGGCCCTTGATCCCGATCGACCGGAGGTACTCGAGCGTCAGCGCTTGAGGGGATTTACCGGAGCCGTTGATCCCTCGGACGGTATTGGCTTTCGCGTCGTAGAAGAGGCAGAAGATGTCGCCGCCGATGCCGGTGCATGATGGTTCGGTGACGTTGAGTGCAGCGGCTAGAGGAAAAGGTTAGCGGGTTATGACCTCGGAGGGACAGGACGTACCGGTCGCGACCGCAGCGTCCGCTGCATTTCCACCCTTGTTCAGAATCTCCAGGCCGGCCTGACTGGCGAGTGGCTGACTGGAAGCCACGAGTCCTTTGGTCGAAAAGACAGTCGACCGCCTCGAGGGAAAGTGCGAAAACTGGGGATTGTTGGAAGGGTGGACCTTGGTCCAGTCGATTTCGGAGGGCATGATGGTATTACGAAGGACGGGACCGATAGAAAAAGTTGTCCTGGGAGAGGGAATGCTGCGGTCGCTGTTTGGAAACTGAACTATACCTATACGAGCTTGACGACGACGAGGACCGATAAATGTTCAACGTGAGTCTCCTTCGCACATCTCCGGGCATCGGTCTTACCCGATCCCGGATACCGGATGAGGATTCGATCTTGGATATCTTCGGTATATTACAGGTTCCCTAGATCCTTATACCAGAGGTGATTTCCATGTCGAGTGGGATAGCTGCTAGATCAATCGATATGCAGGAGCGGGCCAGGTCACGAACGACAGACCCTTGTGATCTCTATAGGACGCCATGTAAGGGGATACACGATTTCTGTACTCAAGAGTCCCCGACCGATGCCTGAAACAGCTCCTCAGATCCGGTCTGGAGTATGTTTGCACCGAGGCCGACGAGCGGCGACGGGACAATGGGTGGCAGCGAAGACCTCATACTGACCTCATCCAGCGGCCCCCCCTCAAGCATCGTGCTGTGAAGCAATCTGAGCTGCTCTTGCTTTCCACCGCGATCTCTCCCACGACCCATGGAGCATCCACCTCCATTCCCGACAGTCGTCCCGAATCTCCCCACCTCGGCCGCGTCCAACAAGCCGCTTCCCTCATGTGAGAATGGCTGATAACTCTAATAAGGGGCAGGCACAATTCCCACCAGACGCGGTCCTCTGCTCGCAGGTGATTCCCCTCAGGGGCGTTCACTAGCGCGCTCAATCTAATCTCATGTCGGACGCGCTAGAATTGCAACGCGCTTCTCGTGTTTCAGGTTGGCCAGGGGCAGAGTGATATATTTCAGCCCACCGTTGGAATTCCTGAAGCAGTATCTTTCTTTGCTATCCTCGACCCAGATCAGCTCCCAGATCCCAAGACTCGTCAACAGGCTGTGCCTTACACGACATCGACAACAACAACAATCATCTCGGATCGCGTTTGATACGTGCTCTTCCGACTCTCCGACACATTCCTTCGCAAGACTTTAATAGGTTGACCCTTTGCCCTCCGAACTTCTCACCATCGCCAGTCCGACATTCGACACCTCCAAATCGACACTCAACTCAAGATGGCCTCCTCCGTCCAGAGCTTCCTCTTCTCCCCGCCTTCCTCACCCACGGCAATCGAGCGGACCCACTCCCCCCTGCTCGAACCCGTCGAAAGCTTCAACGCGCTCAACCGGCTTCTCACGCCTCGTCAAGGCGGGCCCTCTTCTCTCCCGGAAAGCGACAAGAAGTCCACCCCAACCCTTGCTGGCGAGGAATTCCCTTATACTCGGCCGTATCCTTCGCGGAGCGCATCGCCCGTCGGTCTGGGACTTGGCCACGAGTTGCCGCCGTTCCCCGCCAGTTCATCGTCGTATCAAGCGCGACCGAGTGCGCCTGTGATCAGCCGACATAACTCGTTCTCCGACCCGATCAACTTGCCTACCGCTGGCTCTCTTCCGACACCAGCGACACATCGCGCCGCGAAACCCTGGTCCCATGGTCGATCAAAGACCATTCTGCGGGCAGTCATGCTCGCCATGTTCGTCCTCGGCATGTTCAGCTTTTTCCGACCGGCTTCCTTGCCAAGCTTGGGAGATAGCTTGTCGACCTCGCGGATGAGGCAGGAGCTGCTGGATGTTGAGAGGATCAGTATGGTTGGCGGCAAGAAGGTCCGAGTTACGGGGCAACGAGGTGCGCCGAGGACCCTGATGTATGCGGAGCAGCAGGAGAAGGCGATTGGTAAGTTCAGTCATGTCCAGCTACGCTTTGTTCTACATTCTGATCACAGCCTTTTAGCCCCTGCCCGAACGTACCGACCGGTAACATCCACTACACCCCTCACATCAACACAAGAGCTTCTCGCCCTTCAATCATACCTCCTCTCCGACCCGCACCATTCCATCCCCGAAACGACCGACACCTCGCGCCCGATGGACCCCATGTCCCTTGTCGGGTTCAAAGCAAACGACGCACAAGGCTGGACCGAGCTTCGCGCCGAGGTGGAACCCGTTGTGATCTGGAGCACTGGATCAACGTGGACGACGCCCGTGCACGAGTTGCTCGCCCTGTATTCGCTTCTTCCGGGACCGACGACGTTGTCTCTCGAAACGAGACGCGATCAAGCCGCCATCAAGGCCATTCTCGCACGGGTCGTCGACGGAAGGTCCCAAGACTCGCCGGCACCGCTCATCACGATCGGCGGGAAACCCATCGATGGCTACGCACCGCTGCTGAAGCTGCATTCAGAGGGCAGACTGCATGCGTTGCTCGAACGTGCTGGCGCGATCGTCGATGGCAAGCGGGCGCGAGATGAACTGGATCGTGCGAGGCGTGCGCGTCTGGGACGTATGAAGCAGGCGAGGATCGTGGTCGAGGATGACGAGTAGTGGCTCGAATTGATGCTGGCATCAATTTCTTGTAGGGGACTTTTTGTATTCGTGTAACAGCTAGTCTGTATCACCATGACGAGACAAGCCAGCGGCGGCTGAGTAAATAATGACATGGATTCTTTAGGAATTTGACTCTGTACAACGTGTCCACTTTCGGTGGCTATCTTGACTCCTCTAAACTCCATAAATCGCAAGCTCCTTCATTTCACCGAGGACGGTTTCGACCTGAGCATCGAGTTGACCATTGGCATAGTCGTCTCTGATGTTGTCCGCAAAGTATCTGGCACACTGTCATTAGCATCTAGGCCTCACACGAAGCCTCTGACCTACCTCTGCACCCCGCTGAGCTTTGCGTAGCCCTCCTCTGCGAATCGCAACTGACACCGAACCATGGCCTCGAACGATGGATCCAGGTAGGCTACGCAATGTCAGCTCAGAGCCGCGAGAAAAGACCACTTAACTCACGTATACGGGTGTCCAACAGCAAAGGCAATTCCCGGATGTACTGCTCGTTCAGGATGTCAAAGATCTCCTTCGCTTCGTCGTATTCTTGCTGAGCCTGTAGTTACGCGAATATGAGTCAATGTTTGTCGATGAATGAAGGGATCGACCTACTCGAGGTAGCTTGACAGAGTCATCCGACGGCTTGTCCTGCAATTTACGGACTTTGGACCGCGCAGCATCATAGTCGAGCATCTACAAAGAAGGGTCAGTGACCAGTCCCTCCCGCGAAAGTCAAGACTGACCTTCTTGTTCCTCTTCGCGATACCTTCGTTAACGGTCGGGAAGTAGGAGCATAGCTTTCCGACGGGTTCGAGCACGGTAGCTCGGAAAGGGGCATCCTGCGAGAACGTCAGTGCTGGTTTCGAATAAGGAGAGGCTGGGCTTACCAAGTCTCGGCTGACGATGTTGTCGAGTTCTTCGACGGCAGACTTGTATGCGTGACCAGCCATGGCGCTCTGAAGGAGGATGAGTATTCGTTCCGTGCCATATCGGGCGGACGTACATCGGAGGTTCGATCATTCGTGTAGAACAGCTCGAGCGTTTCAGCAATTCGTGCTTGCGAAGCGGACATCACTGTGATAGCGGTCAGCGTCCGACGATCATAACCAGAGCCCGAAGGAGTGCTTACTGCGCATAGAGTCGAGATAGTTCTTGGCTTCCCTTTGCAGGTTGTTGAGTTCCTTTTCCATACTACAGACGACATCAGTACCGGAGCATCTATATCGGGGAGAGGACTTACGTTCGATACCTCGCCTCCTCTTCCATAAACTCCCGGTCGACCGTTCGTTCGATTTGACCAGTCTTCTGCATCAATTGCGTTCCTGCACGGGACGCGGCTTTCTTGAGACCACCCCTTTACGCCGGGTATTAGCGACGCCCTGGGCAAGCAAGGAAGATACATACCAGGACATGCTGTATAATTTAAGGTCGTTGAGTGATACTCTCAGATGTTGTGGAGATGAGCAAGTCGAGAGATCTAGCTAGCTACCATATCCATTTGCATTCGTCAGTCAGGCCGGGTGCCCCCGTAGCAAACCGTTGTCGACAGCCCGGAAGCCCGGATGCGGATTAGAGCGATAGGTGTCTCCTTTCTGGCTCTCTCCAGTATTCAGACTAGTTCTATTTCGTCTTGCCTACAGAACGCCGAGGCGGAGCATCCACAACGAGCTCAGGTCCTGAGTTAGGCTGCGCTGCGTCCTTCGCTCCGTCTCCAGCCGAAGAAATCGTACTCTGAAGACGGTGGTGAAAGTGGGAGTATGTTGGCCGTGGATGCACAGCATCGATATCATATCGGACAGCGATGTACTATATGAGCGAGCCAGTGATAACATGTCAGATGATGGCTATAGTCCTACATGTCTTCTCCGACGGCTGCAAGAGGACTCGTGATCCTGAGATACAACAATCTAGCCCATACATACACGTTCACGGAACGTGCGTTATAACTTCTTCGTGTTCTGGGAGAAGTCAATACGGACATATCAGTCAAGCTGGCAATCCGAGACTAACAGAAACTGTGCTCACGTTCAAAGTTCCGGCAGAACCGGCTTCCCGTCGATGATCGATTGGGGTAACTTGGCCACTCCCCGCGATTTTGGCACAACCCGCCCTTCGTCTTCACAATTCATGTTGGGACTCGCATCTGGAAGGGTCGCTCCAGGATGCATTTTCGCGGCGTCTTTGGGCGGATCGAGTATCCAATGTCGCTCCTCGAAGAACGCAACCAATTCTGGTAGAACCTGATGCGCGGAAGACAGAGTCGACTTCGAGCCGATGACAATGAGCTTCTTCCTGGCCAAAGTCAAGCAGACGTTGAGGTTGAGCCTCTTCCACCCGCGATACGACCCTTCAACCTGCTATTGGAAGGGTTGAGTGGCTGCCTTTCTCAAGGGACGGGATGAGGAGACATGGGATGCACTCACGCTGATAGGGGTCTGCGCTTTCACCAGCGAAAGGATATTGCAGTCTTTCTCATTTCCCTCGCTTCTGTCTACTGTCGTTACTTCGATCGCTTTCTTATCCTCCAGCCTGGCGGATACGAGCTTCATTTGCTTGTTGGTTGGCGCAATCACTCCAATCTGGTCTTCCCGGATACCTCGAGCGACGAGTTCGGTTACAAGCTGTCAGAGAACGGTGAGCCATCGTCGAGTCAAAACGAATAGATAACTTACCTGCCCGATCAAGCATGCCTCGACGTCGCTGTTTGCCTTTGCTTGCGAATGCGTGCCCTCGACGGAAATTGGATCCGTGTTTATGAAGATTGCCTTGACACTGTGGTGCAATGTTGTGGGTGGTATCGCAGCAAACATCAGGCTGTAGAGAGAACACTGACCTGGGTTGCAGAACCCGGCTGATCCAACATGAACTTTCTCCACAGCTGTGATCATCGTTGATTCTTGGATACTCGAGACTTTGATTGGCGACATCTTCGGAATCGCACCGCAACTGGTCATTGTAAATCAACGTGTTTGCGATCGACATGATATCGAAATCCATGCGGTACTGCCGCGAAAGGTTGACAACAGCTTCGGAGTGGCGGAGGGCCAGATGCGAGAACAGGCTAAAGTCCAACCCTCCCCGCTTGGCTTCTGCGCTTCTAGCCTATGTGCATATCTTCTCAGCTGTCGGTCAAACACAATGTGACTCGTAACACTCACGAGCCGAGGAAGCTGGAAGTGATCTCCTACCAAGACGAAAGTATCTGCAAACCTGAGCGGTCACAAGCTCGCTGGTAGGGTAGTTTGTGACGCATCATGGACAATGCAGTAATCGAATTTCCTTCGAGCAAATACGGCACTAGGCGCACACATGAGAGCTCAGTCTCTGCCCAAGCTTGCGGGGTCGTAAGCTTACTGGTCGATAGCAAGGCATGTGGTCGCGACGATTTGCGGCCCAAAGAGCCGATCGTTCCATTCGTCCAGGTCGGCAGGTCCCAACCCGTCCACCGAAAGATGACGGAGACTGGGATTTACCTGAGAAGGGGTCAATCGGTCTTAATTGGCTTTCCTGCCATAACTCACCTTGTCGATGTGACCTATCCGAAGGATTCTGTGACCGCAATCGAGTAATTTGAGCAAGATGTTATCGATCGGCGAATGCGTCGTGCTGATCAGCAAGACGCTCTTTCCCTTTTTGGCCAGTTCCAAGACGATCTGAACGATTGTAATTTGCTTTCCTGTTCCAGGCGGTCCTGCGATCAATGTATAGTCCTTCGCAGCTAGTACTTTGTCGAGAGCGGCCCTTTGTTCGCGATTGAGGTGATCCGGGAGACCACCCTCTCGAACGGGCTCTTGTCGAAAGCGCGGCGCCTGGGAGTGCACAACCAGCTGGCGCATTTTGCGATTACCACCGGCGTTGTCTGCATGAAATAGTTGGGCGATATTGGTCCGCATCTTTCCGGTCGCAGCCATCATGTCGTCCTTATCGACTCTCCAGACAACTGGGATGGTTGCGTCCCGTCCATTCCTTGCGAGAAGAGCTTGTACATCAAGTCTCTCTTCGGTACCGATGATTACTTTGTACGCGGATAATTCCAGGATAACGCCCCTTGCAAGGGATAGGAGGGGTCGATGGAAAGCACGACGCGATCCTCTTCTTCCATAAGACTGTCCAGAAAGCTAGAGGACAAACCGCTTCGAGGTGCCCGTCCAAAAGTCACCATGTTCCTGTGAAACCCAGCTGCGATAGGGCCCTCGGTCTGCTCGAGAATCATCAAATCGGCAAAACATCTACGTCGACTGGTCAGCCGCGCGCCGATGTCTCGCAAATTGACTCACCGACCGTGTTTTTCCAACTCAGCCGACGTCAAAGTCCACTGCTGGTTCCTGATACGCTGGATACCTTGCTCCTCCATCGTGATCGAGTTCTCCCAGTACTCGAAAAAGTCGAGGTCTCGAGGCGTCAGATGACCGGTCTTCTCTCTGTACAGCTTGGCGATCGGGTCCCTGGAGCTAGGCTTGATCCCATCGACTGCCTAGAGATGGCCGCGTCAAAGGACTGTAAGACGCATTCACAGTAACTTACTCGACGGTAGAGCATGCATGTATCTGCAACATAGCATTTCCCGCATTCCAGCGGATTATTGATCGTTGGTGGCAAGATTGGTAGTCGTTCGGCCTGAGTAGGAGGGGCGATCTTGCTGGAGCCATATGCCCGACCAAGAGCTGTGTTTTCTAGGTGTGAATCTTCAAGGACTACCTTGACACGGGTAAGTTGGCGACCCGCATTTGGGACGCGATCCTTTGTTTCGCTCGTTGTGCCTCAAATGTCATTCGCAGAGGCCGGACCTGACCCTCGACCCGACTGCGAGCGTTCTTGAGCTACCCTTTGACGCGCTGTGTACTGCGCCAACTCATTTCGTCGCATGAGCGAAGTACGAATCTCGCGCATTCCAGCGGGAACCTGATGCATCGAGTCCGTCTGGGTGTAGTAGAGCAAGCCGGACTCGATCGGTGTCCCTGCAGTCAACGATAAGAAAATCGGATTACAAATGCAAAACAGATCAGGCACATACGATATCGTTCCTCCATCAACAAGGCATATAATCTGGTCTGCATCACGTGTTCCGCCATCGCCCAGTTTGATCCCGTCTTGATCTCAAGAGGCATGGGCCCGCTTGCAGCGAAGGATGCGAACTTCTCCGTTGAGGCGCTTAACCCCATGTCAGCGTTGTGCGATGGTGAAGGCGAATGAATGGTGACATGAACTGCAGCATCGCTTCTGCCGGTTATTCCCCATTTCGGGGAAAGGATAGATTCTTCGATGTCGTGCAATCCCGTGATCGCCAAGGTAGCAGCGGAATGGCTATCTTGGAGCATTGCTTCGGACTGATGCGCAGTGAGCAATTGTCAGCGACGAGCGGACCTGCTTGAGCGATTCTGGGCTTGCCTTTGGTTCTCCACCAACCCATTTGTCTCCAAAAGCCGCTAAGCTCGATCTCGCTTTACACCCCACCCTTGTCCTGACTTCTTCCAGCTTCAATCCGCAGCTCCACATCTCCAACTGATACTCCGGAGTGTGCAAGAGAGCGTTTAGATGGGCTTGTATATCGCCAGGAGAGAACTGGCGCGTCTTCAACATCGTCTGAAAAAGCTCGTGTTGCAGATTGCCGTAAAGCACCTTTGGATTGGCCGTACTATCGGTAAGGTTGGATAAATGAATCAGCGAGACTTCTTCCGATTGTGGAGACCAGTGCCAGGACATACATTCCGTTTCTCTTTACTAATTCCGCCACCAGAGGTCTTCTCGGGCAGCTGACTGCTCGAGCCAATGCCTGCATCGGGTAAAGGATGTCGGGATGCGCGATCAAGCTGTTCTTCGGCGCAAGGTGCGAGAACTCGATGTCGACGGCGTCGTGAGTTGGCACAGGGATCGCAAGCCGTTCATCCGCGGCTTGGGCAGAGATAATATTGACGAAGTCGCCTATCGCTCGAAGCACAGGAAGACATTAGCTCTTCGTGACAGATGGAAGAGAAGACGAAAACCGTGGCGGAACTCACCGTTCTCGAGAACGATTCCCGCCCATTCCCCTTTAAGAACACAGCGGATCCTCCGATCTGGGCATGCGATACCAGAGGCCCTCCCATTGGCGATTGCCGCTTGAGCCGATTCGACCACGCGACATTCCATAATTCTTGACATTTGATGACCCGGAATTCTCTGCCGGCTCGTTCTGAAGGTGTCTACTCCGGAGGCGGGTGATATGGATTCGACAACACACCTCTGCCACGGGATAGGCTTGTACTCCTTCCCATCTGCGGCGGTTAGTCGTTGAATTGGCGGATGGGGAATTGGATAATTGGAGACAAGAGTCGAGAAAAGTCGAAGTCCCTCGGGAATACGCGGTTGCCGTGGATTCCTCGCTACCTGAACAGGTACGGACGAAGTATGGGGCTTTGCTGAGCGGTCTGAAGTCGGCCGCTTCTCGACGGAGTCAGCTGGAGTTGACGACGAGACTATCGCGATATGCGCGTCTTCACTTGGGAGGCAAGCGGTTTGTGACGACGTCTTTCCAGCAATGCAGAATTCGGCAGCATTGCTCTCGGATATTTTGCTTTTCCCTTGTTCGAGCTCATCGCTTGCAAGTTCGTCCATTGAATCCACGCGGACTTCGATTGACGATTGGCGTCCTACGGCGTCTTGCGCGTTTCGAGTACGATCGCCGTTGACGGTGCTGGCATTCCCCATTTTCAACGTTGACCAGAAGCACCAGAAGCTTCGAGGAGATCTTCGACCGCGGATTGAGCTTCTTGCAGAGGCAAGACGACAAGACGTATGAGAATGAGCGAAGGGAAGCCATCATTGGAACGGGACTCACCAATATATACGCCTTGTCCCTCATGCTGGACGCGAACCCGAGCTCGAACCCGACACAAGACTTGAGGGCCCTCGAAACAAAGCAAAGGAGGTTCATGTTAATCCAGAGGCGCGGGATGCGATGTTCTCCTATCGAGGGAGTTCACGTCTTTCCGGGCACCAGTTTTGCAATCCTCTTCCTTCCGTCAGCTTGCCATTCCGACGACAGTGACATGGTTCTTGAGCGGCTTTCCAGATTTCCGTGAGATGTGTACGGGAACCAGGAAGGGGCAGTGTAGGGCGTTGTTGATGCATCTGCCTTCGACAGCTGCTTCGGCGAGGGAGATGATAAAAGATTGAGACGCGAAGCGAATGAGCAAAACGTGTGCAAGACTCAGACTCACCAGCGGATTCGGGCCGATCGAGCCGTCATAGAGTTTCTGTCTCGCGCACTGCTCTCATCATTCTGTCCAAAGTCGACCCTTGATTGCAGCTCATATGAGCGACGGATGATCCTCGTCTAAAGCTCTCCAGATAATCAAGATGTCTTCCGATAAGCCGAGCGTCCTCATCCTCGGAGGGATCAACACCGTTGCCCGACACCTCGCCGTTTTGCTCTGTGGGCGTCAGGGACGCGATGCCGTGGATCCTACGGTCAAGGTGAGTTCGCCGTCTCCCGTTCACCATGCGTAGCTGATCAGATGATACTAGTACCTCCGAATAGTCGACAAGTATAGCGTCCAACCAGCCACGACGTACATCGACCCCGACTTTCGGAAATGTCTAGCGGATTTCCCAGAAATTCTGGAGTATCGGCAGTTGAACTTGACGGTCAGAGGTGCGTTCCCTGGGCTGTCGCAGACTGGGGCTGATGTATAAATCAGCGAAAGTGGAAGAAGCTTTCAGCGTAGTAGGGAAGGAGTTTGAGAGGTTTGACTATGTGTTTGATTTGACGGGGGAAACGAGATATGATCGTCCGGAGATCGTGAGCATTCCCTCACGTCAACCCATCACTCGCTGACACCTTTCAGATCCACATCCAACAAACATACAATCTTCCTGCCACACTCGCCAAACACGCCGCCTCCCTTCCACCAGCACTCCGTCCGCACGCCTACATACGCCTCACCTTTCCATTCTACGAGATGAAATCCTCATCAATGGGATACACGGAGACCTTCGTGCCGGAGGACAAGAAGAAGAAGGGCTTCTTCAGCGGGAACGACACGGAAGGCGGGTTGAGGCCAGATGGTGTGAGAGGACGATGGTGGCATGAAGCGGTTCGTGCGATCGGAGCTGAAGATGGGTTGAATCTGGCGGTGGTCCGCGTTGGAGAGATTTATGGCGAGGGGTACTGCGATCAGAGTCAGGTGCTCGGGCGTCTTGTTGTCGGGCATATCTATCAATACAGGTACGCCGCATCGATATAGGAAGATTCATGCTCATCCTCCTGCAGCAAGGAAGAAATGAAGTTCCTCTACAACCCGGATCTCCGTATGCACACCATACACGTACACGACGTCGTCCGAGGACTGTATAAGGCTGCGCAATGGATAGCGGGTCTGAAGGAAGGGAGAACAGAGGCTGACAGATTGGCGGGGGTTGCGGTTCCGAACGCGTGGTATCGCGCTACAGAGGCGGAAAAGCAGGGAATGGAGACGCTCAAAGGGGAAGTGGAGTCGGTGGAGAAGGAAGCCAAGGTGGTCGTGCCGTATTTCAACCTGGTACGTCCTGAGTCTCACTTCCTTCCGACAGCTGACCATCACCGGCATCTAGATCGATCAAGCCGACACCACACAGGACACACTGGCCCGTTCAATCGCTGCCCTGTACAAGATCAAGTATGGATTCCATGGCTCCATCGTCAGCTCGCTCGTGAGCCAATTCCAGAAGATGGATTTCAGCGAGATGGTGGATGATGTGAACGAGGATGTGAGTGGGTTCAGATGTTCGCGTGGTAGGCGCTTATTCATTGTTCGCTCAGCATATGGAGAGTAAGCCGTCAGAGTGCCGCATACCAAAGTGTCTAACCCTTTGCAGTTTGGCATAAGATGCTCGAAGCCTCCGCTCCACCGATACTTGACACCCCGATATCGCCGTACCTTGATGACCATGCCTTCAGAAGTAAGCTTCTGGCCCGTCGACCCACATGTGCTGACCTTGCGTCCAGAAATGGCCACCAACCTGGACGGCAGAAAGTTTCGTAGTCTGACGGGCTTCAAACTGCTCTATCCGAAAGTGGAGATCAAGTCGCTGGAGGCGGTAGTTACCCAGTTTCAAGAGCAAGGCATTTGGTGAGTGCACGCTGAGGTGGAAGGGCCTGTGTCAACTTATGGTTGTATCGTCGCAGGCCCAAAACGACATAGTCCGACAGGGACATCCCGCTGGATTCGGGCAGCCGATCATGTCGAGGATCCATGGCAACGTCAGATGGAGACGAGGACAACACAGCGCGATAACATAGCTTCATCATCTCCTACTCGGGAGTCGCCCAACACGCTCGTCGTATAGCTTACTACGCACAACATAGATGAACAGAAGCGATTGTTCGCCACGACATATTCTCCGCATAATGTTTTGAGGAGGAAGCTGAATTCAAGATCACATGGCAAACGATGAGGTTTTGATTTATGGATTCCCTTAGGACTGGGAGACGGCGAGAACTGCCAGCTGAACTATCCGGACGATATCGTCTATTCTACTGCGAAGCCCAAGGACAGGGGAAGGAGGCTGGCAGGAGCTATAAGATAGTGGAGGTGGATTATCGGCACGTGGCAACACGTGGACACAACGGGTCCTATCGAGATATCGAGAAAGCTGCCCATTTGACGAGGTTGGGCTGAATCTCCATCGCCATACAATCCGGCGGGAACGGCGAATCAATTGGATATTGAGGCAGCCTGGCCCAGATCTCCGTAGCGCTATTGTTCTCTGACGCACAGATATGCCCTCCGAAAGAAGCTCCGGAAGGAAGAAGCACCGGACGAGGTACCGGGAGAAGCGATCGTCGATGGTGGAGGTCATCATCTCCGTTGTGGAGGAGTTGTGGAGGAGCTCGTGGAAATGGCAATTTCGTCAATGCGTATGCTCAAAACAGCCCCGGTACCATTCAAGGCGTCATCGGTCCACCGACGTGGACAATCAGCAGGCCGGTCGGAGTTCGCATACTTTCGTTGTATATAAGAAACAGCGATGGGATGAGCTTTGGCGGGCCCCATTGAGGCAATCCAGCCATAAAGTCTGAACTCTTACCAGCCAATTGATCACCATGTCTTCCGAAACGACCAACCAAGATGACTACAAGTTCGAAGGTGAGTCTGGAGTCATTACTGTATTTACGTGCATCACGAGACTGACCATTCGTCACAGGATGGGGTGCTTTTGACAAGAACTCGATCAATGGCGAACTCAAGTGGTTCGAATACGAGCCGAAGCACTGGGAAGAGACCGATATAGATATCAAGATTCAATACGCGGGCATCGTGAGTAGCAGTAGCTGATGCTCTGAAGCATGCTGACAATATCGCCAGTGCGCCTCGGATCTGCATACGATGTCTGCCGGCTGGGGAGAGGCCATGTGGCCTCAGGTGGTCGGGCACGAGATTGTCGGTGTCGCAACCAGAGTAGGAAGCAAGGTTGACCACGTCAAGGTGGGCGATATTGTAGGCGTCGGTGCCCAATGTGACAGCTGCGGTGAATGTGCAGATGCGTGCAAGAAGGACCGGGAGTACGTGCACGTCTTCCCTGTGAGGATTCTGCTAATCTAGGGTCTTAGGCAATACTGCACCCAGATGGTGGGCACATACAACGGAAAGTTCAACAAGGAGGGTCCTGCCAAGGGCGACAAGAGCTACGGTGGTTACGCCAATTACAACCGGTAAGTGGGTGCACAAGTCTGAAGACAAGGGCTGACCGAATGCGCAGATCGCCTGGAAAGTTCGTTTTCAAGATTCCTGACGGACTGGATCCCGCGCTCGCGGCCCCGATGCTCTGTACGTTTCGAGATCAATTGAGAAAGATTGACGTCGACTGACGGGTATTCAGGTGGCGGAGCAACTCTTTACAACCCCTTGATGACCTACGGGGCCGGCAAGACCGCCAAGGACGTCGGTATCGTGGGCATCGGTGGTCTCGGACACTTTGGTCTGCTCTTCGCCAAAGCTCTCGGAGCAAATGTCACCGCCATCTCGCACAGCGAGAGCAAAAAGGCCGATGCGGAAAAGATGGGCGCTACGAGGTTTATCGCTACCCACGGAGGCGGAAAGGACAACTTTGAGCCGTACGCTCGATCTTTGGATCTGATCATCTGCACTAGCAGTAAGTGCGCACCAAATCGGGCTCGTACTGTACTGACGTCCGCTTGCAGACGATCCCGAAATGCCCTTGAGCGGCTACCTGTCGCTTCTCCGACCCGGAGGACACTTTATCCTGGTCGGCGCACCGGAAAAGCCCTTGCCCCAGATCTCGCCCTTCGAGTTGATCCCCAAGCACGTCGCTTTGGGCGGGACCATGATTGTAGGTCACGAGAGAAGAGAACACTGTGCTGAGTCCATACTGACAAATTACTATTTGCAGGGTTCGCCGTCCCAGATCAAGGAAATGCTGGAGCTCGCTGCGACTCAGTCTATCCACCCATGGATCATCAAAAGACCGATGAACGAGGTTAACCAGGCCGTTCCTGACATGCACGCAGGTAAGGCCAGGTATAGATATGTGCTGGTCAACGAACACAACGGTGGCAAGTTGTAGAGTACGCGCACATGTGAGCATAAACATTGCCGAGAAGAGGATCGTCGTATGGTTGAGCGGCGACCAGCTTTACGACTTGGGCCGAGGAACGAAGGCACGTTCTCTTGAGCCCGCCACCGGACGATTGATGCATCTATTGATGTAAAGTGCTACAACGGGTGTCGTCGCGGAAGCTGCCCCACGCGAGCGGACCGACACGACGCAATCATTTTACCAAAACCTCGGAATCATCTATATCATGCAAAAGACACCTTCTTCCCACTCTCCCCAGCCGTCTTGCCCTGCTCACCCCCAGCGGCAGCCTTGACGCCCTTCTCCACCTGCGTCTCGAGCTGGTCCCATACCCTCGCGGCGAGCGGATCAGCCCATTCAGGCGCGAACGGGCTCCTGATACAACTGGTGAGCTTTTGCCTCAAGGGCAGCAGGATGGAACTCACGGTATCCAGCTTGCATCACGAACGATTCCGCCTCCTTTGACGCCGTCCCGTCTACTCTTGCTCGTCCGGGCGTCCGCCTTACCAGTCTGTGAATTCGAGTTCTCGTCCTCGTCATATAGGACCGGAGCTGAAAGCGCATATAGAATTGACTGCAGCGCGCTGTTCGTTGACGGTGTGACGAGGTAGATCAGCGGCGCGAAAAGGACGTACCTATACGAGCTGTCAGCAAGAGGATTACAAGGCAGACAGGTCGACTTACAAAGCCCATCCGAGATACGAGCCTTCCCTAAGTCCCATTAGAGGCCGGATGATACCCCAGCGGTTGAACCCGATAATGACGGGCAACGCGAGGATGTTGCTTTGAACCGTGATTCTCTTCGTCGGCTGTTGCGTGACCTCATCAACCGCTTCACCTTTCCGTCTACGCAACCCTTCTGCCGTCGCATCCTCCTTTCCGATTTCCTCCAGCTCCGTCTCCATCGGGACGGGCACCGCCGTCGCCTTGTGCGCTGCGTTATGACTGACACTCGCCAACGCGTCCAACACGCGCTGCAGATGTCGCCACAGAAGGAGATTCCGCAAGGCCGCCTTGCCGCTTTGTACGATCGGCGATGCTGCCGTCCCATTCATCAGCTGATCCGTCGCGCGTGCTTGCTCCTCGGGGGAACTCTTGACGAGGGGTACAGCGGCGGGGTAGAACGGTCCGAGGACGTTGACGAGGCGGATGGAACGTTCCATCGGGGCTTTCAAAAGGAACGGAAGGATACTGTTCAAGAAGTGGAACTTGCCCTCCTCCGCGGTCCACTGAACGTCCCGTTCCTTCCCCTTGACGCCTGCCCAAGTATCCGCTCCTTCCGGCGTATCCCGCGCGGAGAACACCTTCCACGGCCGCGAGACATCCCATTCGTCCGCCCAAACGATCCCGTCAATCCGACGTCCCGAGTCGGCGGTGCCGGGAGGCTTGATAGCCCATTTCCGGATGAATTCTTTGATTGCCTCGGGGGTTCGAGGGAGTGGCTCGCAATGCAGAGAAGAGGGGAAGAGAGGTCCTCCGTCGACAGGTGTTTCTGGGCGTTCAGGGCTTTCCGAGGCTTCTGACGATGCTACGACGGTCTCAGGTTTTGCCGCGGACAGCCGGATCGCGTGAAGGATTGTCAAAAGTTCCTGCGGTAACGGCGACTCGAGCGGAGGAAGATACAGAACCTGCGGCGGATGCGGCAAGTTGACAAGGTGGTCTAACAGTGCGTATACGAGTTGACTTGGCGGTGCCTAAGACGTTGGATTCAGCTCGTATTGCGGGATGGTTCGTGGGACTCACGACGACTAGCAGGAACTTGCCGGCCCAGTCACGTTCCCATGTACATTTCCGTCCTTCAATCCATAGTGTCTTGAGGATGAGTAGGAGTCCAACGAGAAGGGTCGCGTAGACCACTAGAGAGGTGGAGATTGTCGTCGATTCGGCGAGAGCGCCGAGCATGTGGACTGGCATCGCTGCTGGTCGAGGCTCTTTAGCGGTGTCGAGGAGGTGCAGGCGACGCTCAAAAGTTGAGCGACGTTTCGGAGAAGTCGACGCGGATGCGCGCGGGAACGGCGCCCGGTTTCGTCATCATTTATCGCTGCTTCGAAGCCAGTCAACTTTGTCGGCTTTCATTTGCACCTGTTTTCTATGGATAGAGCAATCTCCGTTCCATCCGGACATTACTCCTCTATACGAGATATACCGACGAGACGAGACGAGGGGATGACGAAAAGAGATATTCAACACTCGAAAACGCCTGCGAAAAGAGGCCCCACGCGGATTCAGAAATCCCTAGGCGGACAATAAACCCCAAATGTTGATTCAGAATCTCTATTGTTCTCGTCGGCTCATGGGTCCCGCGAGGGCCAGCCATGGCGAGACGTCATGTATATCCACATCCAGCTGGGCATCTGGTGTCACTCCTTCGTCAAGCTTCACAACTTCCACTTTCCATCATCGAGGGACGAAGAGAGGTTGTACGCTCCATCACAAAGGTACCACCGACAACCGGCGGCGCAGATCTGTTCGAGTTTCGCGGCTTCTAGTGGCTCCCGAGAGATCAGGTGAGTTGGATTGGGGATGCCGATGGACTCTCCAGCTGCTGTGGGATCCGTCAGGTCGCGAGGATAGAGCGCTGATGCTTTGTGCATAGGTCTTCCGTTTATTCCGTACTCGATCATATCTTGAATCACAGGCGGAGGACTCTTTCATACCGCCGTTCATCCAAAAAGTCAAGTTCACAACGGTGCCTCGCGCATATGGCTTGAAAGAGTAGCCGGTCGCGACGCAAGACTAGGACTGCTTTAAACACCACGAGTCAGCCGCATTCAGTCATCGGTAAGCCATCCTTTCCTCGTTAAAAGACATGTCTAATACCTCGCTTTCCACATCTCGTAGAAATCATCACACAGACAAACACACAGCAAATATGGGCAGCTGCATGTCCTCCTCCAGCGACGGGGACGACTTTGAGTCCCGTCGAAGTAAAGAATTGGATAAACTGCTCAAAGAGGTTCGTCCCCCTTCTTGCAATCTCCGACGATACTGACGCCTTTCCCGCACTAGGACGAAAAACGCGCGCGAAACCACATCAAGCTCCTCCTCCTCGGCGCCGGCGCAAGCGGGAAGTCAACAGTACTGAAGCAGATGCGATTTATACATGATGTCACGTTTACCGAGGAGGAGATCGAGTGTGAGTTCCTACGCAAGGTGTGAGGACATGGGCTGAGGCTGGGTGTAGATTATCGGCAGCTCGTTTTCGATAACATCGTTTCGGGGATGCGATTGATTATCAATGCGATGGACGAATGGGAAATGACCGTCGACCCGTCCAACAGGGTTCGTCTCCTCTCCCTTCCATTTTCAAACCTCACTAACCCTTGATTTGATCAGCGATACATCGCACTCGTCGATAACGCCCCTGATATCACCGACAACCAACCCTTCCCCCCGGAATACCGCGAGCCCCTAGAACGCCTCTGGCGTGACCGTGGAGTCCAACTCGCCTGTTCACGCGGGAACGAATACGCGTTACCGGAGAACTTGCCGTAGTATGTCCTCCGTCCTCTGTGGACAGAAGATACGGTGGCTGATCTGTGGTGGTGTAGTTTCTATGCGCAGCTGGATCGAGTCTGGAGGAGTGATTTCAGGCCTTCGCAGCAGGTATGTTGTGTGAATGCTCAAGGAGAATGTGGCTGATCGGTTGTGCAGGATATTCTCCGGATTCGAGTCAAAACGACAGGAATCTCAGAGACAAAGTTTACGGAGAATGATTTGACGTATTCGTGAGTCCTTCGTGTGCGTGATGGGACCATTGCTGATGCGTTGCGAAGATTGTTTGATGTCGGTGGTCAACGGTCTGAGAGACGTAAAGTATGTCGACGACGCCTCGGCATCGAACCTTCGCTGATGTTACGCAGTGGGTATCCTGTTTCGAGAACGTGACGGCCGTGCTGTTTCTCGTCGCGTTGTCGGGGTACAACTCGACACTGGTGGAAGACAGGGACTCCGTAAGCCGTCTTCTTTTCCAATCGGGCTGTTGCTCATTTCCTTGCAGAACCAAATGCACGAAGCGCTCATGCTCTTCGACTCGATCTGCAATTCTCAATGGTTTCTGAAAACCAACATGGTACGTCCTTTCTCACTTCGCTCTCCCACCCTGTACTGACCGTACCGCAGATCCTCTTCCTGAACAAGGATGACGTCTTCCGTCAACAGCTCGAGAACCCCAACTCCCAAATAGCCGACTACTTCCCGGACTACGATGGGCCTTCCGGACCAGAGGGATACGAAGCTGGACGCGAGTTTTTCAAGAGGCAGTTTACGGGGTTGAATAGGAGTATGGCAAAGGAGGTGTATACGCAGTGAGTTGGCAGGAACGACTGTCTGGCTCGTGCTCATGGGGTGCAGCTTTACAAATGCAACGGATACGGCAATGTTGAAGGTCGTGATGGCGGCTGTTCAAGGTGAGTCGCTCGCAGCGTATGTGTGACGTCTGCTGACGATGGGCCGTGATGCGGTTCATCTTTAAGAGTAAGGCAATAACTCCGTAACTCGCGGATATCGACGCCCCACGCTGACTCTTTCCCTTAGTACCATCTTGCGAACGCAGCTTCGGGACCTGGCGATGATCTAGACGCAGGGAATGCATGTTGAACATGTTGTGAGGGATTCGTAGGCTTTGTACAATGAATAGTTAGGGACAGGGACAGTATACGATGAATACAAGAAATCACAGGCTGCTGTGAACTCAAGAAATCCCATACTAGCAATACAAGATGGATCAACATTTCTCTCAAATCTCCACGACACCAGTCTCTTGACCTTTACATCTTCTGCAACTCCCAAGGACCCTGCAGCGCGCAAAGTCCTCGTCAATCGTCCTCTGCAGCGTGCGAAGTCTTCCATCCTCGAGCGGCGACTTGGAATATCTGGCCCAGAAGATGGGGTCGATCTCGGCCGTCAAGGGTCGTCCGTGGCGGTAAAACAAGCGGAATTCAAGTGTTGATTCTTGCGTCACTGAGAGATGGCGTTCGGCCAGGTTTTCAATGATATCGGAGAAAATGTTGTACCCAGGCGGAAAGGTCGCGGTCTCGTTGAAGAACAGTTGGTCCGGGATTGCGCCCGTTCCGATGCGGACGTCGATTCGGATCGAGGTGAAGCCGAGCCGTGGGTCGTCGGGCAGGGCGAGTTGGTATAGCTGGCCAAGGTCAGTTGAAGTACAGCAATGGATAAGAGACTCACACAGTATGCCTCGGCTTCGGAAAGATCCTCGTCGTCGCCGTAATAGCTCCATTCCTCGCGGAAATATTGGAATCCCGACGTCGCCGTTGCCCTGACGGTCGAGGTGATCCGTCCCGGTGACGGCGGATCGATCCCTCCGTGTCCATCGAGCCGCAGGTACCTGAGGTGTGGTACTGCAAGTCGATCCGGATCCCACGACCTGCCCTTTTCAGTCTTTTTCTCCAACAGATATGTTGCAAGCTTGTTGACGACGACCGTCGCCTCCGGCGGACCTTTGATGCCCCTGATGTTAGCAATGTCGGCTAGTTGGAAAATTCCGCTATCAACGACGATTTTGAGCATTTCGATACCGGGAAAGAAACGCTCGTAAAGCGTTAGGACGGATCGGTGTGGATGGCCTTTGAAGACTAGGAGCCATGGTCGACAGTGGGTGTGAATCAAGCGTGTCTCTGTGGCGAAGCGTTTTGCTGGTTTCTTGACGAATGCTGGCTCTTGGAGATTGATAGGCAGCGGGGAAAATTGAGAGCACTCGATGATACTGAACAACGTTAATAACGAAACGGGAATGCAGCGGAATAACTCACCCAATCCCTTCATACTTTTCCGCTTCTTCCTCGACGTCATCCCAATTCCAATCATCTAGTCTCATCCACACCTTCTTCTTCCTCTCCGCCATGAACGGCTGCAGTACCCTCTTCAATTCATGCGACGTCGCACAAAGCGCCGCAATCGATCCATAGGCGTCCGATTCGGCCAGTTGTTCTGCGACGAGGGTGATGATGTCGTCGTGTGCGCGTTCGAGGATGCTGGGTTTACCCGGCCAGCGGATGGGCATGGTGGACTAGAGTGTCATTGATGGTGGGACTGATAGGGAGAGGAGAAGAGGAAGCTGGGTGAGATGATAGATGACTCATAAAAATAATAAAATCCGAGGGATCACGCGCGGGGACCCGGCGAGAAATGCGAGACAAGAGCGTCAGCCATCGTTCATGTCTATCGTTTCCAGCTAGTGCTATCATGCGGTTCTTCCCTCCAGCAACGACAAGGACGGATCGACCGAGGTCCCTATCCTCAAGTTCGTCGTCTTCAGCTTCCCTCCCTGCTGCGGAGGATCTACGCCCATTGCCGGTACCTCCCCCGACGCGAATGAACACGGTGCAGCAACTTCCCTCTTCACGCCTTCCGTTATCTCCAGCTGTGTCTCCCCAGAAGGCGTCTGTGTCTCCTTCGAGGGAGGAGGGTGCCAGACCTTCACGATTCGCTGAATTCCCCAAGACTTTGCACGCCGAGTTGGAGGAATACGATGCCAGAGCATGTCGTGCGGAACCGATCCATTACTTTTCGGACAACCGACATGCGCAGTACGTTTGTCGGGAATGTATGACCCCTCTCGTGAGTCTATCGATCTCCTGGGCTCACTGCGCTGACTGTGTTGCAGGCTCTACAAGATGAAGTTGTCTCCAAGGCGTTTTCCGGGAGTCTAGGCCAAGCATAGTACGCCTAGCGGCACCGCGACACATGCGCTTGCTGATGCTCGTCGTAGTCTCATGCATTCGACCGTCAACACGTACCTCGGCAAGAAGGAAGACAAGCGGCTCTTGTGAGCACGTCTGTGCGGTTGTGTTTACACACTGACGTCTGGGATAGGACCGGGATGCATACCGTCGCGGATCTGCTATGTATGGGCTGTCAGCAATCGGGGAGGAAGACGACGTTGGGCTGGATGTATTTAAAGGCCAAGGAGAGGGATCAGCAGTACAAGGAGGGTGGGTACGTTGTGTTTCGGACGGAGCGGTTGGCTAACTTTTAGTGAAGGGAAGTATATCCTGGAGGCGGCGCGCGTGATCAAGGAGAACAACTGGTCACTGGATGATTGAATCGGGTCGTATCGCTTGTGGGATTGGGTGGAATGTCTGTTTCACGCTGTTGATGTATTACAACTTGCTGTATCCTGATTCTACCTGTCGGGATAACTGTGTCTTGGATTTATCGTTGTACAACTTACCGATCTTCCGTTTTCCGTTGCACGAACATCATCGAAAGTCGCGCTTCTAGTGTCACCGTCGCTTTTCTCGTCCTCACGTTCCTCGCGCCGCAACGAAGCCAACCTCGTCAGACACTCTTCCGCTCTAGCACCCTTTCCTCTCCCCGACCTGCCAACCATCCGTTCCCATCAAATGCCTCCCACACGCCGCGCACCATCTCCGCCCCTTCAGTCTCCAGCAACCGTCGAAGCCACTCCTCACCAGCCGATCGCAGCCACACGAGACAACTCACCAACCATACGTCCCCCATCGACACCGTCTCGCCCCACAGGAACGGCCCTGGTTTTCGTCCATTTCGCACCGCCTGGTCTCGTTTCTGCACGAGGTATTCGTTGTACGTCTTGAATGCTGGAACCATTCTTGCAAAGTCGTTTTCCGGGTTCGATGAGCCCCAATTGAGCGGAGAGAGGTTGTCCGGATGATCTTCGGTTCGCGTACGGAGAAAGTATTCTTCGCCCCTCGGGTCGAGGATTCCGGGTATCTTTGGGAACACGAGCGCCTCGAAGGCACTGTCGTCCGGAAAGACGAGACCGTTGAATGTCTTTGACGATTCCGCCCATAATGCCTCGGACTGATCTTTCGGTTCCGGAAAGGCGTGTACCGGCCCATCGGGATAGAGCGTGTCGAGGTGTCGTGCGATTTCGAGCGAGCCCATCAGAATCCCACCGGGTTTCTCGCTCAGCGATGCGGGATGGTGAATCGCCGGAAGGGTATATGGCGTTCCTTTCGCGTTCGGCTTCACGCCATAAGACGAGAGCAGAGGAGCGATGTCCGGGTACGAAACGAACTGTTCCGCGTACGGAATGCGTTTCGCGTTGAGCAGGAGACGGGTCTTGAGCGTGTTGGGCGACCAGGATTGGCGGTAGCCTGCGTCAGGTCAGCGTTGTTGCGTCAGATTATATACGGTAGGCGTACCTGGAAGGCTGGAGGCGACGTCGAGGAAGTGGATCCTTTCGTCGGACATGTGGGTAAATGGCAATGGTGATATCTTGTTGACGTGAGAAAGGTCGATACGGTGAGGTGGAATGGAATATAAACCTCGATCATTGAACGACAGCCAAGCGCGCCTTGATGATACCGCGCAGGCCGGTAGAGGTGGAGGTGGAGGTGGAGGTCTGATTGAGGGATTCTTCGGCCAGCGAAACACGACCTCGACCGCATCCTCACGGATTCAAGGCGAACCAGCAGCAAGTCACACATTCCGCATTCGGATTCGGATTCGGATTCCGGCGCGTCATCACAAACAACGTCCATTTCAACCTTCGGTCAGTCGTCCTTCGGAACCGGCAAACAACACCACCTCCTTCTGCCTCAGCCAGCGGCAACAACGAGATCCGGCCCCGCGGACTACCAGACGATGGGGACGACTAGATTGCGGTATTGCGGGCTTCATCATTGGTTGGCGGGAGTAGACACACCGAGGTTGCTGGGCTGTTGGCGAGATGCTGGTGTTGACGGATTGCTGTGAAGGCTGTAATTCTCGCAAGTTGTAGACGTGACGAGTTGTAAACGTCACGAGTTGTAAACGTCACACCTTGTAAATGTCACGAGTTGTAAATGTCATATGAAACGCTTCTGTACAACATCTTTTCAGTCTACAAAGCAGCACTCGAATCAGCCGGGTAACGAATCGCAAACGAGAGCGACTCACTACAAGCCCTGACCATCCCTTCTACGGCTTGGGATTCAACAACCTCCCTAAAACGTGCCGATCAACAACCATACTCGACATGAGAAGCTATACTATACTCACCTTCCATTCCCCCATGAACCATGACCACCTGACCCGTGGTATGCCCCGCTACCCGGTGTGACGCGAGGAAGACAATCTGCATCGCCACCTCCTCCGGCTCGGCGATCTTATTCAACGGGGTCCTACCCTCCTCTTGATCAGCACCCAACCATCACCCTCACCAGAAAAACTAGGGGGGGGGGGAAACTCACGTCGCCATCGCTTGATACCTAACCGCTTCATCACGCATACTCTCCTCCGCCATCTTTGTCCGCACCCATCCGGGAGCGACGGTATTCACACGGGCTCGAGGGTGGACGGAACGCACGATCTCGTTCTTGAGGGATAGTTGGAGGCCGTGGGTGAGGCCGGATTTGGAGGCGGCGTAGTCTGCGTGGGAGGCTTCGCCGTATTCGCCGGCTGTGCGAGGTGGGGAAGGAACGTGATGAGTGTTTGCTTGTTTCAGGGAAATTTTGGCTGCGAGATGGCAACGTGCGAGTTTCTCGAACGCTGCGCGGTGTTCCACTGTCAAGTGAGATGTTCGCATCCGTCCGTTTTCTTAATCGTCGTGCCTTTCCATTTCCGCATGCCGCTGCTCCATCGTTCATCCCACGACTGACTACGCCACGCGCACATGGCCTTCCGACTCACCAGTACTCCCGACGAAAACGACCGCAACATTCCTCAACGCCTCGCTCCCCTCTCCTTCCTCCTGCCTCACCCTGACCAAACGCCTCATAAACTCCCTTACGACCAAGAACCCGCCCGTCAAGTTGGTCTCGAGCGTGCGATTCCATTGCGCGAGGGACATCTCGTGTAGTGGTGCCGGGGTGGATTCGTATATCGCATGGTTGACTACGCAGCTTTGTTAGCGGAGTGGTGGCCCAAGGAAAGGAAAACGTACCGATTAAAACAGAAACGGGTTTCCCCATCATCCTCTTCTCCGCTTCTTTGAACAACACCTCGACATCCTCTTCCCGCGTCACATCCGCCTGCAAACACTGTACCCGTCCCTGCTTGATCTCTCCGGCGAACGCCTCGTCCAGCGCGGCGCGGGTAGATCGGTACTGCGCCGTGACGAGCGCTCCATGGGCCAGGAATTCACGGACGGTGGTTATCCCGATTCCTCCAGCTGCGCCGGTGATCAGGACGTGGATGTTTGTGAGGGCGAGGTCCATTGTGCTGGAGTAGAGTGGCAGAGATGAGATAAGGGTCATTGGAATATAACAAGTACTTGAGTCACTAGTCGCGTCGGACGCACCCCTTCATGTGCAAACAGTAAAGATCACTGATCAGTCAGCATGAACCCACCACCTTGGTCCCTTGCTCCCTTGCTCCCAAATGACAAGACAATCCCGCATCGACACCTTTCTCTCCCCTACAATGGCGCGCAAGAAACCCCAGGGACAGCAACAAGGACGAAACAAGAAACAGAAGAACCCCGCTCAACCTCAAAAGAACCGCGAACCGCGCGCATGGTCCGTCGATTCTCAGTCCGTCTCAGACGCAGGCTCGGAAGAAGGAACGCCGGAGAGGCTCGGGGCGGTGCGATTGGAGGTCGGGAAGAGTCAGCTCAATTGGGGAGACCGGCACCCGTCCAGTGAGAGCGGGAGTTCGAGCGGGACCGATGAGGGTCAAGAAGAGGAGAAACCCCGGGAGAAGCGACGAGTGATGGTGTCTGGTGATGAAGCCGAGCCAGAGGTGATCAATTTGGATACGGAAGACGAGCAAGAACGAGCAACGGAACACATACCCCCACCGTCGTCTCCCAAACGGAGGCATCCCCCTTCCGGCGGATTAGACGACATGTTTCTCTCCTCTCCCGGATCATCACACGGCGGCGCCTCATCTCAACCCGCGCCAACATCATCATACACCCGCGCCGCCAAACACCCACCCCGCTCCTCACCCCCGGCGCTTAACGGAAAACGCGCGGCACGCCGCCGTCGTCGAACACCGACACCATCCGAATCGGAATCAACAGAGGACCCGGAAACGATCATCGCCTCCCCGCCGCCGTACCGCCGTGCCCCGCCCGTGGTGAAACGCGGAAAGAGGGACACTTCTCCTCCTCCGGAAAGGAAGAAACGACGCAAAGGCAAATCCCGGGCGGTGGACCCTGACGAGTCCGAGGAAGAGGAACAGGATCCCGAGGCGCTCGTGAGGGAATTGGAAATGGACGAGCCCGTTGTCGTCGAGACGCGGTTGAGAGAGCGGAACAAGAAGACGCCTCACCAGATCCGGCTGGAAGCGCTCAAACGTAGGTCTCCCCTTTCTTCATTAACACGTACCGTGGCTAATCCGCTTTTGCGTAGGTCGGAAAGAAGCGAAATCCAGAGGCGAGAGGTACACCTCGCCGATCGACCTTCCCGCCTCCTCCTCCTCTGACGGGGGCCTGATCGTCGGCGCGAAACCATCATCTTCAACCGCCCGACAACGCGTCGACCCGGATGATGAAGAAGAAGAGAGCGAAGGCGCGTGGACGGTGGAAGATGACGAGGCGATGGATGGGTTTATCGATGATGCGGACAAGGAGCAGGAGCAGGAGGAGGTGTCGAATTTGTTACCGGGTATGTACGGGGGATCGAGGGCTGTCGTGAGGTTGCTGATGGGTGCCTGGTCGTCTTGCTTGTTTGCTCGCTTTGCGTCGGCTTTATTCGCGCCTCACTCGCTCGCCCTTTCGCCCCGTTCAATCTTACCGCCCGTCCACGCAGAACAATACCAAATGGCCCGCTACCAAAATCTCGAATACCACTTTAAAGTAATCTCCCAATTCCTCATCCACCTGATTATCCGCGGGCCCACGTACGCGCGCGAACGCAAGAAACAATACTACCGGGCCTCGTACGACGCCATCTCGCGCAAACTGCAGGGCCAAAAGGATTCCCTCGTCACATCGTCCGTGTGGAAACCGGATTTCAAGTCCAGCCTCGAGACGTATCCCGAGTTGGTAGTCAGTCACTTGGACGAAATCGAGTATGGGTGCGATGCGTGCCATTTGACGGGTAGGTTGAGCCGGTTCAGTGGCGAGTTGAGGGGCAAAGCGTACGATCGGGAGACGTTCGAGGTCAGTAGCTAAAGTCTCGCGGTTACATGGCACAGCTGACGCTTGAATAGGACTTGGACGACCAGCGAGATGACGAGGAGAGCGAGAGTGAAGAGGAAGAAGAGGTCCCGCCACCTTCGCGCGGACCGTTCAAGCTCGGAAAATTCTGCCGCCTCCGCGCCGAGGTATTCCACGAGTTTTCGCATTGGGGTATGTCCCACCATTCCTCTCTGCTACTCCCGCTGAGCCCTACGCAGAACGGAGTCTCTACGTCAGCTACAAAGACGGGTACGAAAGACTTTCGCGCCGTGTGCGATCCGGAGACGCCGGCGTGCGGCCTTTGACCGCGAAGTCACTCAGGGATCCCGACGAGGTTGTGCAGTGGCTCGATAGTCAAGGGCATATCATGTCGGTCAGTACGCGGCACATTCGGTTGAACCCTGCTGATTCTCTTGCAGCAATTCGAGAGGCTCAGCGGGTTCGAGTTTGATCTGCAAAAGTTGGGCTAGACGGCACGGGTCGTCGTCAAGGTCCGTGACTTTGGAGTAGACACCATGCAATGTACAGCCAGGCGTGGTTGCAGGCGTGGTGGTTGTACGACTGTAACCGTGTCCCTTTACATCGGCTCCCGGCCGAACCGTTTTGACATCCTATACAACATGAAACCGGCAATCGCCGCGCTGATTCCTCCCAGCCTTGACAAACCATCAGCGTTGCCCTCGAACACGATGCAGCTACTCACCTAAAGATGAACCCCACCGAGTCTGTCTCGCTCGTAACGTGTGCCTCGAGCTCTCTTCCATCCTCCCTTACGCGAAACGCTTCAACGGCCGCACGAACGACGAGCTTGGCCCCACGCACCACCACGTCCTCAGACACGGGCGCGTCATCCGACAACGTCACATTACCGCTCAGCGGAATATTCGGCGTCGGATGGTGCTCGGGCAGGGCATGGCGCGTTGGTTCCAAGATGTAAAAGATGATGGCCGAGAGAAATGTCACGAGGAATTGCGGAATCTGCGTCGGGTCAGTACGTGATAGTTCGGCGCGCGGTCGACGTACCACAATGAAAATGTTGTGAATGCCCTGCAGACCCATCAGCATGCCACAAGCACGGACGCGATACCTCTGCTCACCAGAATTACTCCCGCCTTTTCCGCCGTTCCCTCGTGCTTCCTCCGCGGCGTCGGTACCTGCTGCCGCGCGCCATTCCGCATTTCGTCTAGCTCGTGCAACGACGCCTGCAACACCTCTTCCGCGCCCGCCGCGAATCCATTCCCGTCCATCCCGTCTAGATCGATGCTCAAGCTCGAGCGATCCACCTCGTGCGACAGGCGACTCTTGCCGGGCTTCTTGACGACTGGATGCTCGAGCTCCCGACTTGCGCGTCGTGAGCCGAGAGGCGTCCGATTCCGGCCGATGGATATTGGCGTTACGTCCACCGACGAGGACATGGTCCGGAGGTGTTTATCCGCCGCGGAAGGCGGGCGCGGCGGGGGAACTTGGCCGTGATCATCGTCCAGTTCGTCAGACGCCATGAGCGCCTCTTCTTCCTCTGCATGTCCGCCATGACGCGAGTCGGAACGCTCCATCGCCAAGGAAGCCTCACGCGACCGGTCAATCATGTTGATCGGAAGGGCTTCCCCACTCGCCGGCGTCGAATCGAGCAGGATGAGTTCTCCGAGCTACGGAAACGTCAGTCATGCTCTCCCTCCAACACGCTCAACATACGAGAGAGAACGGCGCCCCTACAAGACATCAGCACCATATTTTCCGACCAACCACGCCGACTTACACTGCGCCACACCCCAGCAGAACCCATTGACACAGATAATCGCCTGCGCCGACCACACACTCCCGGCAAACCAGGTCGCAAACATCGTCCCGGCAAAGACCGCCTGCCCGAGTATCCACGCCCGGATAAGCGTGAACCCAGGCAGGGGCAATTGCATCCTCAGCCTACTGGGCACCTTGACGATCGCGCGAATCTTGTCAAGCTTCTGCATCAGCCTCGACGCGCGGACCGTGAGGCCCTCCCCGGAATGGGTCGATACTGGGCTCGGTTCCGCCGCTCGAATGCCGGAGGACGAGACGAGAAAGGGGAGAAAGACGCTCGTGAGGAGATTGACGACGGCGTTCATGAACAATGCTTTGGACCCGGCTCTCGTCGCGTCCGCCCCGAGATCCGGATCACTCGGATCCCTCCCGCCGGCAATGGCTTCCCTCGTGTAGATCTCGCCCACCCAGACGCTGGTGTAGAACAAGATTGGGAACCAGCCGATCCACGCGAAGAACTGGGCGTAGCATATGGACCGAATGGCGGGCGGAAGGGTAAAGATGTTTTTCCAAATGTCGCGGATGGTGTCTGTCAGGTTTCCCTGGGATGATTTGCGGCTTTGCGGGGGGTCAGCCGGGAACGGAAAGAAGATTGAGGACCTACTTGTCGCGCAATAGAACACGTTCTTTGACGCTGTACGCCGTCAAGCCGTGGGTGATCATCAAGACGGCGCTCGTTAGAAAGCTCAGGACCTGGAGCTGTGTCTTGCCCAGAAACGGAAACAGGGAGAGGAGGTTGATATTCCCTCTACGACGGGTCAGCTTACAACACAGAGATGCGGAGGGGGACACCTACACGTAGAACCCGGCGAGCGAACCCGTCCCAAACATCCGTCCGGCCCATGCATTTCCTTTCTCCTGCTGACTCGGCGGCAAGATGTCCACGACCAACGCTCGATCCGTCGCTTGTACCGCATTGATAGACTGGCACGATGTCAGCTGGGATTCCCCTGAGCATTCGCGGGACGTACAAAATCGATGAGGTAAATCGCCCAAACAGCCAACCCAATCGCAACTCTATTCCCTCCTCCCACCCAGCCAGCAACTTCCCTCGCCCAGGCGAGTAACATCATCGCAAACACGCTAATCACGCATCCGGCGAGCATGAACGGTCTCCGTCTCCCGAACCGAGATTTCGAACGGTCCGCAAGAACGCCGATGAGGGGCTGCATGATCAGGCCCGACAGGGGTCCGGCGACGAAGACGAGGGACATGAGGGATTTGGAGAGGCCGAGTTCGAGGAGGTATGGCGAGGCTGAGGGGATTCAGATGTCGTTGAGAGGAGGACGATTCGGTAGAGGGTAAGAGACGTACCGTATCCCATTTCGATAGACCAAACACACTGAGCGGAATGAGCACCACCTCACATGGAATCCGCAAACGGACATACCTGCAGCCCCAACATCCCGATCGTCAACCTGACGCACCATCAGCGTTCCATCCCCTCTTCTCACTTGACGCGGGGCTTACAAAGGCATCTTCATCCACTCTGGTCCAACAACGACCGGTTTCCCCACCCACTCTACGCGCCGCTCTTTCATCCCCCTTCCCTGCCGCCGGTGACTCGCTTCACCCATCTCGCTCAGCTGAATTCCATCGCGCGGGCCGACGTGTATCGTCTGTGGCGCGTCTGAGTCGGACCAGTCGACATCTTCCGATTCCGAGGCCGAATCAGGCTGCGAGAGAACGAATGCAGCGCCGGTCATGGTTGATACAGGGTGGGCAGGGATAAGGAAAGCGAGGTGGATGTGGTATTCGTCATATTCGAGTGGCACTCGACTCGAGATACGCTGTTTGATTCGGGCGCACCTTTCCACTCGCAACCGTCTCAACTTGGTATGCAGGCCTGATAGGCATCGTCAACGTCACGGCTCACAATGATACATCTTATATGGTAACACGGTCCGATATGCTCGGGGATATACTACTACTGAACACGGACCATCTCCAGCTGCATACTTTCCAGCTCCATCCCTTCCTTCTTTCGTCTTTTCCCACCTCTCGAAAATCCATAAAAAACCGCTTACGAAACGGCGTAACTGAGCGCAATAACCAAGTAGAGCGCAACGACTAACCCCCCGCACAACATAAGCGTTCATTCTCACCGTGCCCGAATCGACGCGACTCACGCATGACACCTTCCAGGTAGTTACTCGCTCCATCGTTCAACAACCCGCTGACAAGAATGACAGAGACGAACAACGCGATCGTCTACGCAAGCGAGATCAGCAGCCACTCCCGAGCCCACGAATAAGGAACGTACCTCGAAGTCGGCAAAGTACAATGTCAAGGGTTTCTACCAAAATAAAACACGTGAGCCTTCTGTGTTTTGTGGGAGTAAGGATACGTACACCCATAGGCCACGCCAGCAGCGTCAAGATCGGGATCATCCCAGCCGCGATCTGAATGGAAGATCCGACGCTGACGCCAATGGTCAGTTCCATTTTACCCTTCATCGCCATCCAGACCGAGGTGACGTGTTCCGCGGCCTGGCACGGGAAGGGGTTAGTTGAGTTCGGAATGAGGATTCTTGAAAAAGGGACTCACGTTTCCAACGATGGGAAGGAGGATGAGCTGTGGAAGGGTAAGCGCACTCGGTTCGCGGTCATGAGGTTACGTACACCAATGAATCTATCCCCCCAAAAGAATATCAGTACGGTCCTCGCCAACCCTCACAAGGCGACTCACGGCTTCGGAATACTCCACTTGCTCGCCGTCTCATCAATACTCGCGACCAAGACATCCGCACAGAACGCCGTCACGACCGTCACCGCGGCCAACCAGAACCCGGCGGACCAGGTATCCATCTCGGCGACCTCTTCCTCCTCTTCCTCGTCGCCGTCCTGTCGCGCGGCCTGTTCGGCTTCAAAGAGCTTGTGGTGGGATTTCAACTGCGATGGGAAAGGGTCAGCGCGTTGTGTGGGAGTCGGAAGTTGGAGGAAGTACCTGAAAGTAGAGATAGATAAAGTATACGGTCAAGAGGATGATACTAGTCCCTCGACTGAGCTTCAGTAAACCCGTCAACGACTCATCCTTCGGGTTCGGCGCGTGCTCCGGGTTCTCCTTGTCAAACGAAGAGTGAGACTTGCCCTCATGTCCACGGAGGTAAGTGCTATGGTCTGCCAGCAAAACGGTCAGATCATGTCAGGTGACGAGTCGAGGGGACTTGCATGCGGCGGGAATGACCAATGTAATGCATGAGAGAGTCATCAGACTCGCGCTCGTCTGCGCCGCCGTCTGTCGGAACTGCGATTCAGAGTAGACGTAGCCTCCGGCGGCAAAGGAGCAGCCTGCCAAAGGGCGATGAGCGAATGATTATCAGCGAGTCCCGTGGCTGGACTCACCGAGCACGAGTAACAAGTTGGAGAGGATGGATCCCAGCATCGAGGTCTGGACCAGTCGGAGTTGGTCTGTGCCGAGTTAGCGGTGAATGATGAGCTGGTAGGAATGACGTACCTTGCTGAAGGGCGACGATGCCGACGATGAGTTCGACGGCGTTGCCGACTATCACGCAGAGATCAGATCGAGCGCGGAGAGAATGAGGAAGACGCACAAGTAGCGTTCAAGATCCCCGCGAGGGTTTGACCCAAGCTCATTGACAATTGTTCCGTAGCATCACCTGGTGAAAGTCGTTAGTGAGGCTCCCGCAGTGTGAGAACGCAGACGTACCCAAAAGCTACGACAGACGAATCACGAAAAGAGGAACGTCGACAAACATGAGCCACATGCATCAGCGTAGCATCCCCACATACCTTTGCCAAAGGAATAATCGAAACAAAACTGATCACAAACTTGATCTGCTGAGGCCAATTAACAAAGTTACCTAGCACACCCCATTAGCAGCTCTTTCATCTCTCTGATTACCGTACTCACAAGCAAGAGCGAGGGGAACCGCGACGAGCAACACATTCATCCAGCTGCTGAAAAACAAGTACCTCGCGCTCTGCAATGGAGAAAAGGCTTTGGTCGTCGGATTGGCAACGGAGCTTCGTCGTCGCCTCGTGGCGGGGAGCAAGGGTTGTCGCTCGTTTGAGGCTGGAGACCGTGGATCAGCCTGTGAGGGAAGCCGTTGAAGAAAGGAGTGAGGCGGACTTACAGGACATGGTGTGGTATTTGAGTGTCCTGTCTTGCTGTGGAGAGTATGTGTATTACTTCGACTATCGATTTGTGCTCTTCTGATGAGGATAGACAGAACCCAACCTCGCTCGACTCCCTCGGTCAACATTTCAAAGTGACGAATTGGGCAGTCGTCGACCGCACGTGGATTACGTCAGAAAAGGAGAGCGCGAGTCAATGTCCACGGCGACGGGGCCATTCTTCCTGATTCCCTCTGATATGCTCGATGTGGTATACAGCCTCTTCATACTGACGCTATCCTGTCTACTGCAAAGTGGCAAACAAGAGGTGTCAAAGCGAATCACGACTTGAATTAATGTCCATATGGATACAACGCGTACGATATATAATACATTTCAACATCTTCATCTTCCATCTACTGAGCTTTTCACCGAGATCGCTCCCCGCCATGCGCTGCACGACAGAGGCATCACCATAGAGACATCTAAGCATCCGACACGCCCGCACCAACTCGCTCCCCATGCTCCTTCTCTTTTTGCTCCAATTCGGACAAGACCTTGCGGCTCGCTTCCGGTCGATAAAAGATGATGAAGGCAATCAAGGAGACGGCGAGCCAGGCCACGTCAAAGTACATTCCGTACTGGAAGCCTTTCCAATTCGAAAGGTCGTTGTTGACGCGGGAGTAGAGACCGGCTTGAACGGAGAGACCGATAACGGAGCCTGGAAGGAAAAAGTTAGTACTGGACGCATGATTTTCGCGGGGACGTACCGATCTGTAAGGACACCTGTAAGAGGGCACCAGCGACTCCGGACGCCTCAGGTGGCACAGCTTGGATGATTCCGATGTTCAAAGCGAGGAAAGTGAGGCTACGGTACAAGATGGATCAGCTTGTATTCCTGCGCCCCTAACGCGCACTCACATCATCCCGAATGAACCGATAGCGCATCCGACAAAATTGTACTTCCAATAGTCTGTCCCGTGCCCACCGTCACTGAGGATGAGCAGAACCAGCGCGGGCGCGATAGCGATGAACGTTCCAAAGATAACGGTCCATTTGGGTCGCGAGAGCAGAACGGGGAAGAATTGAGGCAACATGCCGCCGATGAGACCGGCGACGCCTGTAGGTAAGGCCTTAGCATTCTTTCAACGGTGAAACGACGAAAAAATGGGATACCTACCGATGGGAAGGATTCGGGCTGCGGCGTGGATCGCCGAGTGGTGCAGGACGACTTGGTAGTAGTTTGCCAGGCCGAGCGCTGCGAGGCAGAAGAACGATAAGTCCGAGGAGTAGGGCACCGAAGGGTGGGACTTACAGACTGTTCCCCACCAGAGATACGGTGTCAACCTGTGACGAATCAGCCACCGCTCGGCGTCAGCACCAGAGGGACTCACGACATGAAGCACAGCAGGATCAAGTTGGGCAGCTTGAGGATCTTCATCGGCAGGAGCGCTTTTTCCTCGTGCAGTCGGGATTCCCAGAAGAAAAAGGCGATGAACATGGCGACGGAGATGAGGAACGGCGCGAGGAAGTGAGCGTCGGTCCATCCGTCCGTTGTACCACCTGGCAGTGGCAGAAGGGTTAGCAAGGACTCCTTGAAGAACGTGAATACGATACGTACTTGTCAGACCGAGAATGAACAACAGCAACGACCCCGTCATCAAAAACACCCCGACGAGATCCAACCTCTGCAATTTGGAAAACTGGCTGTCCGCCACGTGTTTCCCCATCTTCCAGGGTAACAGCAGGGCTCCGACTCCGGCCGAGGCAAAGGCGAGGATGGCCATGAATCGGAATAGCCATTTCCAGGAGGCTAGCTCGAAGAGGCCGCCGCTGGATGGGGCCGGATGAGCATGTGATGGAGAATGAGAGGGCAGAACGGTGAACTTACAGGAC
Organism: Naganishia albida; assembly: GCA_001599735.1. NCBI lineage: Eukaryota > Fungi > Basidiomycota > Tremellomycetes > Filobasidiales > Filobasidiaceae > Naganishia > Naganishia albida. Next base: position 328,219 of record BCHV01000008.1, read on the forward strand.
GACTCCGAGGGTGTTTGCGACGGCTGCAATGAGGCCGAGGAGAGCGAGGGCGTTCTGTAGCCGCATCAGCTCCTGCTTGATCTAGAGGAGTGATAAAAACCGACCTGCTGTTTCGCCTTGTCCCTAAATAGGAACACGATAAGATGGTACGCCGACGGAATCGTCATGGATGCCGAGATGCCTTGAAGCGCACGCAGGACCAAGAACCCGTATTTGTTGTCCACTACGAGGGGAGGATATTAGCAGAGGTCGACGTGTGGTGTAGGAAGACGCACCGAACGAGGATACGAGGAAGAAGATGGCGAGTGTGACGAAACCACCTTCGAATACGTATTGCGCCGGGTACAGGTCCGCCAAGCGACCGGCGAGGAGGAGGAACCTGTAAACGGGTTAGCTTTGAACAAATATAAAGGATGAGACTCACGATGCAAAGGTCATAGCATAAGCCGTTAAAATCCAGGTCAAATTTCCCGCTTTCAACCCTAGATCCTGGGCGATCGACTCCGTCGTCGTGAGCAGTCCACTAACACTGACGACATCGAGAGCGGTCGCGAGCGAAAACACGGCGAGGAGAATGTTCTTGCGAAGCGGTGAAAGCGCGGCAAAGACTTCCTCTTGACTCTGTGAGCCACCGCCGCTCAGCGAGGAATCCCCACTGGCTTGCTTGACGACTGAGGGAACGGTTTTACCTTCGGCATCGAGGTCGAGAGGTGGGCTGGTCCCCGTGGGTGAGTGTTTGCCGTTGAGACTCGAGTTGGCAAAGTAGGATGACTTGCGTCGTTCCTTGCCGTCTCCTACGAGTGTCGGTGCGAGTGTCGGAGAGCGCAGGCTGGAGCCTCTTTGGAACGTTTCCGAGAATGGGGGGTGATCAGAGGGGGCGGCCATTTTGTTGTGCTGATGGACGTTGTTGAGCGACACGGAGCACTCTCGTTATTCTCGTTGGCCGAGCCTGTTATATGCATCCAGTGAGCCGGGAATCACAGCAAACGACGACACGCACCCTCGCCGGCCATCTTCCCCTGAACTCGGCCATCCTTTGTTGCATACTAATGCTTGATAAACCAGCTGATAAACCTCCACAAAATTATCAACAATCGACCCTTGAATCATTGCTATCGGTGCGGACTATCATGTGCCTGCAAGATCTGACTCCGTTTGAGAGCCAGAAATCGCGGAAGAGAAAAACGAGGCCAGATCAATGCGTCAGCGATGCCTTCCCCTCGCCGGAGTGCCTCAAGCGGCGTTTCAGACTTCTAAGCGGGAGCAGGCGGAAGGGGCAGAAGGGTGACTGACTGTATTCGTGGAAAGTCTGGCCTGTCCTGTCCTGCTGGAGTTCGATAATAGTACATCGTGCGATATCCCACACACGCTGTCTGGACGCGCATACCACATGCACGAACACCTTCTTCTCACTCACTCGCCGCAAATCTCAACTCCACCTTCCTCCACCTTGTTCATTCACCTATCTTTGACGCGACAACCATGCCTCAGAGAATCAGCCCAGCGCCGTGACGACGTGGGACGTGTCTCAATGTCGGGAGAAGTGGTGGCATGTGCTCGAGATGACGCCATGTTCGATCTTGTTATCTGACTTTCGAAAGAGACGTGGGGATGACTCAGCACTCGGGCTGTCGGGCTCGCGGGCACGGCGATGGGTATTTGAGTAGCGGTGGTCATCAAGCAGTGTGTAATCAACAAATCGGGGATCCTTGTTACTCCAGTCGCGTCCAAATTGTGCAGTCGAGGCAAGGCAGACGTAGCCATGGCAGGCGAGGGGGTTGAAAGAGGAGATCAGACGAGGCGAGTTTGACAAGCAACGCCGAAATCAACAGATTAGGTAAGGTTTCGGATGCAAAACAGGGTATAGTGATATTCTTGATTCGTCACTGTTGAGGTCGCGTTGATGCGGTGATGCGTGATCTCGTTCGCCGTGGAGCTCCTTTCGAGAAACGTCATTCACCCAAGCTACGTCCCCATCTTTATACTCTCACATTTCGCATCATGTCGTCAAGGCGCACCCGCAACTCGCGAAGACTCGAAGTTATCATTCCCGTCGCCGAACAAGACGCGATTGGCGACGTGAATCCCCGACCTCTAGGCAAACCCCTGCGACAATCTTTCGTTGCGCACGAACCCGTTCCGAAGGCAGAACTCGATCCGAATCAACGCTTCAACCCGGATATCCTCCTCAACATTGCGGAAATGCTTGCCGAGGAGGAAGACTACGAAAGCGTGGTCAACTTGTCCTGCACGTCGCGTCTGATTGGGGGTAGTCTTAAGCCGTTTTTGGAACGTGTGAGAACAAGGTTGATCTTGAAGCTGGATGACTTGAAGCTGGACGAGACCGAGGGCTTCAGCGCGATCAAGTGAGTCTCTCCCCTTGACGATGAACGGTTTCTGATACCTTCCAGGTACATTGAATGCAACCGCGGTAGCCTCTATCCAATCCTCCGCCACCTCCCTGCCCATATTCAAGAAACGCAAAAAGCCAACATCCGTCGTCTACTGAAACCCACCGTCATCCGCTACCTCGGCGTTCCCCACGAATGCGTCTTCCGCTTGCAAAAGGAGCTTTTCCCCTCCGTGCGGATCATTCGATGCCTGTACGACCCATTCTCGCAAAACCTCTCGTCTGTATTCAGCTCGACAAGCACCAAACCCGGGGAAACCGCGTTTCAGTTGTTTCATCGGATGGTGCCTTACACGCCGATGACATACTATGACGATCCACCCCGGCCGCGGGGAGGGATCAAGGTGATTGAGTATCAGAAAAGGGGGTTCGAGTGGAGGGATTTGGACAAGATGCCGGAACGGCAGATCCAGAGTGTGGTGCAGATCAGGGCCGAGCCAGGCTTGAGGGTGTATAGGGAGAATTGGGAGCGGTATGACAGTCAGGCGCAGTCTATGCAGTATCTCTTGACAAACAAGTATTTAGTGAGTTCCCCGTCGGCAGACCGCGCTCAACGCTAAGCCCACGCAGAAAAACATCCAGGTTCTCGACCGTCCAGACCTCGCTGACGTCTCGATCAAAGTCTACATGAAGCCGACGCCTGGAATTGAAGCTACCTCGCTCATCATCTCGGACCACGGATACGCCTCGGGTCTCAGGGCGATCTACGACCGCATCGAGGATATCGCAAAAACCAATCTTTGCCAAGACAACTTTGCGAAAATCAAGTTTCAGCTCTTCTTCATCCATGGACGCGCTTCCGCTGCCGCGATTACCCGTCCGGATTACAGTCATCTCGAGATGCCACGCCATCGAAGTCGCAGCTGGAGTCGCGTTTCGACCGACTTCGATTCCGAGGACGAGTATTATGATTCGGAAGATTATGATGAGGATGACGACGATGAAGACGACGATGGACTGCCGCATTTGCAACCGGTCTTCACGCTCGAGTTTACGAGACATGAGAGGAGGATTCGCACAACGCAGAGCAGTATGGATAACGACGTGTTGGGGTGTACCATCCAGGGGGGATGCTCACGGTGCCGTGCCGAGAACGCGACATGATAGTATCGGATCGCTGCGACGGATCGCCTTTGTCTGCCTTTCAGATACTTTCGCCATTCAGTGTCGCTTGCATCTCTCGGGCCGGGAGATTATCGCAAAGCCCAAGCTGCGCGGGACTTGTCCGACGGGTATGGTCCACGTCGACTTGTGAGGGAGCTTCTCCGCAGCTGCAACGTGAAATGCGTGGATCATGAGGAAGTGGCACGTGGAATCCCTTGTTTGACATCTAGCTCTCGTATGCAATGTCTGGCGCGAACTGCGATTCATGAGCAGCGCGCTTTCCGCTTGCGCTTGAGTGGCGGTTTGCTAAGACGCCTCAGAGGGAAAGACCAAAGTCGATGTCTCGTCTTTGCTGCGTACACGGTTCCTATGATATGCTTTGACATTGTGTAGACGACTTCGGCGTCTCCAGCGTCTGACAAAAGTCGGTGGCGATCCGTGATATGGATAGGGGTAAATGTTCGATCGCTTCGCGAATGGAGATGGACGGGCAAGTTGACCTTGATGCGTCTCTTCACTGATTCGCCACCGTCACCCAACATCGGATTATCCCTCGTTCGCCGTGTTCCTGCCTCAAGTCTTTATCGTCTCGCCTTACTCCCGTCGTGACCGTCCGCAACTCTGAAAACGAACGAAGGAAAGGATCGCGTTCTCGCCTCATCCGTCCGCCTCAAACGACGCGTCGCGAATTCATCAGTCGTGGGAATTAGTTCAAACACCTCTACCAACAACAAGGAAGCACGATGGCGAGATTGAAAAGGTGTCGTCGAAACCAGCCGGCAGCCACATCAGCAAAACAAAACATGCCAGCTATCGCGGACTCGGATTCTGACGAATCAGCGGTCGAAGTCATCCCTCGACCTGCCGGTACTATTCGTGAAAGACTCCTTGCCCTCGCTCAACCGCCGGCTCCTGCTCCAGCTGATCCCAATAGACGCTTCAATCCCGATATCCTGTGGACGATTGCCAATTTCCTGGTTGACGCGCAAGAGTACAAGACGGTCCTCAACTTGGCGGTCACATCTCGATGCGTGAACAGTGGGTTGAAGACGTACTTGCAGCACACGCGAAAGCGAGCGATACTCAATCTAGAGGATTTGAAGTTGCACAGGACGCAATTTTGGAGTCAAGTCGCGTACGCCTGATGCGAATATCTTCGTGTGGCAGCGGTACTGATCCCCTTTGTAGGTACATCGAATGCCACAGCAAGAGCTCGCATCCCATCAATCGGTACTTGCCCGAGCATATACAAGCTCAGCAAAAGGAAGCCATCAAAAAGAATCTCAAGCCGACCGTTTTGCTGTACAAGTCTGAACCTCATGAAGCCGCCTTTGCACTTTGCGCCGAATTGTTTCCCTCGATTAGAGCCATCCGATTCCTGCCTGATCCGCAATCTCAGCATCTCGACGTCGTTCACGCATCCACCAGTACCGTAGTCGGCGAATCCGTTCTCGACTTGATCAACCGAAAAGTTCCATATTTTCGACCTTCGGCGCCAGGTTATCCGGATTACTACTACGCGACCGGTACCGCGCCCAAGATCAAGGTTGTCGAGATTTTGAAGAAGGGCTTTGAGTATCAGGATCTGAGCTCGCTTGAATTGAGGAAGGTGCAGTCGTCGATTCGTGTCAAGGGTTCCGCCGGTCTGGATTTCTACTCTGAAGATTGGAAGCAATATCCTGATGGAGGTGAAGCCATGCCGTACACATTGAGCAAGCGTTATTTGGTAAGCCCCAGTATAGTATTCGCTCTAGAATCGCATCTGACCAAATTCCTTTGCGTCACCGTTCAATTGTAGAAGGATCACATCAAGATGATCAGCCGTCCAGATCTACATGAAATCACCATCAATGTGTTCCTCAAGCCTTTCGGCGCCCTCCATTCGGTTGCTGCTCGCTCCTTGATCACCTCCACCGGAAGGTGGACCACCTATCTGGAAACGATCTTCGACCATATCGAGACTCTCGCAAAGACTAATCTCAGTCGAACCGCCTCTACCGCAACCCTTGACTTTCACATCTACCTCATTCACGGCAGTTCCGCGAAGACAAAGCCTCCCGTCATCACTCGTCCGGACTACAGGTACCACGAACAAAGGGAAGGATACTCAGACGACGCAGCGGATGCATCAGAATCGGAAAACGAGGCGGAAGAGATGTCCGTCGGTCTGCGAAAAGAACAGTCGCCCGTCTTTACCTTGACATTTACCCAGACCGGGGGCAAGGTCCGAACAACCCATTGCGCAATCGATGCCGACGTCTTGGGTTGTCATTGGAATGGCGAATGCTCGCGTTGTCGTCAGGCGGAGGAGGAATAGTCCTTCTCGAAACCAGCACCTAGACGGAGCTGAGATACCCTACCGAAATTGGGTAATGTGTCGGTGGCATGCGGGCTCGCAGATCTTAGCAGACTCGACGCAAAAGCAATCCGCCCCAACCGTGTCTCTTTTTACGAACATCTCAACCTCTCGCTTTCAGCCCATCTTACGGAGACGTTCGTTCGTGCCGACTACAGGCGTCCAGTAAAGGCACAGCCGTCTCATGTTCGATCGCTTGCCTCCGCTCTCGGGGCCAAACCATTCCAACAGATTTTGCATCGTCAAACAACGTTCATGTGTACAGTCTCTGCTGCAGAGCGACGCAGACGCTCAGTCGTCGATCACTATGATATCGCGTTGGCTATCGGATGGCGGATGTACCACAGGGAGCGTCTGAGTGGAAGAGGAAGCCGCCGTCGCTCTCGTTGCGCCAGCTGCTGTTCGCGCGGCTGATGACGAGCCGTTTGTAGCATTTCCTTCCTCTCGTTTGAATGGGCTGGACCGTGATTTGGGTTTATCAGATCCGACTCCGGTGTCATCAAAGACTGAAACGCAAGTCAGCGATATGCACTCGCCCGAACGAACACTCACAATCCATAGCATCACCCCGCGCGACCTTTTTCTCATCCTCGTCCATCTCTGCAAGGAATCCCTGTGCGTAATCATCCAGCTCCTCTTCATTTTCAGGCGCATCAGAGTCGCTGTCGGCCGTCTCCTCTTTCGCGCTCGACGCGGCGGACGTGTCTTCGGAAACGGGCTTGCTCTCTGTTTTGGCGGTGAGGAGACGTTCAAAGTGTGCGGCTCGGGCGTCTCGCGCGCTGTGATGAAAGTCAGGTCAAGGCGGGTTGCGGTAGGAGCAGCAAGACGCACTTTGCGGTATTAGCCCTGACGTGACGGAATGTTAGCGTTATCCCTTGCAAAGAGCGTTCACTCACCTCTTGCCATGTGTACTCGTCTCGATCAAACGCCGTTCTGCGGACGTCAGACTGTTCAGGGCCTTTTCTTCCGCCTTTTTGATTGTGAACCCTTCTGACTGTCTGAACGCCGCCGCACGTTCTTTGACGAGGGCTTTTAACCTCTTGAGTTCATCTTTCGAGATCTCTATGGATCATTGACGTCAATCACGGGCAGTACAAGCAAAGCCACCGAGCTCACCCTCGCTGCCATCTATGCGGATGGCATCTTCCCTCCCTTCAAACGCTCTCGTATTGGAACTAGACACAAATAGGTAAGCTACTTCCCTGCCGCCGAGGAGGAACCCACCTTCCAGCCTTTCGTCGTTTCGCCGTCTGCGCACCACCAACAGTAAACCCGGCATCACCCGCACGGAGTCTTTTCCTCCCGCCTGGCGTCCCGCCGGTCCTTGCGTTCTTCCCCGGCGCTTTCCTTATGCAAAAAGTCAACCCTGCGCCGATCAGAATGATAGAGCCAGACTTTGCTCACCTGTCTGCCGCACCGCCGCAGATGTACTCTGGCGCCTCGCCCGCGGTGAGCGGGTCACTTTCTACGGTGATGCCCGTGGCCAGGTGAATACCAGAGCTGTAGAAGCCTGGGGAAGGAAGCTATCGCGTCAGTCCATCATCGGTTGAACACATAGGGGATAACTGACCGTCGCCATAGTACCCTCTGGCACGTTCCGCCCGGACGGCGCGTTTGATCTCGTTGTCCAGCTTCTTGAAAAGCGGTCCATGGTTCATTTGCTATACGTCGCATGATTAGCTGCTGACTGGGGAACGATTGGAGACGACTTGCCTGGATGTGCGCGAGCTGTCATGCAAGGGTGGTCAGGTTCCCGCCGTTCTTGTATCAGCGGAAACGCACCTCGTGACACATGACATTCAATAGGTAGTACAGCGGGAGGAACGTCCCGTTTGCCTTCCGGATCACCAGCTCGATGACCTCACCGTGGTTCCAGTTTCGTCCGGCGACTAGGCGCGGGGTAAGCAAGAGACGAGATCGTGCAAGGCCGGACTTACACTACAAAGTGAGTGCGCGAATTGACGTGGTGAATAACGTGTGTAAACAGCATGCAAGGGATACGTACGACCTTGTTATGCGGATACTACAGCCGCGTGATCAGCGAAGTGCTCTCGGAAGCCCGAGTCATACGCACCTCTTCAAACGAATTCACGACCAGCTTCATCCCCTCCATAATCCGCTTCATCTGCGCTGCAACAGCCTTCATAATCGCCAACGCCTTCTACCCCTCCGCCGATGAACAGATTAGCAAATGCCACCAAAGATGCCGGGAGCGTACTTGCATCGGGGTTCGGCTTGTGGCGGAGGATGCTGATGTGCTTGATACTCGGGTTCGGGTCGGTTTCGCGGGCGTTGAATTTCCTGCTGGAGGCGTTAGTACGATAGACCGGGCGTACGACGGCGGACTGACCTCTGAGTGTATCCTAGATTCGGCATGACGATGTCTGAATGTGGCTGTGGGTAGGCTGTTAACAAGGGAATGCTACCGGGAGATCCTCATGAGATGCTCGTCTTCCGCGATGGTCATGTCTCGCATTGCATCGGGTTTAAATTACGTAATAGCAGCAGCACCTCTTGTACGGTATCCTTATTCACAACTTGATAATCCCCTCACTCTCCCTCCCTGGCCTAGCACCCATTGCGCCCGAAATCATGCTTGACCGAATCATCTTCCTTGCCCTCCTTGCGCGCACCCAACCCGGTCAACACCTCGCCCTCCTCCTGCGCATGCACGTGGATCTTCAACTCCCTCACTTCCTTGCGCAGACGCATGATCGTTTCCCGCACGTTGGCCTCGACCGCGTGACTCTCGAGGACGGACATGGTCGGGGGAACGGTGATCGTTAAATCCAAACTCGTCAACCCGCCCGCCTTGACGCCCCGGATATTCCGGATTTCGAGAAGATCCCGTCCATTCACGAGCGGCTCCGCGATCCGTTCGACGTGAGCGCGGTACTCGTCCGTGATCCCCTTGTCGAGGAGTTCGAGGCAGGACGTGCGGGAGAGGGTGAGGCCTTGATGGAGGATGAAGATGGAGACGATCAGGCCGCCGAGCGGGTCGAGGATGGGCGCGCCGTAGTGTGAGCCGAGGATGGAGAAGAGGGCGACGCCGGACGTCAGGGCGTCCGAGCGGTGGCTTCGCGCGACGTGAGGGGTTAGCTTGTTCCACCATCGTTTTTGCGTCGAAAGGGGGACTCACTGGTACGCGTTGGCGAGTAGGACCGGCGAATGCTCATCATCTGCCACTTTTTTCGTCACCCGGAACAACCACTCCTTGACGACGACGCTCACGAGCGCGAACCACGCCGCGTGCGGGTTAAGCACGGCGTGTGTGGCGGCGGCTGCGGTGGTTGTGTCATGTTGGTGCCCGTCTAGGGCTCCGGTGTGGTCGTGTGATGCGTGGTTGTGGAATAGCTCGAGCAGTGGGGAAGGGATCGAGGATGGGATGTAAGGCAGGAGTGATTGAATTGGATTTGTCGGGTCGAGGGTTTGGATCCAGGGGATCATGACTTGTAATAGAAGCTACCCGGACCGTATCAGATCCACATCTCGTTTTTTCCTCGAGAACAAGAGGGGACTCACATGATACGAGTGTAACGCGATGCCAACGCCCGCTACTACCAGGATGAGACTGACACTCAACGTGCCCACCGTCTCAAACTTTCCATACCCATACGGATACGCCCGCGTCGGTTCCCGCCTCGACACCTTCCAACACGCCAACGTGACAAAATCCGCACCCATATCACTGAAACTGTGTCCGGCCTCGGCAATCAGGGACGCGCTGTTCATCGCGTACCCGGCGACGCCTTTCAGGGCCGTCAAGAGGACGTTGGAGGCCAAGCCGAGCAGGGTGATCCGGCTCCCGCGGTCGTTTTTCGTGAGGGCCGAGACGAGGGCGGCGTTATCGTGCTCGTGGGCGTGCGAATGAAAGATGCCGTGCGTGTGCGTGTGGGCGTGCGTGTGGGCGTGTCCTTCATCATGGGGCGGGTGCTCGTGCGAGTGGTCGTGGGCGTGTTCCGACGAGCGCTCGAGTCCCCCCGAAACGTCGTTCCCCACTTTCGGCTCTGGTACTATACGCCCCACTTTGCTCTCATGCCTCGCTGCCACACTCGTACTGAACGCCATTCCTCCGATAGGTTCCCGCTGATGCGCCATTCCGCGCGTCATCGTCGTTGATATCCCTGCAAGCACTGATGACCCGCTGAAAAGTCTAAATTCGCGTGAGCGACCTGATGATCGGATCGGGTGCAGGTGTAGGGTGCCGAGTGTACGCGGGGTAAGACGTGGTATGCGATATCCCAGCATCGTTGGCCCCCAGCTAGGCAGCTCGGCGGGGAGAGGAGGGKAGGGAGCAGGCGGACAAGGTTATAGGGACACGTCGGGGGTTACCCCGGGTGAGTGAATTTGCTTCCGCACTGCCGGCATCACCTCATCGGTATGTTATCTAGTCTAGTACAAGTAACCCTCCTACTCCTACTGTCCCCCAGCCATTCGTTTCTTCAGCCTATGAACCAGGTCAGCACCGGGAGCATTCCTTAGTATCCAAAAGCACTCACGCAGCCGCCAAATCCAACTGCCCACCACCGAGCCCTCCCATCGCCGGCTGCGCAGCCGGGGCAGAAGGCTTACTCGCGATCTTGGGCGGGATCACAGGCTTGGGCTTCATCACCGGCGGCGGAGCGCGACCACCGGCGCCGCCGCCGCCGTTGAGCGGGGTCGACGTCCCGGACGAAGGGGGCGTCGATCGGGTGCTTGCGAGGCCCGTAGGGAGCGGCGGGGCGAGTGGAGCGGAAACGGCCGCCGGCGGCGGCGGGGGTGGAGGAGGCGCCGCGACGGGTTTAGGTTTCGGCATTAGTTTCAGACTGCACGAGATGGATTAGCACTTCCCGTCCCCCCCGCCCCGAAAGTGAACAAACGCACTAGTTACTCGGCGCCCATCCTTCCTCGCCCCCACTCTCCCGCGCGCACAACCACCACCCGTTATCATCCTTCTGCTTGACCTCGACCAATTCACCCTTGGTCAAGTCCAGTTCCCCTTGTTGACCCTTGAAATTGTAGACCGCCTTGTACATGTCCTTCACGGGGCCCCTTGCTACAGGTGGCGCCGCCGGCGGCGGCGGCGGCGGAGGCGGAGGCGCGGCTCGACCCATCGGTGTCGTTTTCGCGATTCCATTCGGTCGAACGGCGGACGCTGCTGCCGCCGCAGGTTGCGCCGCCGCACTCGAGAGAATCGTCGGAGGAGCAGGCTTCGATGCCCCCGGAAGTGTCCGTGCCGTAGGCCGTGCCGCCGAACGGGACTATACATGCCGATCAGCTTTGCGTTCGCGTGCGTGAAAAAGAACGGATCAAACTCACGGCCGTCGTCGTCTTTTTCACCGTCTTGGGGCGTGGTTTCCGCGCCGGCATCGGTCGTGAAACTACGCCATGTCAGTCCGAACGTCCAGCCCAGCCAGCGTGCAGACGGACGTACCAGATGTCGCGGGTTCTCCAGGACCGACATGAACTGTGCCCGACTTGTAGGTATCGTCCGTCCTCGACGAAGGATCGGCCACAAACTTGATACTGGCCTTCTTGTCTTTTTTCTTGTTGTATTCGATTCTACAAGGGCGTCAGTACAGGGAAACCCGGTTGGATCAAGTACGTACGTCGGGCCAATGTTGACCCCGATACTGGCGTTGGTCAGCGTCAACAAGACGGAAACGAGCTCGGTCTTGAACGTGCAGGTGATGATCGGATCACCTTCCTCGCAGACGTGGACGTTGAACGCCTAGGGCGAATTGTTAGCTTTGTTTTGGCCCCGGGACCACGGCAACTCACCATCCAGTCGTCTCGCATGTTTGATAACGACACTGTACGAATCGAGACCAACGGGATCTTTCGTTCGAGCATGGTCGTTAATCGTCCATCTTTCATGGTGGAAACAACAATATGGACGCCCTTTTCGGTCTGCAGGGGGGTTAGCGGGCGTCAAACAAGGGCCGCGCAGAGACGTACCACGATCAGGAACCGCGGACTAAGTTTACTCGTTCGGCCAAACTTGGAGACGAGGATCTCGATCCGGGAGCTAAAGTGGACCGTCTCGGACACTGCGCGCCGACGCGTCAGTATGGCCCTCACCAAACGTATCAGCGTGTTTACCTGACAGCCCCGCCGCATTCCTCAACAGCTCGCCCTGCGCACTCCTGCCCCCGACGTCCAAGTAATCACCCATAAACTTGCGCATCCCGAGCAGACTAAACCTTCGCCTCTGCTTGCGCCCGCCCAAGACTTGGTGGCCGTACTCTCGCTTCCGTGCGTAGACCAGTCCCTCCTTTTGATTCTTCCAGAAGCGCTGGATCTTGGTCGCCTGCTCGTTCTTGTACCGCCAGTACGCACGCCAACATCGCTGGATTCGTGCGGCCATGTTGTGCCAGTACTTGTCTCGCATCGTTTCCAGGGCAAAGAGCTGCGCAGGGTGAGCAACGCCGTGGCGGAAAGGGCCGGAGGTGCTTACCGTTTCCGGATTCTTGATGAATGCCTTGGTGACGCCCATCTGCCATTCTTCCTTGGCGATGCCGGTATCCTTGAGCATTCGCTCGCACCCGGATCGATCGTCACCCGTCCAGATGTAGTCTCCCGCGTACGACGTGGCGGGGGAAAGGAGGTAGAATCTGCGAGGGTCAGCTCCGAAAGTGATGTCGACCGAAGACTCACCTCTGGATCATCTTGGCAAACTCGGCTCGATAAGCGAACCCGGCTCGTCGGACACGAATGTTCTCCTGCAGACCGAGATACTTGATTTGATGCAGGATGGCCTTGTCGTCGTACTCGGTCGGCGATCGATTTTGATTCGGCTTGATGGTTCGGATGTACGATGGCTCGGCCCTGCGCAAGTCAGCGGCGGATCTCTTTCGTCGCAATGAACCCACCTCATTAAGTTCTCCACTAAGGCATTCGCCGAGGCCTGTACTGGTGTCAGTACAGTCCAGACAAGGACCGCGACACTCACCTTGATCTTATCGCCAGCCGTCGGCGGCCTCTTCTTCGAGTCCGGGTCAATCTTGTCCGGGAACAACGTATGCAAAAACGGATCTTTGCTCGACTCGACGAGGTCCAGGATGTCCTTGATCAACGCGTCCTTGTTCTTTTCCGTCATCCCCGGCACGTTGTACGTCACGTCTCCGGCATAATGCTTGATCAGGAATTTCTGCCCGCGCATTTCAAAGTTTGGATTGCTCGAGAGCATTGACGCACGCTGGATGAACGAGTTGTCCGCGGCCGAGGGGTCGGCGTGCGCAGTTGCTGTAGCGTCGTTGAGCGTAGCAAAGATTCCCGCCGGGCGTTTATCCTCGATGAGCGAGCAGACGACCGCGTTGTCAAAGTCTGCAAGCGGGTCAGCGCGAGGCGAAAGGCGGCCAGAGACTACTCACACTTGATCGGCGTCCACTTGATCTGCTCACGTACGTACTCTTCTTGCTCCGTCTTGAGCGTTAATTCGATAAAGATCTGCTGCAGCTTTTCGTTGACATAGTTGATACAGAGCTAGGGGGAGCCTTAGGATTGTGCGTATCGCGTCGATAGTTCTGCGCACCTGTTCAAAGCTGTTGTCCTGGAAGATTTCGAAACCGCTGCAGTACGGTCAGCACAGGACACCACGGACAACAACACACTCACTAGATATCCAGCACACCGATGACGTGCTCACACGGGCCCTGAGGCTTCATCGAGACATTGACCCGGGATACGATCCACTCGAACAAGTTGTTGTACCTTGACAACCGTCAGTGGTTTCCCACAATACGTCCGAAGCACTCACAAAGCCTTGGCCAACGCGTCTCTCCCGGCACTCGCCTGCGCGATATTCAACGGCACCTCATACACCGATCCTACGTGCCATTAGCCCCACCTCTCCCACCCGCACAAGGCCACGTCGACCCACCTCTCCTGCCACCGCGCGTGGTCTCCATGATCCGCGTCGTCAACACCTTGACGACCTGGTCCGGCCGGGTTTCCATCAGGTACGCCACGAAATCCGTCACGTCCGTGTCGGCGATTTGAGCGTTCCCGTCGTCTGCTTCTCGAAAGGTGACGTTTCCGAGCCAGAGGATCGTCGCGAGCACCCGGAGGATCGAGGTTTGTTCGGCCTCTGTGAGGCCGACGACGGACATTGCTTTCTGCAGGGAGAGGTCAGTCGAGCAGTTTGGCGTTTGGAGGAAGGATGACGGACCAGTGTTTCTTCCCAGTCTTTGACGTCGTTGATACTTGCAACATCTAGCGTCCCGCTCCGGCTGGTATAGACGTACGCCTCGGGGCCCTGAAGACCAAACATCTCTGCGCACACGAGTCAGCGGAGCATCTGTGGGCTATGCGGCGACCGACGTACCTCGATGCGCGGCCGAGGCGCCCTTGGTGAATTGGTAAAAGATGTGGAAATCTCGTTCGCCGGCGATTTGACCGACGACTCGGTTCTGAGGCGGAGCGTGAGCGATGTCCTGCGGCCGGGCGGGCAAGCGCTCACCTTTTCGAGCAGGTAATTTGTGATCTGTGCGCCGACGGGCGTTCCATGGCTGTTGAACATGATCTCGAGGTATTTTCCCTAGACGCCAAGATCAATAAAGATTCCTCCTTTGCCCTCGGCGACTCACATGTCGACTACTATTATCATTCCTCAGCGTCTTGGCACACCCAAAACTCTCCAACAGCGGATTCGTCGCAAGCACCATCTCCCGTACGCCCTCGATCCCCTGCCCTCCCTGTCCGGCCGAGACGGCGGCGATATACTGCATGATCCGCTTGGCCGCCTCCGTCTTTCCCGCGCCGGATTCTCCGGAAATGATGACGCACTGGTTCTCCTTGTTCGCTTGCATGTTGTAGTAGGCCGTCTCGGCGATTGCGAACACGTGCGGCGGCATTTCGAGTCGGTTTTTGCCCCGGTAGGAGGAGAGGACGGTGGGGGTGTAGATGCCGAGGTCTGGGCGGTGATGAGAGAGCGGTTAGGGGTGCCGTATGAGGGGTTTGCACAAGGACGTACCTCGGAATGGGTTGACGGAAATCAACACATGCGCGATATACGTCTACTCGACGATCAGCGACATCCCATCACCGCCGGGATCTCCAACTCACGTAAATCTCCCCGTTCTGAAACCTCTTTTTCAAGTTGTCATTGATACTCTCATTGCTGATCGTCGAGAGCAACGTCATATCCGACACGCCCACTTGCTTCTTCTTGAATCCTTCTTTCCAATCCGCCTAGCCCAGACGTCAGACGGGGATCATCGACAGCGTTCGAACGCGAAGAGGACTCACCTTGACAACCTTGCCCTTTGCTCCGCCGTTCGCGACGGGCAACGAGGCCGACGCTCCGGCCTTTTTCCCGGCCTTTTTGGAGATTGCCTGTGTGAGGATGGTCAGGATACGAGTCTCGGAATGAAGAACGGGGAACTTGCCATGTTGAGAGGTGTGTGTCAGTGCTCGAGGGTCTCCGTGGGAGGTATATGTGATAGAGCCGCCTTGGATCAAGGTGTGTTGTCGACGTCGTCGTCATCTGCGCAAGGTGACCGCATGCCGATTCGGGTTGAGCGGGGCGCACCTCGTTCCGGAAGAGCGCGTTCATACGGCGGTTCAGGAATCTGGTAGCGGTTGAAGATCATCCTCGTTGGATGCTATGGATAGGGAGCTGGCACCCGCAGCTGATGATCCTGGCTGCTCAGACAGGAACTGCTACCCGCCCGACATGGGACCGCCAAGCCGTTTTCCGCGACTCGTGAACGCTTTATCTTGAAACAGACATACAACCGACGAAGCCATACAACACCTCTTCCCCAGCACATCCATCACTCGTCCTCGGAAAACCGCTTCAACTCATCCAGCGTCACTTTGCCCTTCCCCTCACCCAATGCCGTCATACTCGTCCCCTTTAAATTCACCTTTGGCACAATTCTCTCTCCTTGCGGGTGCGTGCGCGAGGCGAGGAGGGCTTCTTTCCACCTACCGGAACCCCGAGAGTGAACAAGTAAGCGAGAAGACCGGAAGGAAAGGAAGATGACGATGGGGACGTACCGCGAGACGCAGAGACACCATCGACAGCCCTCGGTCAGTCCCGCGAATCCGGGTCGAGGGGTCAGCAAGTCATTTCCTACAGCGCGTCCATCAGTCCATGGATCTTGGGTACCTCTCCCCTACTCGTCGTACGGGACTCACCTTGCGCCTTGGAGTACTCTAGGAACTCTTTCGTAACGATCCCGGCCAACGTATGCGCCGCCGGATCGGCGGATGACGGTCTGCAATAATTATCGCGAAAGAACCCTGTGACGGGGGACGAGCCGTGCTTCTCCAATGGCTGCTGTAGGACTGCGTGATGGATGGATCAGTACAAGCAGACGGGTGTAAAGGATGATACCCACCGTTCAGGTCTTCCGGGTTGATATTCTGCGAACTAGCCATTCTCCTCTGTGCGCCTCTTCTCGGTGCACTGACGCGTCTTGTCCTGAGACGAAGGACTCGCATGGGTGCTTGGTATACCCAAGGTGCTCTTCATCGATCGTCAGAAGCATCTGAGAAGTGAGATCGACGATCCCGAGTCAGCGTCCAGAAGATGGGATACACGTGATCTGTGACGTCATGAGTGGAATCAGGCATCTCACGATCCATAGAGAGGTCGACTACCAGCCTACGGTCGCTGCGGCGTGAGTGTGTCCCAGTTTCCAGTCGCCCAATGCATACGATGTAAAGATATCGGTATCGATGAGAATAGACTCGAGCTGCCCCATCTCCGCTTTTGGAGTGGGCAAGCGACGCCCTGACGTAACCGCCTCGGTCATGCGAGAATGCGAGTCGTATCATGTCGTATGCCATATAATCAAGCTTGGATGTCCTCTTCTTTCGTATTATACGCTACTATTAGCAGTCGCCCAACACAGCACAGCTTATCACTCCTCAGGAAGACTTGCCGCAGGACACTCCGACGGAAGCACGAAAACCATGTCTACCATTCACGATCTTGACCTCGGCCAGCCCGTCGGCGAGGCAACCGCTCAGCCCGGCGCGCAAACCGTTCAACCCGTCACGCAGACCGTCCAGCCCGTCACACAAAACGTTCAAACCGCCACGGAACCTTCTGAACCCGCCACACCATCCGTGAAAACCACGACACTTGAATCATCCAACACGGTCAAGGAAATGCCTACGACCAACCCTGCCGTACACGTCGTGCTCACAAATCCGACCTCGCCTCGCCCCCGCGCCCAAACGGACACGATGGCGCTCCACCCGGACCACCCGGTGAGCCGTGCGAGAGCGGATACGACCGCGTCCTCGATCTCAACTATAAGTTCGACGACGGGTACCTCGGATGCGGATGACGATGAGGATGATTACGATCCTGCTCAGGGCGGGGATGAGAAGACGTGTATCAAGGAAAAACGGGTCAAGGATTGGTCGAAACGGTTTCACCCCGGAGCAGGGGAAGAGTTGTTGTGCAGTGAGTCTTTCCGTTTCTGATAGACGGAGGGAATGCTAATGAGTGCGAGGACAGCGCATGGGTGCGCGCTGGTGATTGAGATCATGATCCATGGACGGATGTACCTCTCCAATAAGAGGATTTGCTTTAGGAGTAATATCCTAGGCGTGAGGACCAAGGTGAGTCCGACGATGACGTTCCGACCGTCAATTCGCTGATGCTCCGCCTCGAAAGCGAGAGATTCCTATAAAACACATTCACGCGATTGTACTCAAGAACGTCGCAGGGATGATTCCCAATTCATTCGAAGTACACGCAAACGATAAAAAGGTACGTCCCCATTCCCTCCCTTGCTCATCCCAAAAGCTTAATCCTACTCGATAGTACCAATTCACAACCCTCCCCGACCGGGACCACGTCCTCCGGATCCTCATCCGGTACTGGGCCCAGGAGAACCCACAGGTGTACGCCGCGTTCATGGAGAAACATCCCGAGTTTTCGGTGTACACCGATGCCTCATCGGCGGCGGCGGGTTCCGCGCGAAGGGATAGCGTGGTGACGGGGAGGAGGGATAGCGTTGCCGATGCTCCTGCGGCCGCTGCGCCCGCTGTCGAAGGGGCCAAGCCAGAGGAACAAACCGATGCCAAAAAGAACCCCGGGAACGGCGGCGGTCCGAGGGCGGCGACCAAGGCCGATACGAACGACTTGGAGAAAGTCGCGTTGGATACCATGTGAGTATCGTTTGCGCTGTAGGCGTGGTAGGTCGCTAATGAGTGCATGGGTAGCCTGCCCTCCGAGCCGGAAAAGATATACAAGTTGTTGTATCACAATGACGAGTTTTTGCAGTCGATCTGGAAGGAAGAAGGGTTCAAAGGTGCGTTCTTCCTCTTTCACTCGGCACGCCATCACTAACCGTCCGCTCTGCTACCACCTCCCCCTCGCTGGTTCGGTGTCCCCTGTCGCCGCTTCGCAGACATTCAAATGAACCCATGGACCAACAACCGCCGGGAATTCCAATACGCCCGTCCGGTCGGCTCGATTGGCTCGACGACGTGCAAGAGTTCCGAGGAGATTGTCCACCCAGAGGGGCAGGACGAGTGGTACTGCGTCGAGGGGCGGACGCAGACGCCCGGGGTGCCGAGTGGGAAGAGGTGAGTCGAACGCGAGCGAAGCGAGCGAGGGGGACGATGTGAAGAGGGCAATGCGAAGAGGGCGGTACGAGATGGGGCGGAGAGTGCGAGGCGAAGAGGACACGAGAGTCGTGTAAAGTGAAACGGACGAGCGAGGGCTAGGCGGAGAACAAGCGATTGGACGCCGAAAGGGCGTAAACCGGGCGTGTGCCCGACGCCGTCGAGCGACGGAACGGCCGGCGAGGTGAACAGGACGTGCGCGAAGGAGAGCCAGGCTTCACGGGGAGGAGAGAGTACAACGAGATGGTATGGAAAACCGCCGCTCACGCCTTTTTATACAGTTTTGCAACACGCTCCAAGACCGTCTTCACGTGGGCGGAAGGCGGCGGGACCAAGATGCACGTTACCTTTCAAGTGGACTGGACGGGGAAATCCATGTTAAAAGGTACAACTCCACCCCCTTTTTCGCGTGTACCTTGTGGAGCTGATCATTCGGTACGGTCGCACACAGGAACGATCAACTCCCAGTCCGTGAGCGGTCAGAAACACTGGAACGGTCTCCTCGCCAAGAAGATCCGGGCGTACATCCGTGCGCATCCGGATGAGTTTCCGGCTTCTGGGAACGCCCAGGCCTCGGCGGCGGCGGAGGAGGAAGGCGCGGATGATGAGGATGTTGCCACAGTCGGTAGGACGGGCGGGGATGAGGCGAGGACGATGGATGATGGTAATGGTCCCCAAGGCGCACGGGACCCGATGGCCAGTCTCGCGCGGCAACAGGAGATCCTGGTCAACGAGGGACCTATCGCCTACCTAGCCGACGATCCCATCCGGGGCGCGCTCCTCGTCCTCTTTGCGCTGTTCGTGATCACTTGCTTCTTCGGGTTGCTTAAACGACTCTTGTGGACCGGGGCGGTCGTGACGGTCCCGCGGAAACGGTGGGATGCTTTACAAGCCGCCGAGGAGGAGTTGGCGAGGTTGGTCGGGGATGTGAGGCAGCATTTGAAGGCGGGAAGGGGGGTGATTGGTGGTGCGGTCAAGAGTGGCGCCCGGGAGACGGTCAAGGTAGGGAAGGGAGTTGTTGGCGGTGCTGGACCGGTCGTCAAGAGAACTGCGATTGCCGAGTTGTAACGGTTCGAGTAGTAGTACGCGACTGTGGGAGACCGACTCTGGCCTCGTTTGTGTCATCCATGACGTACTCGGCGCTAAGCGAGCAAAGCTTATCTTCCTTTGGGTTCCTTGTTCTTCCATTGCATTCTGACAGAGGGAAGAGTAGAACGGTTAAGTAAGAGCAAGAGTCACCCCATAGCAGATTGACAGTAGAGAATCAACCACTCAAGATGGATCCAATCCCCACAAGGCCCAAGGTACGTTCCTGCTCCCCCGTTTCATGTACGCCGCTGACAGCCAACGCAACGGGTAGCTGCCGCAAAGCAAATCCCTCGTCTACATCGACAACGACCTCAACAAATCCCGTCCCCCGTCCCCCGTCAACGCGGAATCCGATGAATCCAGGACCCCCGGACGACAAGACTCGAGTACGCCCGATGGGAACAAACCCCCTGCACCACCGGCGGGGATCAGCGTCCCGAAGAAACAGCATCCGGGGGAAAGGTTGAGTTTCCATGCGCACCCCATGGGATCCGCCGTTTCCGATTCGTTCGCAGAGGACCATCCTCAACCCCGATCGGCACCTCGGACGCCTATTGGGACTCCGGGAAGGGGACACGAGAGTCCGTCCGTGTCGTACGGTTCTTCACCCAGGAGGAACCCTCACACGGGGAGCATTTACAACGGGATCTCGGCCGGCGTCATCCCGCAGGAGAACTCTGGTGGTGGTGGTGGTGGTGCCGCGCCGGGCCCGCAAAGTTTGCAGGGCCAGCATCATCAGGGGATCGCGCCTGGCGCCGTCGGGTTGGCGGGTGTCGCGCCGCGCGGGACGCAGGGGAATGTGTTGGCCAAGCCGCAGCAGAGCCCTGGGCTTGTGCCCGAGGTGAATGCCGAGGCGGAGGAGTATTATGGTGGCAAGGAGGTGTGGAGTCGGAGTCGGACTTATTCAAATGTGAGGAGCCTTTTCCGGTCTTTTTGAGGCGAGGTCCGGGTTGCTGATACGATGACTTGTTGCTGCTTTTTTCACTTCTCGTCGCGTTTTCGCTGTTTCGTCGTCGATGTTCCCTCTCCGCTTTCCCCTGACTCAATTCCTTCCGACCGCCTTCTCGTCGCTCCCCGCAGGCCGGCGTCCTCGGCCACTCCAAACGCCGACCGCAACAGATGGACCAAGAGACTGTGTCCCGTAACCGTCGACTCTCGCACGACGAGCAATCCGTCCGCGCCCCGCGCCGATTCCTGATCGATGTCGAGGAAACGCTGAGGCTCGTTTTGGAGCAGGAGGATACGAATGGGGATTTCCAGATTGGCGTGGTGGATGCCGGGCCGAAATTGATGAGCTTGGGTACGGCGAGTTCGAATGCATACAAGAGCCATGATATTCGTGTGAGTTTGGTTTTTACAAAGATGGGAATGCAGCTGATGCCGCCCCAGGGAACCTACATGCTCTCCAATCTCCTCCAAGAACTCGCCCTCGCGCGGGACTATGGACGCAAACGTATCGTCCTCGACGAAGCGCGACTCCTCGAGAACCCGGTGGACCGGCTCAGCCGAATGATCAAGAATTCCTTTTGGAACTCGTTGACGCGCAAGATTGATGGCGATGGCTTGGAGCTGATCTGTGCGGATCCGAAGAACAGGAGTAGGCATGTGAAGCCGTTGATCTATGTGCCGCATGGGGAGCCCGAAATGGCCGAGTATTATCGAGAGGTGTAGGTTCGCTTTTTTCGTTGCAACTTCCGTCCACGGCTGACCGGATCGGCAGGGCGAGGAAGAAGCCCCAGCTAGGACTGCAAGTCGAGGTACTACCGCCGCACCCGGATGATCCCGAGTTTGTCAAGTCGTTGAACGAGGTGCCCGGGATTTTGGCCCTCGCGATGAAGAAGAAGCAGACGGCGGACGGAAAGACGACGTTTGAGGGCTTGCCGTTCGTCGTCCCCGGCGCGCGGTTCAACGAGGTGAGGTTGCCGCGAGGTGCCATGTTCCGCTCGGCTGACGCCTGCGCCAGTTCTACTACTGGGACTCGTACTTTACCGGCCTCGGCCTCCTCGTCGACGGCAAGCGTGAGATGGCGATGAACCACGTCGAACACTTCATCTTTGAGATCAAGCACTACGGCAAGGTCCTCAACGGGAACCGATCTTACTACCTCGCGCGATCCCAGCCTCCGTTCGTGACGGATCTCGCGTTGCAAATCTACAACCAGATGCCACGCGAGATGCAGAAGCAGCATGTCGAGTGGCTCAAACGCGCGATTCGGGCGGCGATCAAGGAGTACCATACGTATTGGATGCGGGAACCATCGTTGGACCCGGAAACCGGGTTGTCGAGGTATCGACCGGGCGGAAAGGGGATTCCGCCCGAGACCGAGGCGAGTCACTTTACGCACATCCTGCAGCCGTACGCGGAAAAGCATGGGATCTCGATCAACGAGTTTATCGACCAGTACAATGATGGCGAGTTGGAGGAGCCCCAGTTGGACGAGTACTTCATGCATGATCGCGGCGTGAGAGAGTCGGGCCATGATACCACGTACCGGTTTGAAAAGCGGTGTGCCAACTTGGCGACGATTGATCTGAATGCGTTGCTGTTCAAGGTATGTTCAGCGTCCCTTCCCTCCGTCCCCGCCGCTGACGGTCGCAGTACGAGCACGATATCGCGTCGGCCATCAAGGACGTCTTTGGCGATGAACTCGAGCTCGACGAGGAGTTCGACCTCTCGCCCTTCCCCATCACGCGGGAAGCCTTTGCCGCCGGCTCGCCACGGGAAAAATCAACGTCGCGAAAGCAAACGTCGGCCGAATGGTTTGCCCGTGCCGTTTCCCGAAAGGACAAGATCGACCAGTACCTCTGGAACGAGGGTCAGGCTTTGTACTTTGACTATGACACCAAGAAGAAGAAGCAGGCCCGGTACGAGACCGTCACTTCCCTCTGGGCGCTCTGGGCCGGTTGTGCCAGTGAACATCAGGCGGAGAAAATGGTGTAAGTCCAGTCCTCGGGTGTATGGTTCGTTTCTGACCCCTCTGTAGTCACGAGAGCTTGCACAAGTTTGAAGTCGAGGGCGGCCTGGTATCCGGAACGGAAGTCTCGCGAGGCCGAATCTCGATCGATCGTCCAAACCGACAGTGGGGTATGTCCCTGTGTTCCGCCCGCTAGTCTCTGCTGATACCTAGCCCCCGCAGACTACCCATACGGATGGGCACCGCATCAGATCATGGCGTGGGTCGGACTTGAGCGTTACGGATTCGAAGACGTCTGCCAGCGACTGGCGTACCGATGGATTTATATGATGACGACCGCCTTGTAAGTTGCGTTGCCTTGTTTCGCCGACTCAAGCTTATCCCTTGCGCAGCGTCGACTACAACGGCGTCGTCCCGGAAAAGTTTGACGTCGTCGCGCTCTCGCATCTCGTCGACGCCGAGTACGGGAACCAAGGTCTCGACTTCAAGATGTTGAACCGGGAGGGCTTCGCGTGGACCAATGGTATGTACCGCTCCTCTTCACATCTCGGGAGGCGTCTACTGATCCCACGCACAGCATCCTTCCAACTCGGTCTGCACTTTTTGTCGACCGGTATGCGACGCGCCGTCGCGGCGTGTACACCTGTAAGTCGTCCTCTTTCCTCGCGCTTCGACTGACGCTGATCCCTCATCAGCCCGAGGTCTACTTCCGTCTCGGTCCAGGCAAAGAATTGGACCCTGAAGTCGAAAAGTTGAAGCGAGAGATGAACCAGCACAGAATTTAAACACAACAAGAAATGTACAATACCAATCACGGTCAACAACCGAAAGTCAACGAACCAGCATTCAAACGAACAATCGTCTCGTGGCGTCTTTTCCTCAATCGCTTGTACTAGATGAATGAGAGAATAAACATACTCTGTCAATGGCTTTTCTCGGTTCATAGGAGTTCCTCCGCTATATGTTTGCCCCACGATGGTGATCCATCGGTAGCCGCCTTTGGGTTTGCGGGAGACGGTTGAGCTCCGTTGGTCTAGCTTGTTCTTGGAACGCAAGGTATGCGTCAACGCTGCCCAGCACAAAGAGACGGGCGACCGGTATAATTTCCATGCGATTTCAATCAGCTAAGCTTGGCCGTGTGCATCTTCGCCTCTGTCGTGCTCAGTAACGTGGAGAGATCGCCAAACCACCGGTCCTGCGCAGAACGCGGGTGTTTTGCCTCTCCAGCGGGGAGTTCCTGATCTGTACGATCCTTCAAGTCTTTGGGATCTCCGCCGCGTATGGTATCATCGCCACGCATTCGCTGGTCATGTTGGACAGGGGTGGCGTGGAGAACGTCGAGGCCGGACAAGGAGACTGGCACTTGCGACTCTGCCGGTAGAGTTTTGGTATTCAAGACTACGGCTATGAATGAGTGGTTATGGGTGACGTCATCTGAGTCGATCAGCTTGGACTTCACCTCAACTTGATGCCATCAATACGCTGCATTCCCTTCTTCAACCTCCCGCCTACGCCTCACCATGCCGCTCACACGAAGCACATCCCAAAAGTCCCTCCCCACCCCAGCGCGCAAACCCGCGGAGGACGACGTCGATAACTTTTCCACGACGGCTACCCCGCTCCGACGGAACAAGCGGACGCTCGATTCTACGAAGACGCCTCTAAAGACTCCTACGCCGCGGAAGAAGGCAAAGAGTTCCGGATCCCCCGCGACGACGCCTGGAGAAGCTACGCCCGTCAGGCCGTTGCCCGTGTTCAGGTTGACGGATGCGACGCAGGATCCGAACCGGATGATCCCTGGGAAACTCGGGTTTGACTTCGAGCAGGCCAAGAAGCACCTGAGTGGTGTTGATCCTCGATTCAAGACGTTGTTTGAACGGTTAAAGTGTAAGCCTTTTGAAAATCTGCAAGCTGTGGACCCGTTTAGGTGCGTTGGTTCTCTTGCTGAGCGTACGTACAGCGTTGACCCCGTCGCGGCAGATCGCTGTGTACCTCTATCGTCGGACAACAAGTCTCCTGGCTAGCCGCACGAGCGATCAACCATCGGTTCCGGAGACTGTTTGATCCGTCGCTGCCTGACAAGGCAGACGACAAGACGAGCGAGGGATGGGGCGCGTGAGTCCTCGTCCCCAAAGACGGGTCAAAGGCTGATTGAAACTGCAGGACCCAGTCGTCTTTCCCCTCTCCCGGAGATGTATTACAACTTGACATTCCACAACTGAAATCCGCAGGACTGAGCACCCGGAAAGCCGAATACGGTACGGTCCCCCTTCTGCTCCCAAACAATCCTCTGATGCCGTCTCTAGTCCTCTCGCTGGCGGAACACTTCAACAGCAACACCCTCTCCGCCACCTTTCTTGAAACGGCACCGGTTGACGACGTCGCCAAAGCATTGCTCGCCATTCGTGGAATAGGACAATGGACCGTAGACATGTTCCTCATGTTCACGCTCCGCCGGCCAGATGTGCTTCCAGTGGGTGATCTCGGGGTACAGAAGGGGCTTATGAAGTGGGTCCTTGCGGCGCATGGGGCGCCCGTCGTGGAAAAGGTAACGGACGAGAACCCGTTCCTCGACGGGGAGTCAAGCGTCGTACCTACCGTAGAGCCGAAAAGCCCGGAGGCTGTCCTTCCCGCGGATGAGATCGCGTTTGCAGGGGAACCCGAGGAGCAGCGGAAGGAGGAGGAACAGGTCGTCCAGAAGAGTCTGCTCAGTTTCCCGGCCGAGGGGGATCCGGATGTGGCGTGTCCCCTTCCCGAGGGCTTCTCGATGGACGCCTTGAAGAGTCGGATTAATGGGAAAAAGCTGAAGTGAGTCCTGGTGGTTCCGCTCGTATACACTGGCTGATTCGCGGGTAGGGGCGGAGCGTATCTGTCGCCTGAGGAGATGGTACATCTGACCAGAAACTGGGCACCTTATAGGTCTCTAGGAGGTGCGTACTCTGGAAGATCTTCGAGTATCATGCTCATTCCCGGCTAGTGTACTACATGTGGGCAGTAGAAGAGGAATCTAGCTAGCTAGGCCAACTATGATTGGGGATTGAGGACGAACGGCGGGGTGTTCCCGGCCGAGTCGCGGCTCTGCATGGCATAGAATACTGTTGGTACGCGATCACTGCGAGGGCATAAATATATGCAATCAACAGGATATTGGTGACTCACTGGAGACCATAGACACGCGCTACTTTGGCCATGATTGACATGGTCAATCCGGCAAGTCGTTCCAGCGAGTAAGCCGCTACGAACGCATCAGCAATCGCTCACTCTATGAGGAGAGACATACCCTGGTGCCACCCCGTAGACCTCAACCTCCCCGCCTCCTCAGCCAGCGCTTTCCCGCAAAACTCCAAGTAGATTGTCATCTGCATTGGCATCTCGTGAATCTTGTCCTGTATCAACGGAAGGTAATGCACCATCTTCTTTGCATGGTCCACAGGTCGCTCGTTGAGCGTCGGATCGATTTCGCAGATGTAGGCGTTGATGACGTGAATGGTGGACCACTAGAGGTGATGAGCGCGAGTGCTCCCAACTAGGGATGAAAAACCTACCAGTGCAAGCAGGATACTGCGTTCCGAGACCGCCGTTGTCCCCGCGGAGGGATAGTTCCGTATGTCATGCCAGTGCGGAGGGAACGCCGCGACAAGGGAATCAACGGCGATTTTGGCGAAGCGATGCTGCTGGCCGATCTTTTTGCGTGGTAAGAACGTCAGGCTAAAGACGTAGCCGAGCAGCGAGACCTGTAGAACGGTCAGCTCTCGTTCGCATGGCTACTTGAATCGACTTGCCGCTATCCTCGTTGCCGAGCTGCAGAGTCGTGATTAGTGAGCGACGGAAGCATAGTGCCTGACATACCCTGAAGGCTTCTCCCCGCAGAGGTCGACGGGTTGTCCGTCGAACAGATCCTGCAACGTAACGAACCGCTCCTCTGACTGTACACGGAATCAGCTTGAACCCGAGCGGCGTTGATCAACTTACCCCTTCCGCATCCTCGGGGAAATACTGTATAGGTTCCGTCAGATGGCTATCGATCCATGGCGGACGCCCGGTAACCATGGTACCAAACGTATCCAGCGTCCTGACAGCTGCCAACAGCTCCAGCCTATCCTGTACCTCGGCGTCGTCCGTCGGGACATCCAGACAACACATCATCTGCCGCAGTGGTTCTCCCTCTGTCAGGCATCGACTCCACGGGCTTCCACGTTTGTATCGTCCGACATTCAGCCCGCACGTCCGCGCCAGCCTGGAATTGTTTCAACCAACGGCGACTGCGAGATGCGGTCGGGCACTTACGATACGAGTTGCATGGTGATGGCGACCGACTCCCTCTCCCTATTACGCCTGATCAGGTAGATGGAGAGATTCACAGCGCCCCGGAAAAGATCAAGCGGTGGCTGCATCTGCGCCAGACCCGAGTCCCAGCTCTCCTTGGCGACGGTGTAAAAGTGGCTTTCCATATGTTTCAGGGTCGGGTCTTGCAGCCAGACGAGGCCATGAAGATACTACAGAAGGTTCAGTGGGACAAACCTGGAACCGTTAAACTGCTCACCATGCTGAAAAGCCACGTCGGATGTGGACGGTTCTCTGTCCCCTCCAATCGCCTGTTCAGCTGGTCTCGGTCGACACAATGGCATGGACATCGTTGCAGGTTGTGAAAATACGAATCCAAGAGCTTGTTTCGCAAGAACGGCGGCACATCAATGACGTCTTTGACCCTTTTCGTCGGTTCCGTTTCTGGGAGCCAGCTTGACGTATCGGTAGCCGGCGGACTGGCGGCGTCTCTAGTCGAGGGCAGAGGTTCCGGCCCACTGATTGATAGGTCTTGCTTGCTCAGATTGAGCGGCAGTCCAAGGTGGTACGCGACGGCTTCCTCGTCCATACTGGAGAAGAACCGGTCCACCTCGGCATCGGCTCCGTACGCAGCCATGGGGCGTAACAAGTTCAGCCCTGTCGGAAGCATGAACGCCGGTTCGTAGGGTATCGTCGGTATCAGGGCATTACTCGGGTCCCAGGCGGCCTGCATGACCTCGCTTGACGCTTCGGCCGCTTGGAACGACTCGATATCCTGCTCCGCTTGGCCCGGGGACATGCTGAGGAATTGTTGGAGTATCGTCTGTGTGTTGGGAGTCATCAGCCCGGTATAGGTCATGTCGGTGTCCATTGGAGGCGGGGGAAGGACTGAGGACTGTGGCGTTTGCCCAGAAGATCGCGAGCCATTACTGCCACTTCCGGATCCGTTCGAGTGTACCGCGTATGTGATTTCTGTTTCGTCGAGTTCGGGGCCATCTTGTGCAGTATAGCAAGCTCCGAATCCTTTGACCAAGTCAGCATCTGAGCGGGGTGCCGATGAGTTACCAAAAGGCATCGCAATCACTCCGACTCACCCAGATGACTCTTCAACTCTTGTTGCCTTATCCCTGACCCGTTCTGCCACGGCTGTCTGCTGGACCCTGCAGACTGACGGATGGCCTCAATTCCGTTCTCAGGACGAGCGCCAATGCGCCGCACGGGGATGACTTCCCCGTATGCGCAATCAACTGTACTTCCGACATTCCGACACCTGGTGCATATCGGCTTGAGTCCGTCACATCGCTGCGATGAGAGGATTAGTCTCGGTCGGAAGGAGGATCAGCGACTGACCAGTTTCGATTTCCTGCAACGTGAACAGGCCCCGCCTCTTTTCAGTGCTGGGTGCGGCTGTGTCAACGCTGGCCCGAGGGTATGCCGGTGCACGTACGATTGAAGACTTCACGTTTCCGGCGAGCGGGTTGCACGGGTTGGGCTGAAACGGTCGACGTCGCTCTTGGCTCCATCGATAGTTGCAGAATTCACCACCTTTCAGAGATAACCTCGACACGCTGTCAACCTCTGTCAACCTCTATCGGGACTTTCCTTGTCCCACAAGCTCTGGCAACCAACATTTGAGCGGGTTTGTCACCAGGATTGCTAACCGGAAGCAACTGATCAACATTTCATGATCAGCCCGAGCCGCGGCGTCGCGTCACCGTCCGGCTGGCCACGTGAGGCGCCCCGCCGGGCTTCACTCGCTGCATCACCTCCCGTGGACATCGAATTGCCAAGGTCAGTCCGGGGTACCGATCTATCAGGAAACTACTCGTCATCGCATCCACACACGATAGCGCTGCATAATCGTTTTCGAGATCTCGGTTCGAATGCTGAGAGGGCAGAGAGTCATGTCGGCTAGTCGACCAAGTATCAGGATTGCGCTGCGATCTTCCCACGAAACGAATCCCAAGAAGGAGCCTCTCCGCTTTGGGATGCAGTCGCTATCGAGATATGCCAGTTTGAGTCAGGGCCAATACGATAGCGACACTCCGGACTTGGGGCTGCGCAGCTCGCTTCATCGCAAGCGGACTAGAACACAATGCAACTTGGAAAATTCGTTCTTGCGACTACAAACTCGACATCACTCTACATCCCCAAAATCCTCTGAAGCTTCCCCATGGACTCGAACCTAGACACCAGTCAGCGCCGCACGACGGAGATTGCAGAACCAACTCACCCTGTACAAACACGTATACTCGCCGCCCCAATTACTCGTCACCCTTACAATAACGTTCTCCGTCGCCAAGCTGAGAGCGCGGATGTCGCCGTGCACGGGAAACGTCTGGATCGGCCGCGAGGTGTACGGCGAATATTGGAAACGGGAGAGAAGGACCATGCGGTCGCCGCTTTGGGGCGGGATCGTTTCGGCGTGGTAGGCCCTGCGAAAAGGTCAAAAGAGGATTCAACGATAGTTGAAAGGACTCACGGGTGGCTCTCCAAAAACTGTTGCACGTCCTCTATACGATCTTCCTTGATGAATCCCCACTACACGAAACATCAGTAACCATCTCGACCGCTCGTCCTATCATGCTCACCAGCTCGATATCCTTTGGCGCACTCTCCAAACTCTTTGCCGAGACCAACTCCCTCGCTGCGTGTTCCACCGTAATATCTGTCACCATCACTTCCCTACTTAAATGGATCCCCACCTCGCCCCGGGGTCCGTCAAACGGCCAGCACATGCCAGGTAACGTATTCGAATGCAAAACCACCTCGGGCAACCGCCCCGTCGTCTGCAGTCCAACGTGTCGTGTGCCCGTAAGCCAGGAAAAGGCGTGCTTTTCGCGAACGAGGTCCATCGTGGTGCTCGTTTGGTCGTGTACGATCTGTGCGCCTCCCGAGGCGAGCGCGTAGTCGGGCTTGGCGAGGGTGTCTTTGGAGTATTTGAGGAGGGAATCGTCGATCAGGCGTTGCAGGACCGGCTTGATATCCGTCTCGGTATCCCCGGCGATGACGGGCGCCGCCGCGGTACCAAGGTCGCTCATCATCGCCTTGGTCGCCTCGTCCCGGGCGATCGCTTCCTCCCGCATCGTACGCTGCAGCGCGTTCAACTCGTCCCTCAGCATCGCCATGAACCCAGGCCGATCCACCACCTGGGCATCGACCATCTTGCGATCAAACGTCCTTTCCGCCCATTCACGAAGGGCATCTTCGTTCTCATTCACAAAGTCTTGCCACGTCGGTGCCTTTGCCGCGGGTGCCGAGGACGGCGATACCGAGGTTCGCTTGAGCCCGGATACCTTGGTCGCCAGGGAATCCACCTCGGCCCGGGTGGCCAACACTTTACGCAACTCGGTCCAAAACGACGGATCGATCGTGACTTCCCCATTCTTCTCCCTCCGCACGGGGACACCGCTCGGCAGCACTCGCTCCAGCAAGCGCATCATCCGCTGTTCGCTCAAGGCCTCGCGCATGTCCGATTCGAGGGTCTCTACCTTTCGGCTGAGCTCGTCAACGGAGGTCACGAGCGCGGACGATTCTTGCGCTTGCTGGCGAACGGAATGGACCGTCGTCCGGAGGCTATCGAGGTCGCGTCGATCGTGATCCCGCTTCGTCCGTTCCGAACGAAGGTCACTGTCCAGCTGCTTCACCTTGTCCTGCGCGGCATCCAAGTCCCGACGGGAGCGCTCCCGTTCCGCCCGGGACGCCTCGCTTTCCTGGGAAAGCATCCCCAGCGCCACCTCGAGATCACTCAGACGCCGCAAGAGATCCCGCATCTCCTCGCTGGACCCGGACAGATCGTCCCTCGGTCCCTTTTGACGCGGGAGGTACCCCGTACGGACACCATTCGGTCCGTGTGCTACGGAAACATCGGTCGGCGCGTGATTCACGAGCCACCAGAGTACGCCCGCGAGTCCGCCGAGTATGCCGAGCCATTTGAGCGGTTCCGCCCACGGTTTGCGACCGAGTCGTGTGAGGTACTGCGAGAAGCGTTAGCGGCGGAGATGACGATGTGCTGGAGAAGGGGGGGGGGACTTACTCCTAAGGCATCCCGATAACGCTGTTTCACCACGTCCCGCTGTCGTGACGGCTCCGCTTTAGCCGGTGACAAGCTAACGGAAACGCTCTTCCTCCTCGCCGGGGTATTGAACCTCGCCCCGGCCCGCTTCGCTTTCAAATCCACCGCCTTTTCCTCATTCACGCTCTCCGCATCCCCGACCGACTCCTCGGGCCGTCCGCTATCCTTCTTCCTCTTGCCCCCCGCGCCCCCGCCGCCGCCCGGGGTAAACGCCATCCCCGTGCCCAGGTACCCTTCCCCGTGTTCCGGGCGTTTGCCGCGCGTCGATCGGTCGGGCAGGTGCGCGGCGAGGCCGATTCCACCGCCATCTTCGTCCGCCGAGTCGGTCGCGGTCGATTCGGCGCCGCCGCCGCCGGCGGTGGAGAGGAGGAGGGAGCCCCCGAGTGGGCGGTACGGTGCGTTGTCGATGTTGCGCGTGGTCCGGCGTTTGCCTTGTGCTTGATGAGCCGGGATAGGGAAGAATGATGGTGGGCGATGGTGGTGGTCGGGTTCTTCAGCGATCGCGAGTGGACGGGCGAACGACGACGTCGTGGGACGTCCGTTTGTTCTCCCTCGCGCGAGCTGGACTTCCCGCTCCATCACCTCGTACGAACTTTCCCCGTGTAACGCACTCATGCTCGTCGTATTCCCCCGCGCCCCGCTCGTCTCGGTACTGTCCCCGCCGCTCTCTTCTTCAATCGTGGTATCCATCCCCGTCGCTGCCGTGGTGACGATCGCGGAGGAAAAGGCCATCCCCGGGGATTGAGAGGTCCGGTGTCTTCGCGCGGCCGTGTATCGGCCTTTCTCCGGTGACGCACTTCGTTCCCTCCCGCCATCGACGTCACGCGGCGGACGAAGGGTAAACGTCGTTGATCTTCTCCCCGCGCCTGTGGAGGCGGTTCGTTGATGTAGCTCGGGGGCAGGAACGACCGCTTGTGCGGAATCCAGGAGCGCTTCAGCGGGACTCATCAATCGTCGACTCTTGACGACCCTCTCCCCCTCCCCCTCCACCGCCTCGCCTTCGGTATCCCCGTCATCACCCTGATTCCGCCTCAAGAGATGCGCCTTCAACTCTTTCCCGACCGCAGCAGCCGCACGGCGCGGCGTCATCGCGGACGCCGCACCGGAGGGCGTGGGTTTCTTCCGTTTCCCGCCGGACACCTTGACGTTCACCTCGCCCTCACCCATCGTCGGCAGCTGGGTCTCCTTGCGCGGGGCGAGGTCCGAGTCGGAGCTCCCGGCGGCGGCGGCGGCGAGGGGGATGGATCCGGATTGAATGGCGCGTGCCATGGCGTTGGCTGTGCTGCGAACACACCATCGGGAATTAATACGAGAACAGGCGGGGAGAGGAGAAAAAGAGCTCACTTGATGGATGTACCGCTGAATCCGACGACGTGCCTATTCGGTTCGCTCGGGTACGCGGGTGCAAGTTTAGGTTTTGATCTGTCTATCTTGCCGATTCTGGGGGAGTGGTGAGCTTGTTAGCGCGTGGAGAGGAAGGAGAGGGGACTTGCGATTCCATTCCCTCTTGGATAGGGGACCTTGGATAGGGGCACCTCGGATAGGGCCACCTTGGATAGGGGCCACTGTTGATCAGACGAGATGAGGATCACCTTGGATTGTTTACATTGTCCCCCGGCGAGTCCAGTCCAGAGTTGGAGCGGATCACCTCGAGAATGTCCTCAGACTTGATCACCAACTTGATCTCGACACCTCTTCCCCATCTCTCCACTGCAACAACACAACATGTCATCCCGTCCATCCGGATACTACAACTCCCGCGGCGGTGGGTACAGAGACCGTGACGCGGACGCGACGAGGCGGAGGAGCCGCTCGCCCGAGGATCGAGGTACGAGTGATTTTCCACTTTCCACCGAAAGAGACGAATCTGACAGCTGACGGGGTTCCCTTCCAGGGTCAAGTTACCGTGCTCGAGATGGGGATCGGAGACGCGATGATGAAAGGGACTCGTACAACCGGTCTCAAGATCCGAGAAACACACGGAATCGGTCCAGGTCACCGCAACGGAACCACCACCACCACCATCATTCGCAATCAACCCATCCTCCACCGTCCGGCCCACGGCAGACCGACCCCCGGTCCAACGCCCAGCATCCGCCGTACCACCACCCGCACAACAGACCGCTAGACAGGCGCGCGATCGAGGAAGGACGTCGGCAGCGCGAGATGGAACGTGCCGCTCGTGTGCAGAGGGAAGCCGAAGGCGAGCCGGATCGTAAGTCTCTCCCTTCTCTTCTTTGGCTTGGTTGTTGATCTCTTGTTTTCTGTCCAGGTTCACGATCGCGGACGCCGGAACGAGACGCGTACCGCCGGCCACGGAATGGAGAGGAGGATACGGAGGAGCAAGGGGACGACGACGAGGAGGAGGAGGAGGACCCAGAGGCGGCGGCGATGGCAGCGATGGGATTCGGAGGATTCGGAACGACCAAGGTATCCCCCGCTCCCTTCCTTCACCCTTCTTCTCGTTCCCCCGAGCTAACTCCCGCGCGCGCGAAAACAGGGCAAGCACCGCGAAGGGAACGCCGAAGGCGGGGCGAATATCAAAAAGGAACGGACGTGGCGGCAGTATATGAATAGACGGGGCGGGTTCAATCGGTATGTTTCCGCTTTGGGTTTTAGGTTGGTCGTGCTGATGTGGGGGGCTAGGCCGTTGGATCCTGTCAAGGAGAAGAAGAAGAAGTAGCGTTCGCTTGGTGGAGTGTTTGGTGGCGGGACGAGGACGCGGTAGACCGTCGAGCGCATGCCAATCACGTATTCACATCGCATAAAGATGGATCGCACGATTCGGGGCGGGTGCCGTTTAGGTCGTGCGTCAAGGTTCACCGTTCCCGACGTACGACCGTCGCTCTCTCGCGCGCGGATGTTGCTAGCGTCTGCCCCTCGTGGGGGGCATTGAAGTGCGTGGATGAAGGTCTGCGCGGGGGAACGGCGCGGGCGAGACGAGTGTGTGTATACGGGTCCATCGCGAAGAGATTGTTGTCTTACGGAAAAGACCAGATAACATCTGTCGAGATAACGATAGTCGCGCGAACCAGGCAACGGGTTTTGTAGACGACCGCACTGGAGCCCTGCCATTGTCGCCGATGAGAAGAAAGGTTTCTGGCACGCAGATCGCGCAGGCCGGACCTGTTTGCGCGCGCGGGGTCCGGGGCACGGTCAAAGTCATTTCGGTCGCACGTTCAGAGTCGCGACCAGATCGTCAGTCATGACGCCCCGAAGCATTATTGCACTTGAGAGTAACTTTGAGATTCTAGCCGATCGTCACCCGGGAATTTCCCAAGGCCGCTTAGTCGCGCTCGTGTTCAGTTCTGGATCGTAAAGCTCGTTCAACCGTACCGAGGATCGTCCCAGTATATCTTCTGACTGCGGGAGGGAGAAGTCGTGATAGAGGTCTTTCGGTGATGCGCTTTTTTGCGGCGTCGCGAGTGCTGCGACTCCCCCGGGCCTTTGGCGTTTCAGGGTGAGACGGATCCCCCTTCTCCATCGAAACTCCGATCCTTCGGGCTCGGGCTAGTAGGCGTAGGCCAGTACTTTCCATAGACGATTCATCTCGATAGCATTTGGACTTGTATATTGCTGCGTCTCCCCACATGCACGACACCTGCGTTTATCGGACACTGTCGGATGTATGTCGTCTGTCCATCAAGGCAATCCGTACGGGAAATCCCAGATCTTCCCGGTGCGGCGGTGCGATTGGGGCTGCGTGAAGGACACCTCGACGTCGACGCGTCGCCATCGTTACCAGAGGAACATTCGGAGTAACATCGTCACGACAAGAACGACTCGACTCTCTGAGCCGACGCGTGCACCTCTCCCTTGGCACATTATCGTCAAGACATTGCATATACCCAGGTCGCATTCGTAGGATCTACCGAAATTTTTATCGAGCTGAAAGCAAGTCAGTCCTCTAGAGAGACGACGATACTCTACCCTTCTCGCTGATCCGAGTGTTCCCCTAGGACGTATGTGTCGCCTGACGGGTAAAAGGCAAGCTTCTACCTGCTCGGACGCCACAAGAAGCCCAAGCGGAGGTGGTGCCGATATGTGTAGTGGTATGTTGGTCTTCGAGCGGTACTGTGCGAAGCTGACGGGGATGGCCTTCCCTGTGGGAATCGGAACATGCTCTTCGGCACTGCAGGGATCGTGGTTCGTACGCATAAAGGGAGGATCCGGAAATGCAGATCAGTGATGCCGGGAGCGAATTATGATGTAGGCTGATAGGAGGTTGGAATGGTGACTGATTGGGACCGAGAAGTTCATACTCGTGTTATCGTGTTTGGTAACTGATACGAATCGCCTCGGGCTTTACAGGTTCGGAAGCTCCTGGATGGGCCCCTGCCAATCATCTGAGCTGCATCGACGTCGTGCAAGATCAGTAGCTAGAGCCCTGAAGTAGACGTCTCCTGTAATCCTCTAGCATCTGTACGTGCACCGCTCTCCGTCATCCTCGCCTGACCAGAAGTGAGTGAGTGATTACTGAACAGGAATGGACCGGATACAGACGGTCTTGAACGCTCTCACTACCATGGCGTGGCTTTTCGCAAGGTCAGTTCTCGCTTCGCTCTGCGATTCAAGCTTGTGGAACCGTGGACGCGTCGTATTCCTCAACCATTATTGCTACGACGTCGCGAATGATGGAGGTCGCCATAACTGTCACGATCAAGCTGGGTTCAACTATTGTTCGCAAACGCTCCCGTCGCGCAGGACAAGGATGAGTTGGACCAATCATCATAGCGACATGCACGACAACCATGGACGTCTCCCCTATCCGTTACATTCAGGAATACCTACACCGGAAAGACGACAACGACAACTTGTAAGTGGAAAGTTGAACCCGGCAGTCGGATATCGATCGAGCGGGAGACCCGAATACCTCTCGACGCAGAGGAAGCGGCGTTAACAAGGACATCGAGTACGTTGCCATTCGTTCCTGCAGTCGAGGCGCACATCTAATTCTTGATATACGCTCAGATCGCCCTCATACTCATCGCCGAAGGCTTCAAGATATGCAAAACGTCGTATGGCCTATTAAAGACGGTGCCTTCAGGGCCAGGTTACACATCGTGCAGCTCGCGTGTCCCAAAAGCACTCGGCAAGCACTGCTCGAGCAACGACGATTGGTAAGCCTACTGCCCAGGATGCGTTTCATTGCGTTTTCATGCTGAGATGCTAGCGCTGTACTCTCTCCGCTCACCACAGGGGATTATGGCCTGTCAGGGCGACCAGTATCGAACGTTTAGATTGTCGCACCAGGGGCGCTGCGTCATGCAACGATTCGGGTATGTTCATTTCCAGAATCTGGGCGATGAAGAGAGGAAGCTGAAGAGGACAGCTCTAAAGTAGAACTTCTTTCAACTATGAAGGTAGGCGAGTTGGAAGGACTGAAGCGCATCATTGTCCGCTGACATCAACGGCCGCCAAGCCCCCTGACCGAGGATAGTCAAAGAACTGGAAACGTAACACGAAAAGTGGAGGATCTGATCAAGCGCCAGAGGCTCGGAGACGAGATCAAGGCAGAATTGCCTGGAGGCGGCAGCGGCGTGGCGGCAGCCTGCCTTCCGGCGGTGAAACAAAACAATCAGTCACCAAGGCTCTAGTCACTGGGAGAAAGCGAAGGGGAGGATTTGAGGAAAATCAGATCTTTCTTGTAGCAGAAAATTGCAAGCTAGAGGTCTTTTTCGAGCTGTATGAGGCTCGCTTTTAGAATTTCTGGCTCTGAACGGGGAATGACGCCTGTTCGTGCAAGAGTGCTGCCTGAGTGATGCCGCGAGCGATACTTCTGCATTTGCTCAAGGTGGACATGGCAAGCCACCCTGATCTCGAACCATACCCCACTACGACATGGACGTGGGCTAAATGAGACACGATCGGTGAGAAGAATGGTGCGCTCATTTCATGGCTCGTGGAACCAGCGTTAGCGTTATTTGCCGGCTCTTCTCCCTCAAAGACCCTTTTTTTGCTTTTATAATTCGTCGTAAAAGACTGCCCCAGGAATAACGGGCGCCTTGTCATCCCTGACGTCCCTGACGCGGAGCCGCAATCGTCCGATGGCTGATGCTGATGAATCATGTGGACGAGTCAGACACAGTTTGGAAGAAATTTGCTCGGTCGATGAGGAAGCGATGTCGTGGCCTTTCGGCGAGCGTGACCGATAGGCTTCATATATCGTAGATAGATCCTTTAGATCGAGTCCTGTCTCTGCAGACGTCCGTTCAACAGCATCGACTCATCGTCGTGCAAGATGTCGCACCTACCGCCTGCGCCGGAGAATGTCCGTCTGGCAAGCTACGTGCACACAAACGAACAACATACATTTAGCAACGCACCTACACTCGCACCTTCCCGTCATTCCGGATCAGAGGACGAAAAGGCTCCTCAGTCACACACGATCGATATCGAAAAGGCCGCGCACGGCCAGGAATACAACGACGATGCCGGAAAGGGATACTACGGCGAGGAAAACGTCGCGCCTGTCGATGTCGAAAAGGCCAAGGCCCAATTCGCGGACCTGCAGCGATCCCTTTCGCGCCAGTCGTCTCTCCACCGGGCACGAACTCGACAGTCTGGCACGTCACAAGCCGATCTGGAGAAGCAGGAAGACGAGGATCAGTTCAACCTTGCGGAATACATCAGAGGCGGACACAACGCCCGTGATGAACAGGGCTTCAGTCACAAGGAAGTCGGCGTCGTCTGGGACCATCTTCGTGTCATCGGCGGCGGTGGATTGAAGATTCACGTTCGAACTTTCCCCAATGCGATCATGGAACAGTTCATCATGCCGGTGTTCTCGCTGTTAAAGGTGTTTGGTTTGGATTTGATGTCGCCCAAGCCGAGGGATTTGCTGCATGATTTCAGCGGATACTTGAAGCCTGGAGAGATGTGTCTCGTCCTCGCTCGGCCAGGGGTAAGTCAACAGTCATGGTGCCACCGCAACTCGTGCTGACGCGAGTGTAGGGAGGTGCCAGTACCTTTTTGAAAACGATTACAAACAACCGGGAATCCTATCTCGGCGTCGAAGGCGACGTCTTGTACCAGGGCGTCACGCCCAAGGAAATGAAGGCCCGGTATGCCGGTGAAGTCATCTACTCGATGGAAGGTAAGTCGAATGAGAGTTATTGCAAGAGGTTACTTATCGTGTTGCTCAGATGACATCCACCTGCCGACGCTGACGGTTCAGCAAACCCTTGAATTGGCGTTGAAGATGAAGACGCCCGGCAAGCTCATCGAGGGTGTGACCCAAAAGCAGTTCCGGGAGGAGATGCTGGATACGTTACTCAAGATGCTGAACATTTCGCACACGAAGCGAACCCTCGTCGGAAGTGAGTAGGCTCTAGCCTTTACCGTACACACCCTAACCCTTTTTTCCCTAGACGAGTACGTCCGAGGTGTCTCTGGTGGTGAACGAAAGCGAGTGTCGATCGCGGAAGCCTTCTGTGGTCAAGGTTGTGTCATCTCGTGGGACAACTCGACTCGAGGTCTCGACGCCTCGACCGCCTTGGACTACGCCAAATCGATCCGAATCATCACCGACATTATGAAGATGACAACCTTTGTCTCGCTCTACCAAGCTGGTGAGGGCATCTACGATCAATTCGACAAGGTCCTCGTTATCGACAACGGGCGTCAAGTCTACTTTGGACCGGCCAAGGAAGCACGTGCCTACATGATCGGCCTTGGGTTCGCTGACAAGCCGCGACAGACAACGGCAGACTACTTGACGGGTTGCACGGACCCGAACGAACGGGAGTACCAGCCGGGCAAGAGCGCCGATAACGTTCCTTCGACGCCGGAGGCGCTCGAGGAAGCCTACTGGAAGTCGGAAATCTTCCAACGTATGGAGGCCGAACGAAAGGCGCTTACGCAGGAAATGACCGCCAACCAGAAGCAGCAGGAAGACTTTAGGCAGGCCGTTGAGGAAAGCAAGCGAAAGGGTGTCGGAAAGAAGAGCCCTTACGTGGTCAGCTTCGGGTCTCAGGTACTCGCGCTGTTCCAACGTCAATTGCAACTTCAAGCTCAAGACAAGTTGACAATCTACACTGGTTTCTTCACTTCCATCGCCATCGCTTTCATCACCGGTTCCGTCTTTTACCAACTTCCGCAAACCGCATCGGGTGCCTTTACTCGAGGTGGTGTCTTGTTCATTGCCATGCTTTTCAACGCCCTCAACGCCTTTTCCGAATTGCCTGCGCAAATGGGTGGACGAAATATTATGTATAAGCAAGTCGGATACCGATTCTACCGCCCCGGTGCGCTCGCCGTCGCTCAAACGCTCGCCGATCTTCCGATCAACGCGTTGAAGATTCTGCTGTTCGGTATCATCGTCTATTTCATGTCCGGTCTCGCTTCGACTGCCGGTGCATTCTTCACGTTCTACTTGTTTGTCTTTTCGTCGTACCTCGTCATGAGTGCCTTCTTCCGAGTTCTGGGTACCGGTACACAGGTGAGTACGGACGTCCATCAAAATGCATCGCGCTAACCTCTTTGCTAGACCTACGATGTTGCCGCACGTCTCGCCTCGGTTTTGATCTCCTTGATGGTCATCTATGCTGGTTACATGATTCCCGTCAACACGATGAAGAGGTGGTTGTTCTGGATCTATTACCTCAACCCGCTTTCATACGGTGAGTACTTTGGCGGCGTTTCCTGACGGCATCTCACGCTCGACTTCAGGATTCGAGTCTTTGATGATTAACGAATTCAAGCGACTTAACTTGGCTTGTGACGCGGCATTCACTGTACCCTCCAACCGAGCTGGCTTTACGGGATTCGGAAACACCGTGACCGACACCACGCAAACGTGTACCTTGCAGGGATCCCAGCCTGGACAGAAC
The DNA here is from genome assembly GCA_001599735.1 of Naganishia albida. NCBI lineage: Eukaryota > Fungi > Basidiomycota > Tremellomycetes > Filobasidiales > Filobasidiaceae > Naganishia > Naganishia albida. The sequence goes on from BCHV01000008.1 coordinate 367,852, forward strand.
AACGTTCCTGGTATGCGATACCTCGAGGTTGCATTCGATTACAGGCACGGACACCAATGGCGAAACTTTGGTATTCTCGTTGGTTTCTTCCTGTTCTTCTGTAAGTACTTCCATTTGCTCGACGACCGCCACTGACCCACCCCAGCCATTCTCCAAATCATTTGCATGGAATACATCGCCCGAGCCGCCGCCAACATCAAGGCCATCGTTGTCTTTGCCAAGGAAAACAAGGACACCAAGGTGCGAAACGAGCGTCTGCAGGAACGAAAGGCCGCTCTCGCCGCCGGCAAGATCAACCAGGATCTCGCCGGTCTCGTTGAGTCCAGGAGGCCGTTCACGTGGGAGAACTTGTGCTACACCGTGCCCGTTCCCGGTGGTCAGCGTCAACTCTTGAAGGATGTCTTTGGTTACGTCAAGCCTGGAACTCTTACTGCTTTGATGGGCGCTTCAGGTAGGTACTTTGACCGCGTATCGAAATCGATACTGACCCCTCGCAGGTGCCGGAAAAACTACGCTGTTGGACGTTCTCGCTGCACGAAAAACTACCGGTGTCATTGGCGGTGACATCAAGATCAATGGTCGAGCTCCCGATGTCACTTTCCAAAAAGGTACTGCCTATGTTGAGCAGCAAGACGTGCACGAATGGACCACTACCGTCCGGGAAGCCATGCGATACTCTGCCTACCTTCGTCAACCCGCTCACGTTCCCAAGGCCGAAAAGGACGACTACGTTGAGGAGATTCTAGAATTGCTTGAATTGCAAGACCTCGCCGATGCCATGATTGGTTTCCCCGGTTACGGTCTCAGTGTCGAGGCTCGAAAGCGACTTACCATCGGTGTCGAGTTGGCTTCCAAGCCTCAGCTCTTGCTCTTCTTGGACGAACCCACATCTGGTCTCGACGGTCAAAGTGCCTTCAACATCGTCCGATTCCTGCGAAAACTCGCCGCCGCCGGACAAGCCATTCTCTGTACCATTCACCAGCCCAACGCCGTCTTGTTCGAAAACTTTGACCGACTCTTGCTTCTGCAACGAGGTGGTGAATGTGTCTACTTTGGTGGCGTCGGCAAGGACTCGAATGTCTTGGTCGACTACCTCGAGCGAAACGGTGCCCCGGTTCCTCACGATGCCAACCCGGCTGAATTCATGCTCGAGGCTATCGGAGCTGGTTCACGAAAGCGAATGGGTGGCGGTGACTGGCACGAAAAGTGGCTCAACTCGCCCGAGTTTTCTACAGTCAAGGAAGAGATTACCGAGCTCAACGCTGTCGCCATGCAACAACCGGATGAGAAGACCCCTGACCAGCTCCGCGCCTATTCGACTTCGTTCTGGTTCCAGTTCAAGACGATTCTCAAGCGAGACACGATCAAGATGTGGCGAGATGCCGATTACCAGTACACACGTCTGTTCAGTCACATGGCCATTGCCTTGGTCACTTCCCTGACATTCCTGCAATTGGGTAACAATGCTCGAGACTTGCAGTACCGAGTCTTCGCCATCTTTATCGTCACCGTTCTTCCCGCCATCATTATCGCCCAGATTGAACCGCATTACATCATGGCCCGAATGGTCTTCAACCGTGAAGCTTCGTCCAAGATGTACAGCACGACTGTCTTTGCGACCTCGCAGATCATCTCCGAAATGCCGTACTCTGTCCTGTGTGCCGCCGCCTTCTACCTCCTTTGGTGAGTGAATCGCGTCCTCTCTGCTAATATGGCTGATCCCCGCTCCTCTTCAGGTACTTCCCCATCTGGGGCACCAGCCAGAGCACCAACAGGCAGGGCTACCAGTTCGCCATGGTCCTCATCACCGAAGTCTTCTCCGTCACCCTCGGTCAAGCTGTCGCCGCCCTGTCTCCGTCAATCTTTATCGCCGCGTTGTTCAACCCCTTCCTCTTGGTCATCTTCTCCCTCTTGTGCGGTGTCACCATTCCCGGACCTCAGTTGAACGTGTTCTACAACAAGTTCTTGTACAACGTCAACCCGTTCCGATTCTTGGTGTCCGGTATGATCGCCAAGGCGCTGCATGGTGTCGAGATCCGATGCGACGACAACGAGACCTACCAGTTCACCACTCCGGCAGGACAAACATGTGGCGAGTACGCTGGCGCGTTCACCGCCGCCCAAGGTGCCTACCTTGTCGATCCGAATGCTACCGGTACTTGCAACTACTGCCAATACGCTTCAGGTGATACGTTCATGGCTGGCGTTGGTGTCAACTACGCGACCGCCGGCCGGGATATCGGTGAGTTTTTCGTGTAGCGTATGAGGACGATCTCTGAATTCGCTACTCCTTCTCAGGTATCTATTGTGCCTACATCCTCAGCAACATTTTCATCATTCTCGTTGCGGCCAAGTTCCTGACGTATGCCAAGCGATAAGCTTGACGGCGTGGGCCTGTAGCTTGGGACAGTTATAGAAGGACGTAGAATAGCGTTAAGGTGCTGCTTTTGATTTAGAAATGTATTAACGAAGAAATACCAAACGTGTCGCAAGCTGGTCTCTTTCGGCTACAGACATTGTTCGTCCTTGTATTATAGGTCAATAGATATATAATGGTCGTTCTTCTTGCGGGTTTCCAGCTCATTGAGCTGTCAGATGTTGAGAAGTGTCTCGTCAGACGGCGAACAATCAGTCCTGCGTACGTTCCTAGGCGGGATGAAACTCGCTTCCCTTAGCAGGTGCTCTCTGGACGCTTTGATTTGACAGCAACATTCCGAAAGGGCAACCAAATCACCATCCTCTATCAAGTCTATCAGCTTCTATCCCAGCTCTTATCCCTTATCGGGGAAATGCTGGTACGTGCGAGGTGAGTCACATGGGTGACTGCCTGACTCAGCTTGCGTCATCCATCCTCGCCGATTTCTGCCGCCAGTCCGCGCAATTGCTTGGACTTTTGATGTATGCATTGTACGTCCAGTCCGTTTGGTGATTCTGTCTGTGTCATCTGGACCGAAGTGGATCTCGGCGCAACACCATGCAAGGTAGCCTCTATAGCAAGCAGGAAAAGAGTTCAACGTGCCCAATGCAGGAGACCGGTGGAACAAAATCGAGAACTGCTGATATTGTCAAACGTGCGTAACAAGACCTCCTTCGTGTCAAGGCTGACTTTGTCTTCACAGCTCTTAAGAGAGGGACTGCTTGTCTACGATGCCGAAAGCTGAAGCTGGTGAGCAGACTGAACGACTACTCGAGATCCAAGTCTTATCAACGGTTTTAGCGATGCGACGGGACTCAACCTGTTTGCACAAGGTGTTCTTCGGGAACAGGAACAGTCGAATGCGTCTACGACAAGAGCTATCGGAGGAGGAACGTTCGGGGAACTGAGAGGCAGATGGGCAGCTTCGACGTCTCATGGAATCAGGGAGACCTTGGCTTTAGTCTGGGAGAGTCCACGGGACCTGCTTATCAGAATGCGACTGGTGAGTAAACGTTGTGCCGGAAGGTTGCAGGGCTAATGTGCAATAGGGATGACGCCTGCCATCATCACAACTGGCGGCCCTGCGGACCTGCCTAAGTCGTTTGGCGCCGTCAATGGTAATCACTGGCCACCTGTCAACGATCAATCGCTTGGGACCGCCCCGCAACTAAGTCTCAACGACAGCCTAATCTCCACTGTCCTCGCGCCGCCATATGATATGCCTGCATCCGACATACCCCTCACACCCAACACACAAGCCTTCTTCCGCGACTTTGTCGGTCTTCCGACGCCAGTCTTCGAAAAGACGTATCAGTTTCCACCGACTGGAGACGGCGCAAATGCGTTAGGGAGTTACGAAACCTCGCAAAGTACATCTGCAGCTGTCTCATCGATTTCACCTCAGTTGACGGGAAGCGAGATTGTCCGAACGCGTAGCACCTCGCCAAAGGATATGGAGTCTCTCTGGACCGGATTCATGCCTTCCCCATCGTTCTTTATGCCGTCCGGATTCAACTTGTTCGACATGTCGGGTTACAGTCAGCATCCATTGGATTTACAGGCGATGCCGTTCGTAATGGATACGGCGTTCGACGCCTTTGGCGCCGTACAGGAAAATCTCGCCAGTATCTTACCGCAAGACTCGCCTCCGTCCGGCCCTTCATCCTCTGGCTCCAGTCACGCTTCAATTCCAACAATCGAGACCTCTGCATTTCCGCGACTGACTCTGCCCATCGCGAATGACTGCTCGGCCGTGTCTCGTAAACTCATCGATGTTCCACCTTTCATGCGGCAGAAACTGCTCAAGTCGTATTGCTATAACATGAAGCGATTCGCGACACTGCATATGGATCGTCTCAAGTTTCAAGAGCGGTTATCGAAAGGGTTGGCATCTGGTTTACATCCGGCCTTTGTATTCAGCATGGTGAGCCCGTGTTCTACCCGACAGACAGACCGCGCCTGACCTTGTTCTAGTATGCAATCGGAGCGGCCTGGCACGATGAGCCAGCGATTCGAGACTGTCAGACCAACTTCTATGAAACAGCCAAGCAAGAGTGCTTCCGCGGGATGGGCGAAGGCGATCATTGCCTCGACCTGGTCCGCGCAGCGATGGATCTCATGATCTATCTTCTGGCGCAAGGACGAAAGAATGAAGCCATCATCTTTGGAAATCACGCAGCAATGTGGGTCGCCTTCGGGTAAAGTTTGCAAGGCTGACTCCTCGTCTTAGGCTCTCACGGTTCAGCGGGTTGCACCTGAGTGACTATAGTCCCCAACAATCGGCGCTACGCAGAAGGTACCTGTGTAACGGATACGCAGCCACCCATCAAGAGCGTGTTGAACGCATGCATCTGTTCTGGAGCGTGTGGACGATGGACTGCTGTACTATTCTTGTTTGGCAGCGACTATCGGCGTTTGACGATCAGACAGATTTTCCGCTCGTGGTCAACGAGGTAAGGGCGAAGGTTTGAGCCTGTGGCGTGTGCTTATCCTGTGTAGAATGCGCGCTGCACCACTTTGCAAGATTTCTTGGATGGCGCCGATATTGGAGTGGAACATATGCAGGAGCCTGCGGGGTAAGCACATCACCACCGCCTCCGATCCATGCTAATCTTGCTGTCCAGTGCGCCCCTTATGTTGGCGGTGGGTTTAGCGTCGACATGCCGACGGAGATATACTGATCGCATCTCTAGCTATCGCTGACTACATATGCGTTCGAACTGTCATTCCTCCCTCCCGAGGCAATTGGGGATAAAGCCAAGCTCGCCGGAAATGCCATCGAGCGCATGAAAGACTCACTACCGCCCTCCTGGAAGGAGTTCGCCCAATACAGCTCCCACCAAAGTGAAGTGTCGGCTGTACCCGAAAAATTCATTCTGATGTGTATTGTAAGTCGAGCGCGTCGACTCGGTAATAAGCTGACACCTCCGCAGTGGTCACTACTTGCCCTTGCCCAGGCCTATCTTCACCGCTTGAACGGGCTGGCTGGTCTGCCGCAGGTGGTGGAATGCGCGCGACGTATAGTAAACTACATCGGCATCCTGCAAGACGACCAAGACTTTACACGGATCCCGATGCACGCGCAGCTATACTGGTCGCATGCGATCAACCTGCTCTCTGACGAAGTGAAGCGATTGAGGGACGCGGGCTTGGTCGTGGGTGAGTCGTTCCGCGTACGGGTCCGGTAACTTGCTGATGAGGTACTGTAGAGGCACAGCAGATCGAGATCGATATATCAATCGCAAACAGGGCTCTGGCGAAACACCATCGGACCTACACGTCGAGGTAGGTCGAGAAGGTGCATATGTGGGTATGCTCATTGACGCTGTCGCAACAGGGCTCCGAAGCCATGATGGAACCACCCTATTATACAGCAATATGAAGATTTCGCGACTCATCACAGCTTCGGTCTTGTTGCTATGACGAGCGATGGAATCGAATGGGTGACCTGAGGCGCTTAACGGTGCGAGGCTACAACCGGCCCCTATAATGTTGTCGAGCTTGCCGCATCAGCTCAAGTACGAATTGCAGACGTATTTCAAGCTGTATTCTGCCACTGGACACCGTCAATCGCCGATCCACGAGACAGCTTGACTGTATTCTGGCTGTAACGTCCAACTCCGCGAGGCCACTTCGACCGGATCGACGGGCAAAAGTGCGGAAGAAGGTCTTCGTGCTGGGTTGTAACTAGTGATACAATTGATGACGTTGCGTGTACTGCCTGCCATCCAGCTTGACATTCCTAGGTGGCGTCTCTGAAAACGAGCAGCTCCAGCTCAGTACGCCTGGCCTTTAATCCGGTGCACCGACTCTAATGACACGAGAGAGAAAGAGAGAGAGGGAGAGAGAGAGAGAGAGAGAGAGAGAGACTGACCGTATACATATGCATGCTGCTGTGTTGCGATCCATCCTTCAATATTTCCAGTCCGATCCTGCGCTTCGGACAAAGCCGGACGCGTGCCATAAGGGCACGCTCATGTCTCATGTGTTTCAATTCGTCTCATGCTGAAACGCCTCGAGCTGTATAACTACCGCCTTCCTGCCCTTTATCAGTCGGAAGACGAATGGTTCATCAAGCGCTTCGCCTCACTACGTATATCAAGCGTGTCCCTTTCTCAGTACACAACCGATCCCTGTCAACGATCAAGAAACCTTGGGAACCACTGCCTGGCATGATGCAACCAAAGGAAAAGCTGCAGGGATTGCGGGAGATGATGATGCACAAGAGATTGGACGCATAGTAAGTCATACAAGCATCGTTCGAGTACGAGCTGACGATGTTACAGTATCATCCCCTCTGAAGACGATCGTGCGTACTCTCGCCCGTGGATTCTCCCCTTGCTTACCCGTCCGCAGACAACTCGGAATACATCGCCGACTGCGATGCTCGACGTGCTTACATCTCTGGCTTTACCGGATCAGCCGGAAGAGCAGCCGTCACCGTAGACGAAGCTCTGCTCTGGACGGACGGACGATATTTCCTGCAAGCGGAAAAGGAGTTGGACGCCTCGTGCTGGAAACTCATGAAAGCTGGGGAATCGGACGTGCCGCCGATGTCGACGTGGTTGATGGACAAGTTTGGCTATGCGGATGTCTCGAGAATCGGGATTGATCCAAAGGTGGTCACATTCGAGTTGGCGAAGACGTTGAAGGAACAGCTGCAGGAGAAGGAGGGAGACAAGCAGAGTAAGAGGGAGTTGGTAGCTGTTCAGGAGAATCTAGTCGATGGAATTTGGAATGGAGATATGACCAAGGACGGAAAGGGAGGGAAACCTCCAAGACCAGCGTCCGAGGTGTTTGTTTTGGAGGAAAAGTACACAGGCAAGTCGACCTAACATTAGTCGACGTGTTTCTCACTTGAACAGGCCGCAGCATCTCTGACAAACTTGACCAGCTGAGACGAGCGCTCAAGAAGGCAAACTCGGCGGGGATCGTCGTCAGCATGCTAGACGAAGTCGCCTGGCTGTTCAACCTGAGGGGTTCAGATATCATTTACAACCCGGTGAGCCCTTTCCTGCACAATCGCGTCGCCGTACTGAGCGCCTCGCAGGTATTCTTCTCGTACGCCATCGTCACGCCGACAGAGTGTACGCTCTACGTCCGGGAAGAATCGACCAATGACTCAGTCAGGGCGTATCTGGAGAAGAATAATGTCACCGTCAAGCCTTACAACTCGATTTGGCACGATCTCCCCGCGCTCGGAAAGGCCGTTGCGGAGTCGCTTGGGAACGGTCCTATCAAGCCCGAGGGGACAGAAGAAAAGGTGGAAGACATCTTGCGAAAGATTGATAACTGCAACGGAAAAGTCATGGTCGGATCGCATACGAGTTGGGCTGTGGCTCTGGCGCTCGGCGAGGCAGGTCTGTGCATGGATAATAGATCGCGTGCTAATCGTTTCGCCCGCAGAGCAACATTGTGATCCGCCCTTCGCCTATCGAGGATGCCAAGGCTTTGAAGAATCCGGTGCGTGGTCCTGCTGATATCTAACATCCCCGCTGAACCCATGGGACAGGTCGAGTTGGAAGGCATGAGACAATGTCATATCCGTGATGGTGCCGCCCTTGTAAGTTTCACCTCTGTGTCACATTGCACGACTGACCTGGTTTCTAGGCCCGGTACTTTGCGTGGCTGGAAGAACAGCTGCACAACGGGGCGAAACTGACAGAGTTCGAAGCCGCTGTCAAACTGGAGGAATACCGAGCGTGAGCGAGTTTACTCGGATTTGGGCAGCGCTGACTCGATCTAAATAGCGAAAACAAACTATCCAAGGGTCTCTCATTCGATACGATCTCTTCTACCGGGCCCAATGGGGGTAAGTGCGGTGGGGAGGGAGCGCTTTCCGACACTGACCACGACGGTAATAGCCATCATCCACTACAAGCCGACCGAGGAGGACTGCGCCGTTATTGACAGGAGCCAGATGTATCTGTGCGACTCTGGCGGTAGGTTCTCGCCTCAGTTCGCGACCCCGATGTGCTGACAACTTGGACTGAAGGTCAGTACCTTGATGGAACCACGGACGTCACTCGGACATACGTGAGTGCGTCAATATTCTTGCGAACATGGGCTCACATCTTGTTGGTAGCACTTTGGGACGCCGTCTGAACATGAGATCCGAGCCTTTAACCGGGTCCTGCAGGGCGTCATCGCTATTGATACGTGTGTTTTCCCAAAGGATACAAAGGGTAAGTGATGGGGCTTGATTCAGGGTTCTCAGCTCATGTCATTGCTTAGGTGGTGCCATGTACGTTAATGCGCGATAATTTGGTAACATCGAACAGTATAGAGGACGCTAAACGCTTCGTCCCCGCAGTGACTCCCTCGCACGATTAGCCTTGTGGGAAGACGGTCTCGACTTCCGGTAAGTGTCGCGTGACGCTCCTGTCGTCCGCGTCTCATTGTACATTCAGTCATTCCGTCGGGCACGGTGTGGGCTCGTTTTTGAACGTCCACGAGGGACCAGTGTACATTGGTAGTCCCTCCTCGAGAACGGAGGTTGGTATGCGGGAAGGTCTGGTGATCAGTAATGGTGAGTAGCGGTCAAGGCAGGCGTGATAATGTTGATGGTGATGAGTGAATTCTAGAACCTGGATATTACGAGGATGGCAAGTTTGGTATTCGGACGGAGAACTTGGTCATGGTCGTCAAGGCAGATACACCGCATAGCTTTGGAGGAAAGCCGTATTTGAAGTTTGAGGTGAGTCTTACAGGAACCTTCAACGCCTCCTCTGACGGGCTTGATCTCGCTGTTTCAGAACCTCACAATGGTAAGCCACAGCGTTCACTCGCAACCCCGATGGCTGATCTCCCGCGTCTACAGTGCCCCATACAAATATCACTCATCGACGCCAACCTTCTCACACCTAAAGAGAAGAATTGGCTCAACAGTTATCACCAGGAAGTGTTGCAGAAGGTTGGTCCGCTGCTCGAGCAGTTTGGAGATGCGAGGGCTGCCGAGTGGTTGAAGAGGATGTGTCAGTCGGTGCCGGAGCAATAGCGCAGAAGGGTGTTGTAATATTTTGGACAAGGCGAAGAGTGTCCGCGCGGGGCGAACACTTCAGCACGTCTTTCGTACATTCTGGAAGTTGGGCGCAGGATGACAATGTCCTGTGTCCAGTCGACGACAATCTTCAACATGATCATTCTGCGAAGTGAGCGATACGGCGCACTGCACTGACCGCGAATTCGGTCTCGCTGCAGTCTGCCCATATATGTAGTTGCTCGAATCGCTCAGGTTGCACAGGTTGCGCCGTTCCTCGGTTTTCGGCCTTGTTGCCAAGGAGCCTATCGTCTTGCAAGGCAGTCAAGGCAAAAGACAGGCATTCCTGGAAATCGAGCAAAAGTCTGGTCCCGGGGGGAGTTGACAAGTGATACGGGCTGACTTTGCCGACAAGCGCAAGGAACCTCTTGTTGCGCTTCTGCCTTGATCTTTGGCTTGAGATCTGTCAGGAATTCCTGACGGACATGATTCGCTCATGCCCGGAAGGACCCATTGCCGATTCGCGCGAAGGTCAAGTCGACACGTACGGTTCGGCGTCACCGCCCTTGGATGGCCCTTTGCTCCTGCACCAGCCAAAGTCAACGACCTCTTCATCTCGACTACTCGTCACCCCCGACTTCAGTTGCGCCGTCAAGTCAATTCGTGCGTGGAGGATTATATCACGAGGGGGAAACAGGGAGAAGGGCTTATCGTGTTGCGTTTAGAAGTCAAGATGCTGATTTCCAAGGAAAACCGAAAGGCCATCTACGAGGCTCTCTTCAAGGGTGAGTAGTGCGGCGGAGCGGGGCGGAGTGGAGCTGACGATTGCGCTATCATCTTTCTTCCTATCTTGTTGGACCGTCTTCGTTGACTTGATCCTCACTTGACCTTTTCGTCGGACGTCTTCGTTGGACCTATTTGGTGGATGTTGGAACCGGTGGATCACGTAACAGAGGGTGTCATGGTCGCCGAGAAGAACTTCAACGCGCCCTCGCACGCCGACTTGCCTCAGATCCGAAACCTGGAAGTCATCAAGGCCATGCAGTCGTTGACCTCCAAGGGCTACGTCAAGACCCGATTCTCGTGGCAATGGTACTACTACACCTTGACCCCCGAGGGTCTCGACTACTTGCGAGAGTACCTTCACCTGCCCTCCGAGATCGTTCCCCAGACCCACAAGAAGCCCGCCCGACCTGCCGCCCCGGCCGGCCGAGCGCCCCGAGGTGACGGTGCGTACCGAGCCCCCCGAGGTGGTGACAGGGAGGGTTACCGACGACGAGATGACGGTGAGGGCAAGGAAGGTGCTTCCGGCGATTTCCGACCCGTGAGTTTGTTTTTTCCTCATTCGATTTACGTTTCTCTGACCCCTGTTGCAGCGATTCGGTGGCGTCGGCCGAGGTGCTCCTCTTACAGCATCGGCTTAAATGCGCAAGCAGTAGGCTGAAGACAGGTCATGATGGATCCGGACCGATATCCGCCTTGTATTCGGGTAGATCTTGGGCTTGCCAGATGCATGTAATGGTCGACGAAGAAGGCTTACCGATGGGAGGGCGTGCTCAAGAGCCCCAGGGGAAAAGGTCCCTCTTTACATTCTGGAGGGAGGGTTCGCTCCTTACTGTCGAAATATGGCTTCTCAATCGCCCGATCCCATTACGTTGCTTCTCGTCATCCCATAGCATGATCTTCGGTCCACATGCCCCGTCATAGTCCCGCTCCCCGCCTGGGTCTTGGTTTGCAACACGCCGCACATACTTTCCGGATCACCGCGGCTCTTTCGTATCTGCCTCTTGCTCGCGGAACGTGAGGAAGAACTCGCCGTCTAAGCCTTGGTCGTCTGCGCATGGCTTCGGTCCCGAGCGAATCAGCCTTGGATGGCGATTATGAAGGAAACGATCACAGATCCAGATGAAAAGGATGACCTTTCCATTGCAAGTTGTTGGCGTCTTGCTAATCAACCGCGAGTGACGAGGGATGGACAGGTGTGATTGCCGTCGGTATATAGTTGACATCTAGCCTGGATATCTGCCGACGACTCTCTGCCTACTCCCGCAGGATCATACAGGATCTGCCTACCATGTCGCGTCCTTCCACCGACCACGACACCGGCCTCGACACGACGGAATCAGATCTCATGTTAGAGGGGAAACTCTACATTGCTCGTTCGCCCTACCGTGCGCACGTGGTCTCCCTCGTTGCCGCCATGGTGTGAGCGTTCAACCAGGAACCGGTTATGGAGAAGCGGTGCGAGTTTCTTTTGACGTTTGTTAAGAATGGAAGCGCGGTGGCAAGGCCGTTCAAGCAGGTTGCGTTGCCTTTTTACTGTGAATATGGGAGCAAACCCGCAAGGGAATATGGGAAGGTGCTGATATGTTGTAGGGATCCACGATCAAGATGGGCGACGAAATTTATATCGGTCCAAATTGCACGATCCTCGACTCTGTATTCAGTAAGAGTCCGTCGCGCCTTCGGAGAACCCTGCCTTACCCTCTTCAATCACCATGAGCTCAGCACCCTCATCGGGCCCAACTTATCCATCTACACAGCGCAACATCCGACCTCGCCAGAAGCACGCAATGGGATTCGAGGCCGCGAATGGGCGGCGCCGATTGAGATTGGGGAAGATTGTTGGATCGAAGAGAATGTCGTGGTGCTAGGTGGGGCAAAGATTGGCAAGGGAAGCCATTGAGTACGGGGAGTGTGATGGCGAGGGATGTACCGGAACAGTTTGTGGTTGCAGGAAGTCCAGTGGAGGATAATCAACAGGACTCCATTAACGGTCACGGAGGCGGCGGGAAACGTCAAACGCATATTTAATTGCGCTGTTATACTTGTACCGGATCGTTTGAGTTTTTGTATATTGTCTTCCGGTCTGGCTCGGCCCATTGTGAGCTACCGTGTCCACTCAGCTGTCCTGGCGCTGAACGCTTAGCGTATCTTCGCGCCAGGAGGGTCCACATTGCCGATGGACATCCTCGCGAACCGGTTTTTCTGCCTGAACGACTTGGTCCTCCTTAGACGATGCTCAAATTGATCGTTTTTTACATTCTTGCAAACACGACTAGGCCTTTTCCACACCAGGCAGCGGAATTGTTCTGATCATCTTGTCGGATTCCCTACAACGAATTCCTTGCCGCAACATCCTTGACCACGAGTCCACGACGCTCCTCGCGCCGACGGTCGACCCTCTCCCGATAGTGACGCCCGGCGAGCTGGCCACTCTTCCTCCGATCCAACAATCTTCCTCAATAAGCACCGGGGCAGCCTATTGTTCGCCGGTAAGTCTGTTCCACTCCAGTGGCGATGTGGGGTGAACAGGCGTGTAGATCGATGAGGGGATTGGTGGTCTCACCGGTAAGTATATATGTCGACTCCATGCTCTGCTCTCCAGAGCCAAAAGGAGTTGAAAGTGCTATGACACGGGCGCATATACCTTTTCAACCTTCTGCCAGGTCTGTCCGCTCGAGAAACTACTCACATGGAGAATCTAGACGGCGTTACCCCAGACTTCCGACACGGGGTGGTTACTGTTTCTAGTCGTATCGAGCGTATCCCGTACGTCCTCCTGTTCGGGTCGATTGCGTTCCGACCACGTCGACGTCTCCGTTGTGGAGTTTTGGGTGTTTCGACGGACTGACGAATCCCACGGGCCGATAATCTTGCACCTCTCATGTTCCCCTCGGCGCTGACACGGCATGCAGCAGGATAGTATCCCGGAAATGAAAGGACCGTGGGATAAGGGAGTGCGCTGATTCAATCCAAAAGGCGAAAACACTACGAATGCGTTTCGTCCGATGAAGCATCGCTCACACGCCTACGTCTACGATCTAGGTTTGAGCCGGGGCGTACTTTGGCAGGAAACCGAAGAGCTGATCGAGCCGAAAGGCTAAGCTGATGCGATGCCGTGCGAGTCTGAAGTAAATGTATATGCTGCAGCGCTGGCTTGAACGCTGGTGTCTCTGATTTACGGATCCAAATCTGGATGACGACTCGAGCACTGCAAGTGATTAAGTGATTCAATGCGTCGTCTCCCTCCGCGTTTGTCCGTCCTGTCTCCTCCTTAACTCCAGTAATATGTTTGACGACTGTAAGCACTCCTCATGTCTGCCAGACACCACTAACGTCCTCCGTAGATATCCAACACCCGCAAGCGGGGAATGGACCTTCGCTAATCGAGGCGTATTCCGCGCCCACCACGGGAATGGATCCCGTTGAATACGAGGGGTTTGAGCAGGACGGAGAACATGGACTGGGAGATGATGCGTATGGCGAGGAAGAGGAAGCGGTAGAGATGGAGGCAGTGAGTGCCTTTCGTGTCTGGTGATGCAAGGCTAATCCGTGACAAAGTTGGAGACAAATCTCTACGCGAAACACAACCCTGCAAGTCAACCAATCTTCAACCTTTCCCGCGTCCAGTATTCCCCACCGGAGGAGATCATCGATTTACAGGTGAACAACAATATCCTCGTCATGGCTATCCGACCCATGGGCCTCGTCATGATCGACCTGCAACGCGCGGACGAGGTGATTCGTGTCGATGTGCCGAAGAGTCCGAACGGCGATGAGCAGTGTATCGAGAAGATCTTTGCGGATCCGACGGGACGGCATCTGGTGATCACAATATCATCCGGGGAGGGCTATTACCTCTCTACGGCGAATCTGGGGAGTATCACCTCGAACGCACCGAGGAAACCACGGCTGTTGCGTCTGAGGCATCCAATCTCCGCGATCGCCTGGCCACCGAGGTCGCCCTCGGGCGCGGGGAGTTCGGAATGCCTCATTGGATCTCCTCAGGGCGCTGTATCGACGCTCCTCCTCCCTCCATCGGACGACCTGTTCAACTTGAAATCCGTCTCCCTCTCCAAAACGACGGAAAAGGATCACACGACGCTCTTTACTCTACCTGAAGGAGTTGCGATAACAGGGATTGGGTACGGATTTTGGAAACTTGGACAGGGGCAGAGGAGGGTGTGGGTCGTGCTGACGACCAAGGAGAGGATGTATGAGCTTTCCGCTGGGACGGGGCAGGGAACGTCTCTTGTGGGGAAGGGTGGATGGGGAGAGGAGGTGTTTCGTCCATATAGGGATTCGCCGCCGAGTGAGTTACGGTTGGGAGGGTGTGAGGTATGGAGCTGATGAGTGATACAGAGTTTCAGGAGATACCGGGAGAGGGCGAGGGAACGTTGAAGTTCTGGACGACGCAGAAGCCCGGGACGAAGAGTTTTGCGCAGCGGGTTGAGGTGGTGGCTTGGTTGACTGGTGCGTTCTTCATTCACGAGTCGAGATATGAGCTGACCTCGGCGTAGCGGCGGGGGTATACCATTCGCCTGTGCCGTCGTCCGTCGCAACGGACGCTGTCACGTCGGTGTTTGCATCGCCGTCGTTGCTGGGCGTCGTACCAGACGGAGGGGCGGCGCCGCTTTCGATTGCGTTGACAGAGTGGCACGTCGTAGTCCTCTTCTCTGATCGGCTCGCCGCGTATTCAAGGTTGGGAGAACGACTCGTCTGGGAAAGTCGGGTGCCGCTTGTGAGTTGCCCTCGGTGGAGGGAGGATGGTGCTGATTTCTGTGCGGCAGAAATCGGGCGAACGTGTGGTGGGAATTACGACAGATCCGATTAATCATACTTTCTGGGTACATACCTCGTTTGCGCTGTATGAAGTCGTGCCGAATGACGAGGATCGGGACGTCTGGCGAGCGAGACTTGACCAAGGTGATTTTGAGGGCGCCTTGAAATACGCCAAGGTGAGTCGTCTCTTTCTCCCCTAGGTCCTGTGCACGCTGACGCCTCGATAGAACCCCAAACAAACAGATCTCGTCAAGTCCCGACAAGCCGATGCATTCTTCGACGCCCGCAGGTTCTTGCAGGCCGCGAAGACGTATGCCGAGTGTTCACGGAGTTTCGAGTTTGTCGCGTTGCGGTTTGTGGATGCAGATGAGAAGGATGGGTTGAGGGTGTACCTCTCTGAACGGCTAGCGAGGCTAGATAAAAATGTAAGTCTCTCCAGGAGTAGCTGGATGTGGTCGCTGATGATCGTGTAGGAACTGACGCAGAGGATGATGCTTGCGACGTGGTTGATTGAGATCTATCTGTCCAAGTGTAATACCCTGGAGGACATCATTGCGGCCGAGGCGGCGACATCGGACGTGGAGAGTTTGCGAACGGAGCTCATGTTAACAGAGGAGGATTTGAGAAATTTTATGACAACGTACAAGGTGTGTAACTCGGTCTTCGGATGGCGTCGAGCTAAGCTTTCGCAGGACAATGTCGATCGAAAAGTCATCTACGACCTGGTCCAAAGCCACGGGAGAACCGAAGTTTACTTGTTCTTTGCCGGGCTCTTGGCAGATGACAGCATCGTCATTGATCATTGGATCACCGAGGAGAATTGGCTCAAGGCAATTGACGTCCTCAGCCGACAAGTGAGTCGAGCGACCACTTCCCGTATGAACTGTCTTGACCTCGCGCAGGAAAATCTCGAGCTCTATTATCGGTTCGCGCCGATACTGATGCGCCATAGACCCCGAGAAACGGTCGATGCGTGGCTCCGCCAGCAACGCCTCGATCCGCGACGACTCATTCCCGCGTTACTCGTCGATCAACAGCCACGTGACGATATCGCGGCTGGCGTTCAGGCGACACGGTATCTGTCGACCGTCATTCAACGCGGAAATACGGATGCGACGATACACAACCTCTTGATCAACTTTTTGGCGACGAGCGAGGACCCAGATGACGGACCTTTGTTGGCGTACCTTGGCAGTGCGGATGATCCGATGCACCAGACGCCGTACTATGATCTCGACTACGCCCTGCGGATATGCAAACAGCGGAATCGAATCCAGCCGTGCGTGCACATCTATTCCGAGATGCGTCTGTACGAATGCAGCGTGGATCTCGCGCTGGAAAAGGGCGACCTCGAGCTCGCCAAAACGAATGCGGATAAGCCGGAAGACGACGACGAGTTGAGGGGTAGACTTTGGCTCAAAATCGCCAAATATGTGATCGAAGAGGAAAAGGATATCAAGGGGTGAGTTCAGGTCGAGTAGGAAAGGCGTGGCTAATATCCTTCAGGGCGATACAATTGCTCGAGGAATCCCCGCTGCTCAAGATCGAGGACATCTTGCCCTTCTTCCCGCCATTCACGTCGCTGGACTCTATCAAGAACGAGATCTGCAGCGCACTCGAATCCTATAGCGGCAGGATTGACCAGCTTCGGCAGGACATGCAAAATGCAACCGAGAGTGCCGATCGGATTAAAGAGGATATCAAAAGATTGGAAACGCGATTCGTCACGGTGGATCGGGACGAGGCGTGTTCGCGGTGCGGCAAACTGCTGCTGATCAGGCAGTTTTACGTTTTCCCCTGTCAGCATGTTTTCCACGCGGATTGCCTGATTACGCTCGTGAGTTTGATCATGTCGTGTTTAAAGTGTGCTAAAGGGTCACAGGCCAAGGAATACCTGCCATCAACGACGCTCCGGCGTATCATCTACCTACAAAACGAAATCATCCGCCTATCAAAACCCCTCAAGCAGCTGCAAACGCCGGCGTCTCGGGCCCTCTTGTCTACCAAGGACGATTCGAGCGACACCATCAGCATTACGTCGCGCGTCGATCCAGCACAGGAAAGTCTTCTCTTGGGCGGCCCTAAGCGACTGCTCGCTGCCGGTGACAAGTTACGGGAATTGATTGTCCCAGACGTCCTGGCCTCTGCCGTATCAGTGATGGGTCTCGGCGGGACTGCGACGAGCAAGAAAAAGGGACTAACCGCTGCGGATCCCAGAGATCAAAACAAGGTCGAGAAGCTTCGGGCCGAGCTGGATGCGCTGGTAGCCGCAGGTTGTCCTCTTTGTGAAGTGAGTGCACAGCTCGTGTTGTTGATCCCAGCTGACGTCCCTGCAGGGATCGGTCACCACGATCGACAAGCCCTTCATTACCGCGCGGGATGACGATGGGTCGTGGGATATTTAGCATTCACAGGTTGTACCGGGCGAGATGCATCTAGCAGTTGTCGACAAGGATAGGCAAGGCTATGCAGAAGCGTCAATGTGCCTTCGCTTTACAAGGCGTAGAAATTCCTGTACGGACAGGTCGTCGCCATTTCTGCAACAAGCCTACCGTCACTGCGCTAGATAGCTCAAGCACGCTCGAGACTTCCGTCTGAACCCCACTTCAAGGGTCAGGCCTCAACGATCGTCGACAGTGAAGAGGTGGATCTTCAGCAGCAAATCGCCAGCAATGGGTTACAGTTGCAAGCAACAACCACAACCAGGCAACCAGCATGTCATGTTGATGATCATTATTCAGCGATCTATCCACTTTCGCACCTCTATTTCTGGCCGCATCTATTTCATATCACCCCCCTCTCCTGTCCCTTTATCCCTTCTTTCTTTGTCGCCCGCAATTAGTGCAAGAATCGGAAATCCAACCTATACGCAAAGGAGCAGAACGTCAGCTCTGCGACGCTTCACCATCCCGGTCGACCTACCTCTTGTTACCCTTGTCCTTGGTCGTCTCCAGATACTGCACCTTCTCTGCTGATGTCATTCCGCTCCAAATTCTTTCACGATGCCTGTTTCGCAAGACATAGTATGCTTTGGCGAGAAAGAAGAGTACGATGTTTGCAACTACGATGCCCAGCAAAACGCGGTTGCCTCGATGACTGCAGACGCGAACAACGGGTTAGTTGACAGGTCGGGATTCTTTGTCGCTGTACCGACTAGTATGGCTTGTCGTCTAGAAGAGGCGAATCATGCCCGTCAGCCCTCTTATTGCCGTCGTTCTGACAGTCAGACTCACCTTCTCGGTAAACATTGCTTGCAATCATTGAACAGGCTTGGACAGACATGTTGTACACCGAACTCGCCACTGTCCTCGTACGAACACTGCCCGAGTTCTATGTCGTCTCCGCATGAGTCCGACAATCAGGAGTGTTTCACGACCGGACTCACGCCGGACACATTCGATACCAAGAGAGGATGCGCATAGGGGTATGCGAGTAACAGCGAAAGGAGGATCCACTTGGCCCATTTGCCCGTCGAGTCTGGGATCGTGGCGACGATGATCAAGAAGATCAGTTGCCACCATGAGCCAAGTGAAGCTGTCAACAGCCGTTCCTTAACCTTTTTGCTCGTAAACACGAGGGCAAGGTTGTTCTGCAAGTGAAGCGAAAAGAGGTGAGGGCTCTGTCCGGATGCCTCAGAAAAAGAGCTTACGACCATGAACATAAGCATCTGTGGGATCATCAGCATGTTCGTTTGGAAGGTCGAAAAGCCCCTAAGGGCGCCACGCAACACCAGTCAGTATACAAATTCGCTAGACTCGTCACCACGCTCAAGACTTACAGCGACTTCAACGTCAACGAAAAGTATGCATGAACGGTCGCTGGAGCCAAGTATGTCGTCAACCCAAGCTAGTATAAGGGAATAACGTTAAAGCGTCTGCCTCTCGCAAGCTTCACAGCATTTGAATCGTACTTACAGCATAGATCGGCCAGAGATCGTAGTCCCACAGTGACTCTAAGATATGCCTCAATGTCAGGCCTTGTCGATTATGCACTATGCGAAGGACAGAGTGAGTCTATACGTTTTGCATCGTCACGCACTTGGAGACTGACTGTCACTCTTTGTAGGGTCATCGCGAATGACATGATTGACCAAGATGATCTCCTCTCGCCTGCAAGTCCGAAGCATGCTCAGCAATCCGGAGATTGCAAGTCGCATATGGGACATACTCGGTAAACCAGCCTTTTCCTCGAATTCCGCCAGCCGTCTGTGTCGGTCCCGCTGGGAGATAGAAATACGCCCAAACACCGATTAAGAACGTGATGATCCCTTCTATCATGAACAACCACCGCCATCCTTCGAGTCCCCCTTTTCCTCGGAGAGCGAGAAGCCCAGCCGCCAGGAAAGAACCAAGAATGCTCGTCATTGTCATGGAAACCCAAAACCAACTCAGGCGGACGCTGAGAGCGTTGGTGTCGAAGTAGTATGAGAGGTATAAAACTGTGTCCGCCACAAAGCCGCTATCGAAATTTATATCAGTGCTGCGTATCGGGGGCGAAAAGCGACGTACCCTTCGAGCAGACCCAAGAGAGCACGAGTGGCGTAAAAGCCGTGGACGTTCTTCAGACCGACTTGCGAAATAGCTACAATCGACCAAGCCATCATCTTCAGAATGCGACATTGTAAGCCTCGAGGTGATGCCTATCTTGACACTAGGCGTACCTGGATCGGGATCCAAGTATCGGAGCCTAGCTTTTTGGATACTGTAGTGGACGCCCTGTCAGTAAAGCGACAACGTCGGACAAGTCACGAGGGACACGCACTCAACTGAGAGGGCAGTTCTGCCGCCAAGAACGACGCATAAAAGGCGAGCTTTCGGTTTGGGAATGGACGAGAATCAGTGATGTGACAGGCATCCCTACCCCACCGTGACCTACCTGGCCATAATTGTATTGATTCGTGGTGAGTTTCAGGTCCTTGAGCATATTATCTGATAAAGCATTGCTGATCTGGACGATGCGACTGTCAGTCCGTCTCTCCGGCGACACCTGATCTCGCTCGCTTACATTACTGCGGTCCAGCTGCAAGGCCGCAAAACATATACAGGCAACAAGCGTTACCTTCCAGTCTGTAGGAAGCCAATCAGCGTTCGAGCACCAACTTACACGGTCGCAATGGCGTACCGAGCTTTCGGGTGAGCTTCTTCAGTTCGTCTTCCGTCCAGGTGGCCTTGGGATCCCATCGATGCTTGTTCTCCCAAGAGTCAGGCGGAACATGAAACCTTTGAGGCAGAAGTAAGCTCGGCTTGTGGAGTGTTTCGCGCTAGGAGACTTACTTGGCCAGTAAGTCCTCTTCAGAGCTGCCTGGGGAATCGGATAATCGGAGACTTGCTTTCTCTTCATCGGGACTATCAGAGCCGAGAGAAACAATCGTTTGATGTGGCGTGTTGGTGCCGTGTATCGAGAGAGCGGGTACGGTTGCCATTTTGGGGCAGTCCGAGGCAATGTTGTAATGCAGGTAATTGTCAAGCTCTTTATTTCGCGAGCATCCGTTGTTATATACCTTACACGTCCTGTAACGTCTAGGACGCTTTACGTACAGCTCTGCGAGGAACTCTGACCTAGAAAGATCGCGACGTTATGTTAGGGTCCAGTGAATCACGTTGCCACCGGCCACTATGGCGGAACCGCCGGAACTGGTCTATGGATTTCAACTGTGCACAAGGCGGCCATTGCAAGGGGAACTGTAACAAGTCTCTGCCGAACAATGGTTACGTCAGTGCAAGCACAAAGCACGCATCAAAACAGAGCACAACTCCGCATCGCTTCGACGGAGTATCTGGCTACTTTTCACAATCGCGTTTACCAATTCGCTGTAGTCTCCCATGCCTTTTGAGTTTCTTCCGGCCCCGAACCACAGTATGATCTTCACAAAATCCCGACTGGTGTAACCGCTCGTTGTGGTCGGTCGCCGCTCGTCTTCTCATCGATATCGCGATCAGTCGGTCGCATCACGCAATTGGCATCATCAAGCTGGCAAGATAGTGGAGATTAGAGAAGCAATGGCACTCCCAGCCACGAGTAGCGCAGAGATACACTCGGGGATACCCACTGGACAACCTAGATGCACCGACACCAAAGCTGCCATTTCACTGCGGCCCGGACGACGTCGCTTTGCGTCGTCTCCCCGTGAGCCTTTTCGGTGAACAAGCGCACGCGACATCTTTGGTTGCCTATCGTTGTTCTACTCTTTACGTAGTTGAGATTATGCTACATGATAGTCCGCGCCGAAAGTGCATGATAACACTCGTGCCAGCACGCCTTCGAGGTCATAGGCCATCCACGGCAGAAATAGGCTAGCTCTAGTCCATAGATTTCTCTGAAGAAACCCATTCGTCATCTCCTGCGACCGAGTTCTATTTGATATCCCCTTTTTGAATCCGCGCCTACGTTAATCACCACATCATCGCTTCGGCCCGAGCCTGCTTCTTCAGCAAGAATCCCAAGCTCGTGATCGGCAGAACCTGGAGATGAGGTGGATGAGCGGATGAGAGCGAAAGTTCATCAGAGCACGCAACGTTAACGGGTAAGCTGTCTTCTCTTCTCCACCTCACCCTATGAGATCTCAACACAGCGCTTCAGCGCTCGTCAATTTGAAAGGTTTGACATGAAGTCTTGGAAGGGGATATAAGGCGAGGCTGCGAGGTCGATACACTGGTACAGTCGGGAAGACAGCAGATAGATCACTCACTAATTCTTGACCGCGATACTTCCCCACCATGTCCGTTGTCACCCAGACCCAGACCGCTCTCGAGCATCTCAAGGACGCCGTTTTGCCCGTCCTGCCACAGGTCGCTTCGGCACCTGCGCCCTTGCAGTCAACCGGAACGCTTGATGACTACGCCCACATCAATCTTACGCCATCGATCGGTACCGAGTTTGTCGACTATGAACGAGGCGGAAAGCCGTCCTTGAGCGTCCGGGAAGTCTTGAACGACCCCCAGAAGCTGCGAGACTTGGCCATCCTCGTGTAAGTACCGCCGACGTCACCTCGCTCACACTGCTGACATTACCTTGCAGATCCCAAAGAGGTGTGGTCTTCTTCCGTGACGCTACCATCACGCCCGACGAACAGAAGGCCCTCGTTGAAGCTCTCGGCCAAGCAGGCGGTAAACCTGCCGGACACGGCCTCCACGTTCACCCGCTCACGGCGGAAACATCCGAATTCGGCAAGGAGATCAGCGTCATCTCGAGCGAGTATACGTTCGCTCAGAAGTTTGGACGAGAAAAGGAGCCCGTCTATCACAAGAATAGCGGAAAGCACGAATGGGTAAGCCTTGGACACGGGTTCAAGATACCGCTTGGCTAACCTTCTGGTCCGAACGATTAGCACTCGGATATCACGTATGTGGCCGTCCTAAAGACCCGTCGATGGTCTCTGATCCCTTACCTCTAGCTTCGAACCCGCGCCCTCCGACTATGCGTCTCTTCAAATTCGCGAGTTCCCTGCGGAAGGTGGAGGAGGTAAGCAAACACCTGCTCCCACCAAGCCTGTATTCATCCCTCCTCGGCAGACACACTCTGGGCTTCGGGGTACGAGCTGTACGACCGACTCACCCCGACCTACCGCAAGTTTCTCGAAGGCCTCACCGCCGAACATCGAGGTGACTTTTTCCTGGCTGCCGCCAAAGCCAAAGGCGAACCCTTGCGTCGACACCGGGGAAGCCCCCTCAACGATAATCAAGACCTCAAGGCTTCGCATCCGGTCATTCGGGTCAACCCTGTTACAGGGTGGAAGAGCTTGTTCGTCAATGGTGTCTTCACCAAGAAGATTAACGAGTTGAACTACCAAGAGAGCGAGAATGTCTTGAAGTTCCTCTCGGAGCATGTGCATGCTGTGAGTTCATCAAGAGCTCTGTCCGTATTCTACGCTCATTCCTTATATAGAATCATGACGCCCAGGTGCGATTCCGATGGGAGCCCAACTCGCTTGCTGTATGGGATAACGTGAGTATTTGCCTCGCTGAGTTCGCGGTTCTGCCTCTGACTCTGTCCGTCTGCAGAGAGCTACATTTCACGCGGCCACAAAGGTATGCCGGTACAATTCTCCTCGCGTGATGAAGCTGACAGCACGCTCCATCATAGGACTTTGACCGAGAAGCGGGCCAAGTCCGCACCGGAACCCGATCCGTTTCCATCGGCGAGAAGCCCTACTTCGATCCTAACGCCCTATCCAGACGTGAAGCGATCGCCGCAGGCCAGTCGTCTGGTTTGCGAAAGGACTGAGAGGACCAGACCCAGGGAAGGCGGTGTGGCGTGGAAGACTACTCTTGTAGATTCGTATGAATTTTATAGGCGAACTCCGGCTAGATCGCTGCGGTCCTGACAAGACGGTGAATCGGTTGTAACTCTCGATGTACGCAAGCAATGAATCTGAAACGAATATGGTTGACTTCATAGCTGACTTCATTGTCAAGGCCTATAGGCGCTTTATGTAGGTTATGGCGTTATGGAAGCTGTTATGGGGTCGAGGTGAATGAGGTCGTCATCTAATTTGTCCGAGACAATAATGTTTTCTAAGTTATTCCGGGCATTCATTGTCAGCTAGTAGATCTTCTATCTATAGCAACTTTTAGCAAGAGCAGATAAAGCCAACAGTCATCAGGCAGTCATCAGATCAAGTATCCTCATTGTTTTGATGATTGCATCAGCATGTGGACGCAGCGCTGACAGCAAGAGACTTCGTCCAGCGAGGCCTGTTCGCGGGGGCGAATCAAGCTGGCCTCTGCTGTAAGACGATTTTCTTATCGTGATCGTCGTGAGTCGTCAGCATCGCCGGACGACCTTTCTGGAGAGAGCAATCGCTGAACTCGGTCTTCTCAACAGTACGTTCACGGCGATTGGTTGACAGCTCGAGATAAACACGATCGCCGATCTGGCGGAGATGTCAGCCATCCTACATCCAAAGACGCCTCCCTAGCTGTCGAAAATGTCATCCCTCTCACCTTCAGGGAGTGTCGGTGCATGGGCCACGGATGCAGTCAGCACCTATTGCTCTATCGAGGGAAAAGTCTGCAGTCCGCACGCGTACTCCGGCCTCCCAGATCGTCGGTAAGCATCTGTGAGATATCTATCAATAGGTTGAGAACTGGCTAACCGCGACATGACCTCGCAAAAGCGAGTCTATGGAAAACCCAAGGGCGCGAGCCGTAATGGGACAGGCAGGTGTAATCCGGAGAGATATGAATGCTACCTCCAATGCCAATACCGTCTACCACACGAAGCAAAGAACGTCCGAGGGTAGCCTCTCACCTAGAGGACAGCAAGTAAGCAGATTATCACCGCAATCTCTTTCACAAGGCAAACTGGCTTATCATCCTGCGGCACATAGGTATATAACGCCAAGAAGAGACGGCATTCAGAAGCAAGTTGATCATGTGCTGCCCAACAACGCTCCTTCAATTCGATACCCCCGATACCTCGTCAGGAAGAAATCATGATCCTCCCTACCCAAATCGCCACTGTCTTCGCCTTCTTCGCGGTCTTGCAAAACAGTGCCTTTGCCGCAACCGTCACTCGCAAATCCGAGAGTCTCGGACGGAGACAGAACGCCCCAAGCCCCGGTCGAGGTGCTGGATGCGGACAGGTCAAGAGCAACGTACCTGACGAACAGTTTCGCAACCAATGCGTCTGTTTCGACCCCAACACTGTCGCGGTCTTTGGCGAGACACCTGAGGTCGTGACGTATGCCAACAACAATGGTTACATATACCCTCGAGACGTAAGTCAGACGCATCCCTCTGTCACTACCCCAACTGATGCCTGCTTGGGCTGCACCGACAGACTAGCAACAATGGTTAGTCGCATATTGCGAATCTCGACTTCTGGGCTCACCGATTGTGACGTATTAGGAAGGTGCAATTTCCCGCCAGGCGGACCCATCACCCTCCTTCCTTACAGCGGCAACTGCTGTGGGTACCGTGAGTATTGCCACGGAGACCGCCTGAGTGCCCATACTCAACGTTTGTCTTAATAGGATGTACCTACGGCCCGTGTGGAGAAGGCTCCAGTCTCGTCTGTTTAAATCAAGGGGAGCAATGTCAGTCGGGTCGTCCTGTACCTTCGTCCGTCACCAGACGAAGCCTTGCCGGTCGGGAATGTCCTGCAGGTATGCCTCCTCGTATCCGTCGCAGATCGTGCGAAAGAGATTGACTCTGTCTGTCTCCAGGTCTCACCAGTTGCGCCGTGGAGTTCACGGGTGGGCGCCAATACTACGAGTGCCTCGACACCCGGAAGGATCTCGAGAGTTGTGAGTTTTCTACAAGGTCAATCCGTTCTCTTGCGTCAAGGCTGATCTCCGTCGATGCCAGGCGGCGGCTGCATGAACCCTGATCCCCGATTCGGAGGGTCAACTTCCTCCGGCACTTTCGGTATGGATTGCAGCGCCATCGTGAGTAACGACAAGAGTGCCGGTTCTTAAGCCTATCACTAAAACGACTTCTCTCAGCCTGACGCTTCGGAAGTTGCTTGCGTTCGGGGCCAATGCATCGTCTCCGCCTGTGAGCGAGGCTTCGAGCTGGTTGACGGCGCGTGCATCGAAAAGGACAAAGGTATTACCGCGCAGCAGTTGCTCCGCATGATCAACGGCTTCGCCTGATCGTCTCGCCCAGCGAAATCGAAATCATCTTTTCCTGACTTTCAGTCCTTTCTCCATGATAAGTTGATCTGTAATACCGTAATTAGATGATGGACAATCGGACTTTGATTCCTTATGCAATATACCCATATATACTCATGAATATACCAATACATGCGTGTGTCATTGAAGGCAGCAAAGTGTTGGATGCGTAGCAGCTGCTCTTTGTGGACTGAGTGGATCGGCCTGAGGTTCGATTCGGCCTGCAACGATTGATTTCCGCCTTTCCGGTCTTTCTTCCTTCCCCATGGGCGCCCTTCCTTCATTCTCGTGGGGTCTTGTGTCCGACCAGACTCCGAGCAGGTACCTCTGCAGCACTAGTTGCGCCCAGACAATACCAGTCAGCTTGGGTTAAGCCGTGGTCATCAGAGAGTGTCAGCATACAGTCCGGGCGCTCGAGCACAGCGCAGGTAGCGCAGGTGTCCTTGAGTAGTGCGCCCCAATTCAACTCGAAACGAAAAGTCCGCTGTGTTCATCCGTCATCAGCTAGCTCTCAGCATCGCGTTGGTCCATAGTCTTCCAGCGTCAGCCTGCAAAGAAATTCGCTCCAATTCCGTCATCCTCGTCAGCGCCCGATGCGGTCAATTCGCATTGAAGCCGGAACATTTGGAAGAATTGACATTATTGCACCGCTCTTCCGGCCGGATTGATATCATGCGAGCTTGCAGCCTCGGCGTCCAAAGCTGTTACTGGTCGAATCGGATCCTTGCACAGTAAGCAATATCTTCCCTGACTTGAGCTGGCTCCGACGCGAACATGCCTCTCACGCATCTCACATAGATTTCCGTCATCCGGCGATGGCACTATGCATATATAATATCAGCTGGGAATCCCCGATGAGCAGACCGGTCAGTCAAGCAGACCAGAACCGGCGTCAAGATCTTTCGCTCACCATTCTGCCAACATGCACAGAGCCACCCTAGTCTCCACCTTGCTTGCCTGTTTCGCAGGCTCCGGACAAGCCAATCCACTGCCGATGCCGCTTCGACGGACCCTGGTAGCTCGAAACAACGACGGTTACGGAACCTTTGTCACCCCCAGGCCGATCTTCTGGACTGCGCCCGATAACAGTACCCTGTGCTGGACTGTGACTGATCACAAGCCATGCAAGGACCAGACTATCGAGGTGTAAGTCTTCAATTGCTATCTGCCCGACCTTGAAAGGCTAAAGTGCCACTGGCTCGAATACAGTGCCACCTGTGACGACAGTCCGGCTCAACAGTTCGTCTATACGACCGGCGCCACGCGGATTCAAGTCGCCGACACCAACTTTTGCGTCGAGTTCGGCCCCGGCCTCGGCGTGAACGGGAGACCCCTTCGGCTTCAGGAATGTCGAAAGAAGGGCGCTCCCGGCCAGCAACTCTTCATCACAGACGATCATCACATTGCGCTGGAACGAGGACCTGGCCAGTGTGCTGATGTCAGGGATGCTCACAACCCGATTCAGAGCTGGCGATGCATCGCGGACAACACCAATCAGGTCAGTGTGACAAGGGCTGCTCCCAGAGTGCGGTATCAAATCCTGTGCCCTTCTTCCCCCGCAGATCTTCAGCTTTGAACAACCCCAGCCGCCGACCCCGCCCGTGCCAGAGCTCGCTCTTGGTCAACTTCGGCTCGCGAGTGATCCCAGCCTCAACTTATGCCTCACAGCTCCAGAGCCTGGAATCGTCCGGGTCCTCACACTGTAAGTTCACAACCGAAACGACCGGCACGCAACACTCGGCTAACCTTTGCAATCAGTGCCGCATGCGTTGAGGGCGGGACGGATCTTCAGACATTCTCCTTCAATCCCAATCCCGGAGCCAGCGCCCTGTCAGTGAACATTGACGGGACCAGCTATTACGTCAACATCAACGCGACGGAAGGCGACGCGGTCACCGTCGACGGCTTGTCATTCGTAAACATTCTCGAGAATGAGGAAGGAATATTCCGCTTTCAAAGTGTTGTCGGCAGCATCTGCATGGAGGCAAACGGTTCCGGGGCCGGTGAAGCCGGTGATGTCATGGTGGGCAGATACTGCGATCCTAATCGTCCCCTCCAGGTGGGTAATCGCAGATTGCGTGCAAAGAAGTGGAATTGAAGTTGGCATGCGGTGGCAGTTCTTTGAATACGGCGGTCAGCCGTCTCCGCCCGTTCCCGAGCTCGCTCTCGGTCAACTCAGATTGGCGAGCG
Organism: Naganishia albida; assembly: GCA_001599735.1. NCBI lineage: Eukaryota > Fungi > Basidiomycota > Tremellomycetes > Filobasidiales > Filobasidiaceae > Naganishia > Naganishia albida. Next base: position 395,617 of record BCHV01000008.1, read on the forward strand.
ATCGCAGCCTCAACCTATGCCTCCAAGCTACGCAATTCGAAGATGGTATTCTCGAAGTGTAAGTGGTCCACAACGCAACCTGAAATGCTCATTCCAGACCTTGCTCGCCAGTGCTGAATGCGTCGAGGGAGGAACCCCTCTCCAGTCGTTCTCCGTCAGCGACAGCCCGGGTACCAGCCCCATGTTCTTGAATCCTAGTGGAACAAGCTATTACGTGAATATTCCACCGAGTGCAGGCTCTCCGATCACTATCGATGGCGGCCCTTCCTTCGTGCAAGTCGGCAACAACGAACAAGGCTTCTTGAGCTTCCAAAGCGATGCCGGCAGCACCTGCATCACACCGGGCGACGCCAGATCCGGCTATCTGGCGAGGAGTCAACTTTGCGATCCCAACAATTCCCTTCAGGTGAGTGGTTCGCAGATTGCGTGCGGTCGCGTCGCGCTGAAATTGGTGTACAATGGCAGTTTTTCGAATACGGAGGTATCCCCCCGACGCCGATCGGATAAGCTCTTCTGGCGATGCTATCCGAGTACGCATCACGACGACGACGGTCCACAAACCAATGAAACCAATGAAAGCCTCCAATCAAACTCTTCAGCGCCAGCTCTTTCACGAATTAAATGTAATAGCTTGATACTCTGTCTGCGTATGCCAGTTCTCAATGATCATTGCGCTTGCGTCATACCGTAGCAGCAAGCGACCTCTTTCCTGCTCATCAGCTTGCTTCGACCTGTCCGGTTCAGGACGTCGCGCCACTTATTCGATTGCACTGTCAGCTTTGGTTGGCAGGAACTAGCTCCAGGTGAAGAGACCATGGCCCGTTCGAAGGTCTCGCAACGGTCGACGTCGCGCTCCGAGCGCCGCCAGTCTCGCTAGTATGCATGTGAATACGGCTCTCTAACATGCGACCTTGGGTGTCACCTCAGCCGCCTTTGCTATTAGCGGCTTCAGTTCCACCGTCGTGCCTCAGTGTTGAACGGTCTTCTAGCGGACAACGCGAAGTTCTGCCCTTGGTCGACGTCCCACAGGCGTTTGCTTGGGGAGAAGCTTGAGATTGTCTCTCCATCACGATCCTTCGTGTCTCTCGCCCTCGGATCTACCCTTTTCTTGCATTCATTGATGTCAGCAGGCGATTATAAGGGCGGGATATAGGCTGGGATGGCTGGAATACCATCATGCGATGTACCAGCCGCAGCGGCATAACGCCATTCGCGGATCTAGCTGAGCTGGGCAACTATGGACGAGGGTCACGTAGGGGCGTTGCGTTCTCGGCGAATGGGACTCAAGCAGAGGCTGGCGCTAGTGGCTGTTACTAGTGGCTGTTGTTTCATGAAAGAATCGGAAATGAACATCATTGATTCAGCGTCCGCCAATGTTAGTCGATACAGGAGATTGTATGGCGTGGTCTGGGACGAGCCGGTAGCTGAGCCGGTGACTTGGTTGCCTGTAACGTCTTCTGGTCCAGAAGGCCCAAGAGCTGGCCTCGATGCTGTTCGTAGGCTGCTGTTAGGATCCTCGGACTGGTCAGAGTCACCTGCCTTGATGCCCAGACAACAGCAGTCAGCGGATTTGTGTGGATGTCATCAGGATTCAGGAGTGTCAGCACGCAGAGCACGCGTCTGCAGCGCCAGAGCTGCAGCTTGGGCCCTTCGGCCCTTGATTCGTCATCAGCTAACTCTTGATAATTATTTGTTACCGATCTGTCCATCGGTCTCAAACGTCTCAAACGTCAGCTCCCACGTATATTCGCTCCATACCCGGAATCTTTGTCGACCTCCGATGCGGCTCATTCCAGGAACAAGTCGGGACATATGGGAAGCATTGGCAGCATTGAGCTTTCCTTCCGGCTGGGTCAAACAACCCCGTCCTAGCTTGCGGTCTCAATTTCCACGCTGTGACCTATTCAGTCGATCCCTGCCCCGTAAGCAATCTTCCCTGAATTGGGTCGCCTCCGATGCCAACATGCGTTTCGTGCACCTGCGCAGGTCCGGTGAAGACACTATGCCTATATGATTTCGAGCTGCGAATCGCCACTGCGCAGTCCGGTCAGTCGTGCAGACCAGAACTGGCGTCGCAATCTCTCGCTCACATTCTGCCAGCATGCACATTGCGATTCTCGTTTCAACCTACCTTGCCTATCTGGCATGTTTCAGCCAAGCCACCCCGATGCCGATGCCACGCCGATCCTCGCTCGCAACTGGAAACAACGACGGCCATGAAAGCTCAATCAGCCCCAAGCCGATTTTCTGGACCGCGCCCGACAACAGAAACTTGTGCTGGACTGTGACGGACGGAAAGCCCCGCAACGACCAGACCATCAGCGTGTGAGATCTCAGTACCTGCTTTCGAAAATGATTGCTGACACTCCGCTCGAATCCTTCGAACAGTGCCAGCTGTGACGACTCTCCGGCTCAGCAGTTTGTCTACACGACTGGCGCTACCCGAATCAAAGTCGCCAATACCAACTACTGCGTCGAGTTCGGTCCTGGGCTCGGTGTCAGTGGGAGACCCCTTCGACTGCAGGAATGCCGAAAGAACGGCGCACCCGGTCAACAACTCTTCATCACCGACGACCACCACATCGCCCTTGAACGGGGACCTGGCCAATGCGCGGATGTCAGGAATGGCGAGGGACCGCTGCAGAGTTGGCGATGTATCTCGGATAACACCAATCAGGTCGGTTGGGCAATGTGCCCTTTCAGCACACGATACTGACGTCCGCCATTCTTTCCTCCAGATTTTCGGCTTTGAAGAGCCTCCTCCGCCTCCTCCGCCCGTGCCTGAACTTGCTCCCGGCCAACTCAAATTGACCAGTGATCCCAGCCTGAACCTATGTCTCGAAGCTACGCAGCTCGAAGATGGATACCTCATAGTGCAAGTTGACCCCCGAAGCATAGCAACCTGGAATACTTGGCTGATCCCTCTATCGCCAGAGCGGAATGCGTCGAGGGTGGGACGACTCTTCAAACTTTTTCCTTTTCCACGGGCCGCAGCTACATGCATTTGGCCGGTGATACCACCTTCTACGTGAACATTCCATTCCAGTTAAGCTCTAGGATCACAACCGGGCGGTCCCCACAGTACTTGGACGTCCTCGAGTACCTCACAGGGTTCTTCAGCTTCGAGAGGAACGAGGAAGGCGAGCCCTGGGCGACCTGTATAGACGCGGACGGCGACGTACCCGGAGATGTAGTGACCAGTCAGATCTGCGATTCTGACAAACCCTCCCAGGTGAGTGATCTCTAGCTTGCATTCAATGCAGAAAACTGACATTGACGTACCATTGCAGCAATTTGAATACGGAGGTCAGCCGCCTCCTCCGCCCGAGCTCGCTCTCGGTCAACTCAGACTGGCCAGCGCTCGTAGCCTGAACCTTTGCCTTGAAGCTACGCAACTCGAAGACGGATACCTCACACTGTAAGTGAACTCCCGACGTGAACACCTGGATACTTAGCTGATACTCTTTCGCCAGTGCGGAATGCGTAGCGGGCGGGACGACTCTTCAAACTTTCTCCTTTGCCACAGGCCGCAACTACGTGCTTCTGGCCGGTGGAACCACCTACTACGTGAACATTCCATTCGGGACAGGCTCCAGGATCGTAACGGGAAGGTCCCCTCAATACTTGGACGTCCTCGAGTACCTCACAGGGTTCTTCAGCTTTGAGAGGAACGAGGAGGGCGAAATCTACGCTGCCTGCATAGAGGCAGGCGGCTCCCCTCCCGGTGACGTTGTGACTAGTCAGATCTGCAACTCTGAGAACCCCTTCCAGGTGAGAGATTCTGGCTTGCTTGCAGCGCAGGAAACTGATGTTGATGCGCGATTGCAGCAATTCGAGTACGGAGGTCAGCCTTCGCGCTCGGGATCCGGGGCCGAGGGATCTGGGGTACTTAACTAAGGCTCTTGACTATGAGAATCACGCAGCAGCGAGTAGCGCTCAGACTCAGTCGCTGGCCAAGGTGGCCTTGATCGGCATCGGGGTTTTCGACCGCGATGTGGTGATAGCGATACACGATGCGCCGTTCACCGTGTATAGGCACTTGAGCCATGTCGCATCCAACTTTTTCACCTATATACTCCTGATTTCCAACGCTCGGAGAAACAAGGTGTATGGCTTGCTGGATCGCGTCGATGAGCAGACTTTGGACAGGCGGGCGACTAGTGACTACATGAAGACAACAGCCACGTTTGATGGCAACCTAAGAAAGCCTTTCCTCGACACATCCATTCGTTTACCTATCTATCGAGAGTACCCTTCGCATTGGATAGCTGATCGAGCATAATGGGACCGAGGTCTCGCCGTAGTCGTTGTCACAGCCAAGCAATTGAACCGCTATGCCGAGCGACGGATTCGGATCCACGGTCAACCCTCCTCAGGGCATCCCATAGCTAGCATGCATTCAAGGGCAACTCGCAACACCGATCTTCGCGCCCGTCTTGAATCTTCACCTTTGATTGAAGACATGGTCGGCGGGGAACAGTTGCCATCGAAACGTAGCGGACGATCCGCGTCGTAGGTGGTCTGCAATGATCATACCGGATCAGACCAGGTAGCGATATTACACCTCGCGCAACCGACACGCCTGCTACGCTAGTTTCCTATGTCCTCCTTTGCTTGTGAGACGGGCGTTCTCCCTTCCATCAAGAGATGGACGGCGGATCCCAAACCCTGAACAAAGCTCGGTCAGCTGTCGATTATCCCATGCCAGAAGCACCAACGTACCTGATAGCCCCTGAACGAACGTCTACGTCCTCCTTTCCGCTATCATTGCAGCACCCTTAAAACTGCAACATCCGACTATCCACTCCCATCGGCTGACCATCCTGTGCGGAGTCCACGCCTTCTGCATCGCCTCTATCAGCCATGACGTCCCCCTCGACGCTCTGCCGCACGACGAGACGCGGTTTCGTGCCCAATGTCGAGCAGATGAGGCGGTATTTTGCGCGGATGCGGGTGATCAAGGATGGGAGGTCGGTCGTTGTGTCTTCGGTCGTCGGTGCCGGAGAGGTGGAGGACGGTGTTGGGTTGATTGTGGGGAATGATTGGATGAGTTCGAGGAGTTGGTCGATACTCTTCAATGTCCTACACGACTATCAGCTTTACCTCTTCTGAAACCCGCTTCGCACCACTCACCTCCCCGTCATCTTCTTACCGCCCTGCCCTACCTCCCCTAATCGTCGCCAAAACATCGCCTGCCCTTCCAGATATCCCAACTCTTCCCACCACTCGAAACACTTTTCCTGTCCCAACTCGCGGCCTTCAAAGATCCCATGCAAGGCGCCATGATCAAACCCGGATTTGTAGCCTTCGTTGTAGTGGGTATCTTCGAGGGAGTTGATCGTGTCGAATGGGTCCATGGTGAGAGTTGTCAGGGTATGGTGGCGAGAAATCGAATGAAGGTGGTGATGAGTAGGGACTCGAATTTCGTAATTTCACCTTGACGGCGAGTCGATCACGACAAAGTAAACAAACCATCCATATCATCTTTCCATCTCTTTCTCTCTTCGTTCACCGCCCTATCCCAACTCAACCATGTCCACCGCAACGTCCAACAAGGCCAATCCACCAGCATGGGAACGCATCCTCACCATCCTCGCCGTTCCCGCGGTCGGACTCGCACTTGGTCTTCCCTGGTGGATACACACCACATCCATCGAACGCCGGTCACTTGCTGCCGTTGAGCGGTTACGCAGCGTGCAGGGGGACGTGCCGAGGGTGCCTGTTTTTGTGAGGGGTGATGGCGCGGATGCGTGGACAGAGTGGATGGGAGCGTGTGAGGGAAGGAGAGGAGGTTGGGACTTGGTTCCGCGCGAAGGGACGCCAATGGGTGAGTTTGTTGCTGCATGGGAGAGTTATATTAACGTTTCACAGATCCGACGATACAGCTCGTCAACGGTGACGACGAGCCTTACCTTACCAACGGATCGTTAATCTTTCCGCTTCCTCACGACGAGCTTCAACGGCCAAATTCGAATCCGACAAACGCAGAATGCCTCAGGATCCGCTCATCCAAAGCCCAACGCATACTCGACGAACTACTCCCATCTCGTCCCGCTGAACTTCCTTCGCATGCACTGAAATACACACCGGACGTCCGGCTGAGCTTTGTGCTGTTGAATGAAGACTCCTCCCTTGGAGGCTTCACAGACTGGGAAATCACCCGCGCAATCAAGGGTACGTCTCCTTCTCTTACCCCTACTTCCGTTTCCACTTACATTCGCCCTCCAGCATACATCGAACCCATCACGACCGCCCTGGAGCCCTTTCACAAGCTCACAATTGAATCCCAGATCTTGCACCACGCCCCGGTGAAATTCACGCCCGAGCTCCGCGCTGATGCGGAGGAGAGGGAATGGTGGAGCGTTAGTCAGGTGCAGGCCGGGGTGTTTGTGAATACCGAGCAGTGGACGCTGGGTACGTGATTCTCCTTGATATATATCCGACAGTAGCTGAAACGGACATTGGGAACGTAGATTCCGGAAGTACGAATAATCCGGTGTTGAGGTTCCTGTTGTTCATCCCGCGCGCAGACCGGCGTCCGCTCGTGCTCGAAGACGCCGCCACGGACGGTACGTTCGGTCCTCGAAGTGTCGGAGCCTCGCTGATAGATCCCCAATAGCCCTCCCTGAACTATCGACATTCCGCATTCCGCAATTCGGAAGCGTCGTCATTCCCTCTCATCCGACGGAAAACCCAGAGCATCTAGGGCAACTCGCCGCATCGCATGTGCGCGCGGCATTTCGTACATTCCAAAAAGACCTCTTAGCCCTACTTGGGATCCCAATTCTCCCTTCCTCCCTCCTCATTCGAACGGAGACCCCAGTCCCAACTGCATGGCAACTGTCTGCGCTCCTTCGGACACACATTCGCGGCACCACGGCGGACGCAAGGGCGACGCTGACGTCTATCCAGCGGCTGGTCGCGCGTATACAGGAGATGAGAGTCGGTCGGACCGTCGTTGGAGATGTCGAGCGTGCTGTGCGGTTGCTGGAGGAGGCGTATGCCGCTGGGGGAACGTTGGCATTGAGGGAGGTATGGTGCAGGACAAAGGAGGCGACGAGGTTGGCGGATCGGGCGTTTTTCAACCCGAATATGGTGGGGCTTTTATACTTTGTACGTTCCCCTGTCACTTTTTCCCCTTGAGCGCGAAGCTGATGATATATGGGAGGGAAGCCGGATGAGCACAAGTATGCGGTGTATGCGCCGCTGTTTGCGCCGGTGTGTGTGCCGGTTGTTGTGGCGCTGTTGAAGGAGCTCAAGCGATGGAGGCGGAGACGGAGGGCTCGTGCGCTCGGAAGCGAAGTGACGGTCCATCAAGCATCGACTTGAGCCAGGTTGTATCACATTTCAATTCTACAATATCTTCAGGAACTCATCAATCACACAGATCTTGTAATCCCTTTAAGATCTCCTCCTTCTCCCTTGCGATATCCCTCAACTCGTCCACCCGCTCCGTTGCCTCGCCCTTCTCCCGCGCAGAGTGAAATGCGTCTATGGCGGCGTCGTATGCTTTCTCCGCGGCGGCGATTTGAGTTTTTTCCTCCCTACAAGAGGAGAAGTCGGTCGGGAGGGAAGCCAGGGGCTGGGTAGGGAGACCTTACTCTGTGTATGTTTTCAAAGGATTCCCTGGCCCGGTGGTGGCTGTCTTTGACATTTTGAAGTATTTGTCGGACACGGCCTGTAGCGGAGGAACGGATCTTCAGTTTCATGGTCTATGTGCGCAGGATCCGCCAGTCGACAGGGACGAGGGAGTTTGTAGCTGACTTTGTGGTTCGGAGCCGTCGATTTCGAGCGGCACCGGCTTGTCCTTCTGGCGAAGCCGCTGAAGCAGCCGAGGACGGCCCGTCGCAGCTCCCTTGGCGGTCCAAATCATGTCTATTGTCCATGCCACCTTCTGGCTTCCCAGCTTAGCTGCGGTCGCCGCATTGACCTCCGCCCTGCGACACGCGGAGAGCGACCTCGAAATAGACCACGACTTACTTTAAATTCAAAGCAGCTCGAACAGCATTGGACGGCTCCGGGTGGCCGCAGAGCTAGCTTGAATAGCTGCTTGTATGAGACACTTTTGAGCCGCTCTCAGTGGACCCCTTGTAGTCCCCTTGTCGAAAACGAAACATCCTTGTTCTTGCACTACGTGACTAACTCGTATCTGCGTCAGGATGACGACATGGCGCGTGGTAACCTTTAAAGTCTAACCCGGACCGTGTACCGGAACCCCGGGGATAGCCAGATTTTTCGGGGGCGGCGATTCGCGCGCGATGCCGTTTTATCAACAAGATCTCGACGGCGCGTCCATTCCCCGGCCTCTGCTTCGTCTCTTCACACGGATCCGTCTAGCTCTCCGTTAGTTCTCCGTCTCTACAACTCAGCTTCGAACTCGATCTCTCCGTGGTGACCACTCTCCTAGTCCAGGAACGATCCCAGGACGATCCACACCGTGAAACCCGCGCTCAGTCGCAAGGCACCTAGCCACCCAGCGGGCGAATCGAAAACGCTACCGTTAGTTGCTTCCGCGTTATTCGCTTCCGCCTGCTTCTCGCGAGAGTGGGTCAGGTGGCAGGTTGGCCGGGAAGATTGAACTTGTGGTTGCTGGCCAGCTAGAGAGCCAAACAATTCGTCCAGCTTGACTTGAACACAGGGGACGACGCAGCGGACAACGTGGAAGCTGGTGCACGACGCTATCGAGATACTCATCGCAAAAACGAGAAGGTAACCTCGACGACGAGAGGGAAACGCGGGAACACACAGTTTGGACAGCTCGACGTCGATCCATTCCGATTCAGGTGAGTTTAACTCAATCCCGTTTGTCGGTATCCCTCTGACCCTGTTGAAATAGACCGCCAGATCGACGACAAGACCTCCCTATGCCCCTCTCGATCACATCTGTCTTCCTCTAACCTCGCCATCCCAGTCTTCAATCTCCAGGAATCCGACAATACATTTATGCGTTCTGAGACGCACGAGCTTTCCGATACATTTTGCGATATCGAGGATTGACCACGATCAGGGTTGCTTTACGCTGAGAACCGAGTCTAGGCTGGACAGCGGACGAAGGAAGAAGACTGGAACAGAAATTGAAGTGAAAGAGCACGTGGACGAGACAAGCGTTGTCGGAGGAAAGGCGCCCTGCGATACTTCAGTATGGATGAAGACGCCTCCCCTACGCCTCGAGGGCCGTTCGCTTCACGCCTATCAACACCGCACGAGGACTCGCCCGCGACATCCGCACAACCCATATCAGCGACGCATCGCCCCGCGCAAGCGCGAGAAGGGAATGCGCTATTCGCACGTGCAGTAGGATACGATCTGACATCGGATGGCGGAGGTATCTCCCCGACTGCGACACCTCTCAATACATCGGCGGCGCAATCCTTCCTCGGTCCGGAAACGCGATACAACGCGCGACCAGGACCTCCGTTCCCCGGAATGAGCGAGATCAGTCCAACAGCTGGGGGGAGTGTGATGCAGCAGCAGCAGCAGCAGAGCGCGGAGAGTCGGCATACGTCGATCAGTACGGCAGAGACTGTTCGTGGTGGTCATCATGGACCTTCTCAAAGGCGGTTTTTTTGGAGGATTCGAGAGGCGAGTCCCGCTGTCTTGTGTCTTCTGCAACGCTAACCGTTTCGCTGCAGTTCCGACCCTTCATCCGCCATGTCCGTTGCCTCGGCACCCACCGTCATCCCCGATACTGGCCTCTCTACGCGAAACAACAGCGTCGCTACGGGCCAGACTAATTTCACGACGACGAGTGCACCAGCGTTTGGAAGCCATCGTCCGCCGACAGGAGACGCACGAAGACGGTCGAGTTTGACGCATGCGTTGTGGCTGCATAGTTTGCCTTTGCCTGCGTTTGGGCAGCAATCCAGTACGAGAACGGAGCCGCCGACGGAACCGGGAACCCAGAGAGACGATCCGTTGGCGCCCTTAAACTTGTCGGACAGCGATGCACATCATCTGCCTCTCGATGACGTTATCTCTACGGGCATCCTCACATCCGGCGTCGGACAAGCCTACATTGCGCAAACCCCCGGACCATCATCAGCACCAGCTACGCCGGGAATTCTACATGAACCATCGCAATACATCCATACGCATCTCCCTCGGCGTGCGAGCCTAACACCCGCAAATCTTAACCTCGTGGGACCCGTCCCGCCAAGCGCATCAGTTATCGAACAAGTACGCCGAGAAAGCCTCGCGCTTCTCGCTCCGAGTCCAGGCACATCCCCGGCAATGAACAGTACCACTTTCCTCGCTCCTTCCTCCAGCGCCATCCCGCCCGGAATGACAGGCTCCATTGGCAACTCGGAACAATTCGCCCAGATGCACTGGGGCCTCCGTCGAAAATCCATGACTCCTTCCACACCGGCCGTCGCCAGTCCTACAAAGCTGACGGCGACGGCATCGATCAGCCGCAAGAGTGCGTTGGGGAGCACGGCGGATATGGGTGCGCGTTCGTCCAGTGCCGGGGGACGGAATGTGGAAGGAAGGAGAATGAGTACGCGCCCCGCGACGGCGGAGGGGTATGTGGTAGAAGAGAGGAGGGGCAGTATCAGGAGAGCGAGGGCAGAGGAACAAGGTGAGACGCGTCTCGACGATAGGAGTTCCGAGATAGGAGGCGTACTTATCCGTATTGCAGATTCCGAAGCTGCAGTGCGTGCGCAACCCCTTTCGGCAGCTCCTATCCCCGTCACGACTCCTCGAGATACTTCCTTCGTCTTTGGCGAACCCGTCACCCCGGGCTCTCCCTCATCTATCATCCGACACAGCCCTACAAACAGCACAATCCGCACCACCGATTCCTCGGAAGCCGCCGAAGCAGAACGCCAGCGAATCGCATTCATGACCTCTACCTATGGTTCCGGCGCGCGAGGAAGCATAAGCGGCGGATCTCGACGTGGTTCGATGTTGCGTGATCAGTTGGTTTCCGCTGGCGTTTCGGCTTCCTCAGAGGGAAAGCGAGTCTTGCTCGGCAATGAAGGGTTCCGTCGTGGGAGTTTGGGCATCCCGGGATTCGATACGAGTGGGTTAACGACGGGTCTTTCGACGTCGGCTTCCACAACGGCTTCCGGTGCTCTTCCCTTCGCGCTAGGCGCACAAATTGGTGGTGGCTCGGGCGCGGCGTCCGCTGCTTCAAGTCACGATGACAGACGAGGAAGTGTGCCGATTGCGATTCCCTGGCGAACACCTTCGAGCGCTTCCGAGCATATTCCGGAGAGCGAAGATGAAAATGTGAGTTTTGCGTTTTGCCTACATACAATCGCTAATAATGTTACCGCAGGAGGATGACTTTGACGAGGCCATGACGGAATCATATCGCGCTCAGCAAGCTTCTCCTGGCGCCGAGCGTCAATATCCAGCTCATGCTGCTCGACCCCTGCTCCATCGTCCGTTGCCACCGCTCTTGCCATTATCCGATCCGGGACCTCGACTCCTGCCCTCGACCCTGGCCCTGCATCGAGCATCGCACCTTCTAAGTTCCAGAAACCTCGAGAGCGAGCCTCTCCCCCATCCTCTCCCGGCATCCCTTCATCCACCGGCTCCAGTCAGCGTTTCCGATCTCGACCTTGACTTTATCCTTTCCGGCGTATACGACCCTCCGCTGATAGACGAATCCAAGCGCAACATCATGACGGGAAACACAGCTCTGTCGAGGTACGCGATGCAAAACCGCCCAGGTGTTCAGCTAGGACCCGGCGGTACGGACGAGGATAGCTTTGCCAAGTTCGTCGGGGCGTTTGACGAAGAATACGACAGTCGCCGTGGAGATTGGACTTTTAGAGCTCGACCCGAGGGCAGGACGGCCGATTCCAGCGAATGGGAGTCTCCCGGCGCCGGGCGGTATACAATCAGCAGTAACTGCGAGGTGGTATCGCTCCGGACCGGCAAAGGGTGGCGAGTCAAAAAGGTCGGCGCTCGGGAATTCGAGCTTGACCGCATACCAGAGGAAGGTGGCGCGTCGAGCAGTTCGAACAGTCTTGCAAGCGATCGAGCGGCCATCTATCGACGCAATCACTTGGTACTCGCTAGTAAACGTATGCACGCAGATCTGGGAGGACTCAAAATTGTTTCTCGATCCGGTAGCATTGCGACGGTGATGGGTGGAAGGTCTCAGCCTCAGGAGCGAGTCTCCCCAGCCGAGGCCTACGGAGCGGGATCAAGCGCCAACGCCGGTACATCCCGCGTGTTAGAGACGTCTGCCACGCCTATCGAGCCTCGGCGAGCGACCCGAAGTCAAGACGAGGGAAGCAGACCGATGGGCGGAGCTGCTCAAGCGATCAAGGGACTTCAAGCCAAGATCCAGCAAGTTGGCACAGTCAAAGACAAGGACAAGAAGAAGGACAGGGCGTCATTCGGGGACAAGCTCAAACGCACGTGGCTCGCTACCGTCAAACCGGGTATGTCAGGTACGTCGACTGAAAAAGCAGCTCGACGCGAAGAGCGCGAACGTGAACGCAATCAGAGTCGGTCATGGAGTGGCGAGTCGTCGCAGAGCAACTGGAGTACGAGTTCGAGTGGCGCCAGCAACCGAAACCGCTCAACGACAGAAGGTGGATCAACGGTCGTTGGAACACCTTACGAGCAGCCATCTGGCCTGAGCAGCCTTCCTGAAGAACGTAGCTTGGCTTCGATGCTTCCCGGAAAAGCATGGGAAACCGTACCTGACGATGCCATGGCCATGGTGATTCCCCTTCGTGATTTCAACCCCACGAGGCCGACGACCGCCAACGTTCGAAGCGAAACCAGTGGACAAGCCTCCTTCTTCAACGACATCTCGAACCGCGTCCTGCTCGTCTATTTTGTGCCATTCTCATCTGGCGCTGAAACCGGTCCCAACTCGCCGGTACCTCGGTTGCAGAACGAACGTCGAACGTCGGGTCCCCAGCGATTGCTGAAGCGAGGATCAAAGGACAAGGTGCAGACCTCTCAACTCGGCACGTCGCCGCTCGAAAAGGTGAATACGAAGGATGCGCCACCTTCGCCGTCAGCCCTACACCCCTTGCCGTTCCGCTCGTTCCGAATTGTCAGCAAAGTCGTGCGACCCCGGGATCTCAGATCGGGACCTTTGAGCGGAACGACCGAAGAAGAAGACCAAGTCCCAAGCTCGGAAAGCGACGACACGGTGAAACAGCGGGAACGTGCGGAAGCTCGAGACGAGTTGACAGAGATCTCACCATTCGCGACATCGCCGCCGCCTCGTGTCAGAGGATCTGATGCGACGATCATTGCCGACAAGAAACGCGCCGGTAGCGAATTTCCGATCATCGTTGCAGTCTGCCATTCGCGCGCCCAGGGCGTCGAATTCGTGCTGGAGGGTCTCGATCGATTGGGTCTGTGTGCCGGTCAATCCGCCTGGGGTCCGACTGGATACGAGGAATGGCGGGGCAGCGGCCTGAGCGAGGACGGATGGGAAGTGCTGGATACGCTGTGGGCGGCTTGTGTGGGGATCATGGGGTTGCAAGGTCACCAGTGATCTCGGAAAGTATCTCGTTCATAGCATGAACGAGCGATGTGCCACCGGCTGGACCTCTGGCTTGATTGCAGGAATGGTGTCTGCCCCTTTCACGGTGGGATGACGACAATAGTATCAAACGAACAGTTACTTTGTATTGTGGGTTTAGCATATCTGCATGGTATATCGAACGGCGATAACGCGCGTGAGAGAATGGACGATTGGGTATCGATTCTATATTGTGACATTATGATCCGCATACAATTGACCTCTAGTCCATCATCTCATCCAAGGTCGTAGCCGGTCCCTGTTCCAACAACGTCCGTAAGGATCCCTCAGAATCCATCAAGCTGACCTCGTCCGCCCCTCCTATGCTGGTAAAGTCAACAATCACGTTTGGCACTGTGCGTCTGCCTGTGAGGCGCTTGAGGAGGTTCTGAATGATGGGTCCATCGCCTGCAAGGGGTTAGCACAGCACGGCAACGAAAACACTGGACGACTCACTTCTTCGATCGAGTTCAAAAACAACTGGTCTGACGAATTCTGGGTTTAACGCTTGATGTTTGGTAAATATATCCTTGGCGCGCTTCGAGTATGGGCAGTAGCTCTAAAGGAGGGTTAGCACGGCACAGACCGCCCAGCGGCAAGACTCACTTTGGAAAAGATGGCGATATGGCCTTCAATCTCGGCGGCATCCTGCCAACCCTCCCAGAATACCCGGTCCTCTAGTCTCGTGCCGACACCCTGGCCTTCTTCTTCTGCGTGCTTCAACGCAATCTCGAGGCCCCTGCCTCCACCAACGCTCCATATACTCTTCATCAGAGCATCCATGTCCGCCGGGTCCTTGCCGAGGGCGAGCTTGAGACCGCGCGTGAGGTACCAAATCAACGTCCGTAGCGTAAGGTGTCTTGTGTGATCGACGATATCGATCAGCCGGGCGACCTGTTCTGCTGTTACATCCGGATCTGAAATGTCGATTTCCGTGTGGGCCTGAATGGCCTCGAGGTAGACGTCGGGGAGTCCATTCCGATCAGAGAGTGAGGTCATTGATCTGCCGGAACTCTGACTCGCTTCTCGTCGCTTGGCGACAATTTCCAATGCATGCTCCAATTTCCTCCGTGTCCGACGTTCCTTTTCCACTGGACTCATCTGATCTGCCTCTTCGGTCGCACGGTGGCTCGCTGCGTCCGTCTCTCCCCCATCCTCCAACATTTCATCCTCGGCAAAAAGTCCAAACTCGCCTTGCTGTTCCTCCATGTCGTCGGTGTCCACGAAGGACACACCTTGAGGGGCACTCGGCGGGAAGGATGGGTCGGTCTGGGCGAGGTATTCTGCTCCGTTGACATGATTCTGCAGATACGTCACGAGATGGTCTTGGCTGTGCGCGAGCTTAGGTTCCGTAAAGGCGAAGGCATTGGGATTGGCCGGACGCGGCAGGAGGTATGACGACCAACCGCGTCCTGGAGGATTCGGATAGATCTCGTTGTAGAGATAGAATACTGACAGAGCAGCGGCCACCGAGAGTAATATTTTGCGGTACGTCTTGAATGATCTTCGTGAAGCTGCCCTTCTCGAAACGGCGCCAACCCATGAGCGAGCAGAAGCCTTGCCCGCCGTGGCAGGAAACGGCAAATCGATGGCCGACATCAGACTTGCTGTTCTTGCCGGTGTATCTCGCTGAAATGCTTGCTGGTTGTCGAATCCATTCAGCGGCCTCTGCGGCGTCAATGGAGGCGACTCCGGTCCACCAGCGAGCGCGGCGAGCAGTAGGGCCGCCGAGGAGACGGGTTTGACGTGCGAAGCAGCAGTGACGGATCTCGCGAATGCCGGAAAGTATCCTCCGGCGGGAGAGCCTCCTTGCTCTGCGGTGGAAGCCGAGTAGCGGTACTCTTGCGTGGGGCTCAAATCGGGTGTGCGGTAGCCGTGATGTCGTGAAGAGGGATAGGTGGGGAAGAAGGATGCCATCAAAGGTCCTGACGATGAAAAACTTGACGAACGCAGTTGTCGTTATCGGACTGCTCGGAGGCGGATTAGATTCCGAATGGACGGGAAGAGCGGTCGGGAGGTCGGTAGAGGTTCTGCGTCGGAAGCTCGCTAGCCAGCTTGCAGTCTCGAACCAAAGAGTCGTCGTCGATATATGACAAGACAGCTGGCAATCGCTATCGCTGACAAGACGACATAAACAAAACGGAAACCACGAGGGAAACAGCCTGTCACCGCACGAATTCAGCAGTGAGTCAGCCAAGCGCTGGAACGATGGTCAACAACACCAACAGATCCCCTTGGAACAAACAGGCGTTCCCTAACAAACTTGATGTCACGACCCACGACTAACTCTACGCTCTCCTGCGCTGCTGCCACGGCATTCCCTGCCTTAACCCAGACGCGAGGCACCGGCTTCCCTTTCTTTCTGTCATTTGATTGTTATTGAATTATTATTGAGAAAGCTTCTTGCTGACTCGCATATTTTTCCGATATCTCAATATGACGAGAAACCGGACATGACGGCAGGCGATCGCTTCGAGGAAAAAATAAGCCAGCTAACAAGCCGCGTTCGCCTTCACCCCTTCATGTGTTTCGCTTGTCCAGCTGGAGGTTAGCTGCTCCTAGCTGAGGCTGAGATTGACTTTCTGTAGGACAAAGTTGCTATGGCGGCAGCTGTAGCGGCCGATGTATTATACCATGTCGCATGTCGACGGTTCACATGCGCGAGCTCATGCGCGCTCCCACGTCAAGGTCTGAGGAACATCTTCCGAAAACCCTTTCCCGCTTCGTGGAATTGCGACAGGAAACGCGCCAGGCCGCCATGAGAGATGCCAAATGCCAACACCTCGTATCGGCTCTCCTATCGCTGTTCCATCTCACATACTACAGAGCTCACGCCTTGATATCGCCCAGGTCGCCGGAGAACCCGACCACTACTCCGACCTCCGGGACCTCCTCCGCGCCGCAACTCTGCCAAGCTGTTCTATCACCGCGAAAATATGATCGGAAATGAAATCGGATGCGACGGTGTTTACGGCACAGAAGCGACAGGTACAGATTACGGAGTTCATTCGGGGACGAAAGCTGGGATGAAGCTAGCGATGCCGCTATAATGCGACATCTGATCGATTGTATCAGCTGCTGAAGCGGAACGTAGATAGGTCGTCTCCGCGAAGGGCATCAACGTCCTTGCTTGGCCTCCGACGGAATTTGATTCTAAGAAGTGACTCTACGTTTGATACTGCATAGGCAAGTGAGTGAGGGCGAACGGACGTTGCCTCTGGATCACGAGCGTCCTTTTGGCTGGACCTCGGGCCCGGCGACATTTACCTCGGTGACGTTCAGCAGCGATCCGGCGACCGTTAACAGCAGACGGGACCTTCTGAGCGTTCGCATAATCGTTACGTATTGGATTGTCGATCTCACAGTCTTCCAAGCCAGAAAGGATCGGCAACTCCGGTCAAGAACGGTGGCTGGGCGAGGCCATAGAATATGCCGGTAAGTGATAGCAAGACACTCTTCAGCGAATGCTACGAGCTCTTATGGTGGTATGATCAAGTACTACTGCCTTCAAGCCATGGATGCGGGCAGGACGAAGATATGCGACTATGTCTTCGCGTCGACAGGGAACTGCGGGAAGTTATAGAAAGACAATGCAATCTTCCCATAAATATGCAAACAAAGACACAGGGCTGCTACTGGTCGCGGGGTCATAGCTCTCGCTTCCAGCCGTTTTTCATGGCAAAACCCTCCAAGCTCCGGTTCACGGCAACGCTCTTACGTGGACTCTTGTCTGTACCCAAGCCATAGGGATCGTGCAAGCTTCTACCATGCTTTTCTCGCCAGTCTTTTAGAAAAGCACAATGTCAACTAAATTACAGCTGGATCCTTCTATAAACGTCCGAATGCGTGCCCCGGAGCCAATATTTTCTTCCACTGCCTGCTTGTACCAAACGCACTCTATGATCGACGGCCGGCAACGTGAGGGCCGTCCGGCTGAGTACCGTATGAGGTGTGGCCGTTGACTTGTGAATGGTCGTTGACAGAGGATCGACCATTCATGACTGGCGGGCGGGCGACTTGATTCGTTTGGTGTTCGGATGTTGTCGAATCCGGGGCCCTGGCTGCATTTTCCGCTGTGACATAGGAGCGCGTTTCACCTCGCAAGTCACGTTGGGATGTGCTTCTACGGTAGTCCTTGAGCATTCAGGCTGATATTGATCAAACTAGGGTTCGACTCGTGTCCGAGATAGGCCACCCTGACTCACACAGTTTCATAAGTGATCGCAACAGTTGAAACCGTCGCGATCCCGCCGATAGTGAAGGTGTCGGGTTCAATCGCGTGAGGCATTTTTGCTCAAGGCTTCGTTTAGACCGGCAAATTTCCCAGCACGTCACGATGTCCCGGGAATATCTGATCGTTTGCACCGTGATACGGTATCTCTGCTTTGAATACCTACAATGATGCTGGATTATATACTCTTCTAGAATAGCATGTGGCTATGTATGTATACACCGCCTAGAGACTGTTTGAGGCTCAGCCATTTCAGATTGGCGTTCGCTGTCCTGGAAGCGACCCAACAATGGCTCCTGGATCATGCTGGGTGGCAGAGCCGGCGGTTGTCCGTGGGACTCCGTTCTTTGCCCCTGTCATTTCTGTCCGACCTCCCGCCTATTCCCCTTCCGCCGTTCCCCGAAAGCGACTTTTCAGCTGTGTAACATGCAGCACAATGTCCTCCTTTGAGGCGGGACTTGAGCAAGGGGTTTTCATATCATGCTTCATATGCAAGTGGGCGGACTAGACCTTTTCAGGCTACACGGTTGTGCCAGACGTCAGGGGGAGACAAAGCATCCTGTTCCGCTCCACTCGTCTCCATGCTTCGATTGTCAGTCGGATTGAGATTAGCTACGTCTCTCGTCGAACGCTCTGACCTCATACATGGAACTTTCAATGGTCAAATCACGCGGACGATGACGATAGGGATGGCTGGAACAAAGTCCGAGTTCCGCTATATGAAACTCAGTCGCATTTGCCATTGCGCGCCGTGTCTAGCTCCTCCCTCAGCCCTTGGGTATCTCGATCTCGCCTGACCTGTGGAGGCGAAGCAATAGTCTTGTGACCACAGATCAGAGCTATTGATGGCGGTACCCTTACGATATACTTTCAAGCCGTTCCCTGTTCCTGTCTCCGACTGAAACCTATCGTCGCGGTATCTCCTGCACTGCATCCTCCGGATCGATTTGGAATGAACGAGGAATCGAGAGGGGATTATGTTAGGTTATAGTACTTAGTGTAGATCGATAGCATCTTTCAGGTAGCTACATACTAGGATTGAGAATACGTAAGCTTGGATTACAGAAACAGCTAATTCTAGACCAATTAGCGGTGCTTGAATGGTAACCGTGTTGATGGCCGAGATTGGATCAACAATGCTCGCCAAAGCCGGACAGGCCGCCCACAAATCATGACCGAAAAGACTTGTAACGCTGCATCGATACTAGCTCGAGCTCTCTCCATACAACACCTTGATGGCGATATCTGTTCATTGTAGTTTTATTTTCTTGTACATCGATCAATAATAGCCCGGAAACCCGTCCTCTCCGCTGCCTATTGTCCAAGAAGCTTAGATAGGAGGGGGACCGGTGAGGTTGACGTGGATCGACTTGACTTCAGTGTAGTTGGCCAAGGCGTATTCACCGAGCTCTCGGCCGATACCTGACTGCTTGAATCCACCGAAGGGCACGTTGTTGTGCAACTGGTTGTAGCCTAGAGGAAGGGTAAGCCATGTTCGAAGTTCGAATGCGGACTCGACTTACAGTTGACCCAAACAGTACCGGCGTGGATCTTGTTAGCGGTGATCAAAGCCTTGGAGATGTCCCTCGAGAAGACGGCACTGGCCAGACCGTATTCGGTGTCGTTGGCCATCTGCACAACTTCCTCGGTCGACGAGAACTTGATCAAGACGACGACTGGGCCGAAGATTTCCTCCTTGACAATCTTCATGTCAGGTCGGGTGTTGGAGAAGACGGTAGGCTCGATGAAGTATCCCTTGTCGCCGAATCGTCCGCCACCGAGGTCACAGGTGGCACCTTCGGACTTTCCGGCGTCGATGTAGCCCATGATTCGCTGAGGGGAAGGTCAGTCCGGCACTGAGGGTAAGGCCACTCCGGAGTACTCACGTCATACTGGAGCTGAGAGATCTGGGGGCCCTGGAAGGTGTCGGCCTCGAAGGGATTACCGACCTTGAGCTTCTTGACGTGGGCCAAGAACTGTTCCTTGAATTGGTCGTAAATCTTTTCGTGGACAAAGACTCGCGAACCGGCGCAGCATGCCTGGCCGTGGTTGAGGAAGATACCTGCAAGACTATCAGCACAAGCGATCAAACCGGCTCGAGCGACTCACCGAAGGCTGACCATCGGACAGCCTGCTCGAGATCCGCATCGTCAAAGATGATGTTGGGGGACTTGCCGCCCAACTCGAGGGTGACGGTCTTCAAGTTGGAAGCGGCAGCGGCCTTCATGACCATTCGACCGACGGGTCCGGAACCGGTAAAGGCGACCTTTCGGATTTCGGGGTGTTCCGAGATGGCGGCACCGACGGTCTGGCCGTAACCTTGAATGATGTTGACGACACCCTGTCAAAGGTGGGTCAGCGAGATCGCGGGCAACAATGCGTATGCTTACATCGGGGAGACCGGCGTCCTTGAGAATGGAGCAGACTCGCAGGGAGGTCAAGGGGGTGAACTCGGAGGGCTACAGAACAGTCAGCTCCAGCCCCAGGAGCCTGTGATAGAACTAACCTTCAAGACCGTGCAGTTACCGGTGCAAAGAGCGGGGGCGAGCTTCCAGGCCAGCATCAAGAAGGGGAACTGTCGACGCCAAGTCAGCGGAGCTCCTGAAATCCGGGCGAGCTACTCACGTTCCAGGGAATAATCTGGCCGACAACGCCGATAGACTGGTGAATGGTGTAGGCCAACTTCTGAGGGTTGACGTCGATGACCTTGCCTCCATCCTTGTCGGCCCAACCACCGTAGTATCGGAAGGTCGCAGCGGCCTCCATGATATCGAAGGATCGAGCGATGGAGTAAGCCTTGCCGTTGTCAAGGGTCTCCAAGGCGGCGAGTTCGTCGGCGTTTTCCTCGATCAGTTCGGCGATCTTGATGAGGATCTTGCCTCGTTCCTGGCCCGAGACGTTCTCTGCGAGGGAATCAGTATGCGGCTGGCATATGTTGGCACGTTGACTTACCACCCCAGACGGTCTGATGGGCCTTTTCGGCGGCCTTGACGGCGATATCGACATCTTCCTTGTCACCAGCAGAGACCTTGCCGACGACTTCACCGTTGACGGGGTTGATAACATCGATGGTCTTGCCCGACTTGGAGTCTACGAATTCACCGTTGATGAAGAGACCGGTCGAGAAGGAAGACTTTCCCTTGAATTCACCACCGGTGGTGGAAAAGTCGTATTCAAAAGTTCCAGGCATGTTGTCGATTCGTGATAGGTATGAATGGGGATGGAGGGGATGGTTCGGGAGCTCGTCGGACGGGGACGTGGCGTGTGGCTGGTATATATACAGGCCCATGGCCGGGGCCAATCGTGTGATTCGTCAGTATCACCTGATTCGTACTAACTTTGCCGCGAGCCTAGCGCTGCGTGGAGACCCGCAAGCGCAACACGGCGGAGTGTCGGCAATTTCCAATTCCCAAGCGTACGGACCGGTCGGAGGGATATTCATATGCCTTGCCCCTTCGTCTAGCTAGATCCTTGCGTTTGTCAGCGCATCTCTCAAGTCCGAGGTGTCTGAGTATGTACCGGCACGGCCGATCGAATACGCATCTTATTCTCTGGCCACTCTGGACTTTATTCAATGTCCCCAGGCCTATAAGCTGGCCTAGACAGCTGCCAATTCTGGACGACAGCTCAATCCGCTGCTCTGCCAGCTGCTCTGACCCTTGAACATGCTTGGGCCCGACAGCTGTGCAGCTGTGCACCTGTGCAGACTGGAAATTTACGCTAGATGCCAGAGCTCGCCAGCAGCACGTACACCTGAAACAGCTGCCTAGCCCGCAAAGTTGTCCTGGCGCGTCTTGTAAAACGCCGTTATATACGCATGCAAGGGTCGATTTGTGTACCCTCAAGAGCTCTCAGCTTCAGGCCACCTGCACTGATTTGACTGATCTCATTGCACGGGTAGCGACGAGTGAGCCAGGCTCGATATCCAGGATCCAGGAGCCAGGAGCCAGGAGCCATGAGCCTTCGGCCTAGGGGGAAAGAATTCAGCCCACGCAGCGTCGAGAGCGCAACGCTTGAATTCTGTGATCGCCCCTATCGCGCATCCCGCGACGCGTAGTCTTCTCTCGTTTCAGGGCGAGTCAAGGTCTCAGGCTGAAACGCGGGGTTCGATAGGAGAGATAGGCATGGGAACAGGGAAATTGCGGGAAGTTGCGCCCGAACAGGAAGATAGGGAGAGTGGTACATGTTCGACTACACGTAGTTTCGGTATTATACCTGATTGTTGAAAGCTTTCCTGAATGACATATCATATGTACAGTAGGCACGGGAATACATCGATGGTCCCATCCACTACAAGCCACTCAAGAGGCCAAATTATTTGCGGGAAAGCAGATTCCTCCACGGTATGAGAATCGCCTTCTGATGTGTATGTCGTTTCTCATGTATGGGATAACAGGGTAAAGCAAGCACGGATGTTGGCTGACGTTTCTGGAGGATCAATTTCCGGTAATGAGCGCACGAGCAGTCCAATGCATGCTCATGCGGTGACCCATCCGCAGAACGGCTAGCGAAGAAGCTTTAGGTATGAGAAGGTGTTTCTCGATCCCTCGCTGAATGACAGTTTTCATCATTTTTGCACTCAGCTCCAGGCGCTCCAGCCCTGCTTCACTAAAGATGTCAGTCCCAGCTGCATATCTCAAATCACACCATAGCGCCGTGCGACTGAGACACAGACTTGCATACAGTGACATGCCTCCAAGGACAGTCTATATTATACTTGAATGTATGTTCGATCACTTCTTCCTATATCTATATGATTTCCGCCAGGAAGGGACGTCCTATGCGCCTATTCAGATACAGCGCCCCTCGCCCCACCTCTCATGACGTTCTCCCGAGCGGTCTTTATGCCCCCCTGACTGGGCTCAGGTGAATCAGTAGCCGCGGATCACGGTGCGTCTCTCGCCACACGTTTTGTCGGGCGAGCCTGACCTTCTGAGTCTGAGCCTGAGCTCGCAGGTTCACCATACTTTCTTCGCTTAGGAATGGTGCGCATGTACCGAGCATTGATACTCAGACTTTCCGGGACCTTGCCTTGGTCGTCAGAATGCTCAGAAGGGGACTTGGATTGATCTGCCTCGGATCCCGACCCGTGAGCTGGACCTATCGCTTGGTGATCGGGTGAAGGCGTCCGGGCCGCACTGCTAGAACAAGCAACGAGAGACAGTCGACTTTTGGATGAGACGCTTGCCGCGCAAAAAATAGGCGAGGATACTTACTCCGTGGACGAGTCTGCCGTCACATTGGTCAAAGACTCTGCAGTGGAACGATTCGCGCTCGAATCCGGCTCAGAAGCGGCGTCCTCATGACCACTAGAAGGGTCGTCACTATGTGTGAGTGTGGACATGTCGCGATGCGGGATTGCCTTAATAACGAATCAAATCGATGCACATTGTTGACCCAAAGTCCTCAGAGTTCTCGATGCTGTACGCTTTATACCGTAGAGTCTACCCCTACGCCTACATGGTACTTCAGCCAATGGAGTTGTTTAAAGCGCCGCAATGAAAGGGAGTACCGGAACATCGCCCCTATAACAGCAATGCAATCAACCTGTGCTTGTCGCAAATCCGTCTCAAAGGTAGCTACTTTCGCTCACACTGGAATGTCAAGCACAGCATAGTCGGCAGACAGACTTGATCTCAAACGAACAGCGCATTCGCCTTACAGACAGGAGCAACACGGTCTGATAGTGCGCGGGAAGACGCAAGCTACTTATGACCCTGCAGGTGAGCGCGTACACAATAGCCTTGATTTCTACCGGCTTCCCGCCAATTCTGACCCATGTTCATGCCCTGCTTTCCTGGGCATCGAGGTCTCTCTCCGCGCAACCTGGAATGTACTTCCAGGGAATTCCGTGGCAAATTTCTCCCTCGCATCGTCTGTCGCTGTACTTGCTCTGAAGCAGGCTCTGCAGGTTTATCCATTCACTGACCTGTGAGACCCCGACACAGCCGTAGTTAGCTTGCGCCATGACCCGGAATGCGAAACGCCCATCTCCCAGATCCCACTGGATCGCAGGGTCGTGCGGCTTCCGACCGGATCGGGGACCTGTTCGGCTCGGTCTGAAGGAGTCTGCAAGGAATCAGATGCCAAGGACCAGCGTCCAGATAGCGCTGCGTCTCCATCGCTGTCAGGATCGCGCACAACGGGGGCGGGCAGATCTCTGACTAGGTGGCTGGACAGGCGAGGCGGGACGTAGATGCATGACAATCGCAGATTCGAGTCGTTAGTATTGTTTGACAGGATCTTCTTGCATCATAAACCAATGTAGCGTGTCATGCGGTTAAATGACAATCGCCAGAATCGCTATACAGAAAAAGGGCCGTAATCCGGGTACCCGCGGTGTTTCTCAGAGGCGCCGCCCGATGGCGACGTACAAACACGAACTTCTCGACATCCAATAGCCTTAGAAAACTCCTGCTCAACTACTAAGCTTAGGATTCCGTCGCCTCGATCCCTCAGCAGAGTCGAAATATAGCGTCGATCAAGAGCGCTTGCCGCGAAGCCCATCCAACCAATGCTTGACATGTTTCGCAGGTTCAGCTCCAGAGCTCGAGCTCGACCTCCTCCTCTTGCGCACAAGTAACTGTTCCGCGCCCCTCTTTTGGTTGTCTTGATTGTCTTCGTTTGTACAACTGTCCTCGTTGATTCCATTGGCTGGCTGAGAACCTGCGCCATCGTGCTCGGTGCGAGCCCAGTCTTCGAGAGCCTCTCTCAGTCGAGAGGCATGGCTGTCACTGAACGAGCGTCGACTATTCTCTCTTTGGGCGTCCGACATCTCTACGTCTGATTTGCCCGAAGGGGAGCTGTGGGAGTTCGATCAGATCGATAGAGAATCGGATGCGATTCGAAATTACAGATTGCCATCATCCCGGGGCGTGTAAGTGAACGAGGGAGTGTACGTGTAAGCCGGGCACATAGAACCCGCGCGAGGGCGAAGGATCGGTTCGGAGGAGGCGCCTATCGATGACCTCTTGGAGACAGTGAAGTAGTTTTCAGACGCAGGCATGGCTTGACGATACTTGAGTCTTGCGTTGACGGCGGGGAGAATGTCGATACCGGCCATACATCCATAACGATACCTTTATACGATAGCGACACCCCCGTGTCGTATGTCGAGGGTCGCAAATCAAGGTCAAAGGAACTCTCCAGTGAAATGACTTACCACAATGGGACCCAACTGCCGCGATGTTGTCCTTTGGGCGACACGATTGACCCGTACAATGTTGTGCTGGAAGGCGGGATCTGTGCTTTCGTGTGCGATCTGGATCAATGAGCGACCGGCATTCCTCGAGATTCAAGCAATTTGGCTTCCTTGCTCACTTTGGTCGCATTCCGTGGAGTCCGGTCAATGAAGGTCCTCAGGGCCAGCTTGTCGCCTCTGTTCGCCCCGGAAGATCAAGGGATACTCCCCTTCGCCAGGAAGCTCATGCACGACATCGCTTGGAGCTTTCACCTCAAATCTCTTGTAAGTGGAATCTTCCGGGTCCATCGCGTGGCTTGGCCAGTTTGACAGGCGGTTGATGGTTCGTGCTCTGGCGGTGATGTCCTTGCACGAGGGAAGAGAGGGCTGGCCCATACGAGCACGTTGTGGTGAAAGGTGATATGGCTTAATCAGATTGGATAGAAAAGATACATCGATACGTTCTATGACTCCGCCCTGAAAACCTTCTCGCGAACGCACCACATACCGTAATCCCCACGCGAGGTTTCGCTCAAGCGCTGCATAACATTTCTTTCCCTCTCAACCTTTCATTGTGTAGTGCCTTCGACGGTGACCCGACGGTCGAAGACTCTTGCAAGATGGCCAGTCACTGAAGCTTGGCGCATTTGCGCTCCTGCGAACGAGATGGTGTGCGGGTCGGATGTCGCTTGTTCCGTCGACCCGCCATGTACTGCGGAACTTGACCCGCCTGTCGACAACGTTCTTCCTCCGTCCCCTCCGTACTCTCTTTCTCTTCCTCTTCCGCTTCTTTCCTCGAGGCAGGGGGTGAAGCCGGCGAGGATCATGCGCTCGGCGTACGCGATTGAACGTTTGGTACGTCTAGGTATTCACCGCTGGAATTTACAGGCGAATCTTCAAAGGTCAAAATGGGACGCGGGGAGGGCCGTCCTGCTCATCTGGTCTGTGAAGGGGGAACACTCCTATTCAGGCGACCGGAGGGCCAAGTATATTGGCAGACTTACTCGGCGATGACATTGTAGACCTGTTTTCCGCCGGACTCGTGCTTGCGTTCAACTGATCTTCCTTTGAACGATTGATTGATAGCTCTTCCGAAGAATGTGACTTGATCGATACCTCGGAGGCCTCGTCCGTTTTATTCCTAGACATATCCGAGTGCTGTCCAAATACGCGCTGACGGCGAAATACCATCTCGACTGATCGTGCGCATTTATATCCTGTCAAGTCTCAAATACAACAGATTCTCCCAATAAAGGGAGGTCGCCATTATCCTATCACGATCATTGAGTTGGAGCTCACCATAGGGCATATCCCTACTGCTGGTATCAGTCGCCGAGAGCTTAAGGCCACAGCCGTCCCACTTGGTCGTTTCCTCTTCCAGCGTCCGCGGGGATATTGCGTTCTTGCGTCGATACGACTATTTTTGTTTTGGGAGCCGGAGAACTACTGAAAGGCCAGCATATTCGAGGCGTGCGTCGAGACGTGCGTGTCGTGTGCAATGCAGTGAAAGGTCTCGACAACCAGGAGAAGATGCATGAGAAGCACCGACACATGAGTCAGCTATTCTCCGACTCTGGGCACCAAACGATCGACCCTGCTTTGTGCCACCGTCCGCTCTGGTTACTCTCTTCAACTATTACTATCAACCCATCTCTTCATCCACAGCTGCACCCACATTTCCCACCCTTCCTCCCAACGAGCATGTCCGCATCAACCTCCTCCCCCGCCACGACCGTGGCCAAAAAACCGATGAAAAAGCTCCGTCCGGCGCGGAAACAGGTCCGCGTGGATCAAATCGACAAGACGGAGAGCGTTCAAACGGGAAAGGAATACAGTGAGTCTCCAAAGCGTCTTGGTGTGACGGGATGCTGATGGACGTTGGTAGATATCTGGTATAACAAGTGGGCTGGAGGTGATCGGGAAGATAGTTATGGGCAGTACGTCTTTGGGTTCTCGTTCTTTCTTTCTTTCTTTCGCCGCTAATCGTCTCCCTTCTTTCCCTCTCGTGTGTCCCTCTGTCCCTTCTATCGCGCAGGAAAACCCATTCGCAATCCCGGTGCATCATCGCCCGCGACGCGGGCTACACCCGTGCAGACGCCAACGGCACGAAATACTGCTGCCTGTTCTTCGCGCGAGGTTGTTGTCCGCTCGGGTGGGTCTGGTTCCCTTTTCAACTGATGGACGAGTATGAAAGGCTGACAGTGGTGTTTAGGCATGAATGCAAGTACCTCCATCGATTGCCACTTCCCACGCGTATGTATACTGTGCCCCGGGAAAGAGGGAAAGCTGACGTCTTCTCTCGTAGATAAACTGCCCGATACGGCGCTCGACTGTTTCGGGCGGGAGAAACACGCGGATTACCGGGACGATATGGGCGGTGTTGGTTCCTTTGGCCGACAGAACCGGACGTGAGTCCACCTTTTCCCCCTTGCAAACGTATGGGCACAGAAAACTGACAGCGGGTGACCCGGGCAGACTGTATGTCGGAAAGATTGTGGAAGGCGCCACGAAAGCCGATACGGAGGAAATGATCCGCCGTCATTTCGGTGAATGGGGAGAGATCGTCAAGAGTAGGTCGCGTCCTGTCATTCTTTTTTGCAATCAGATCGTGTTCTGACGTGCTTCGTACAGTGAACATTCTTTACAACCGTGGAGTGGCATTCGTCACCTACGCCAACGAGCTCCAGGCGCAATTTGCACGGGAAGCTATGGCGAACCAGAGTATGGACGGGGATGAGATCTTGAATGTCCGGTACGTCCCCCACTTTGCTTCTATTCCCCCTAATCAACCTCGGCTCACCATGAGATTCGCCTCGGCAGATGGGCAACCGAAGACCCGAACCCAACCTCGCAGATCGAAGAACGCCAGCGTCTCGAAGAACTCGGCAAGGAAGGTATCACGTCAAAGATCGACGTTCATTCCGACCTGGTGGAAGCCGTTCAGGCGGTGAAGACGCTGGAAGACGGACACGTGGAGGACTTGTATCCTATCCCGGACCCTCTACAGGCCGAGCCGGAACCCGAGGACGCGCAGGAAGGACCGGCGGCGAAGCGTCAGCGGACAGAGGGCTTGTTCAGTGGGGACGCGATGGATAACATCAAGTACTTTGCGGATCTCGCGCGGGCGCAGGCGCAGCAGAGGGCGAAAGCGCCGGTGGAAAAGGTCAAGCCGAGTGCGAGTGCGTTGGTGGGTGGGTATGGGAGTGATAGTGATGATGAGTAGTTGTATATATGGGATCGTTTTCTTGGAAAAGATTGGGAATTTGTGATTGCCTGGCGAGTTGGACTCTGGTCAAGGGAACGCACGTCTAGATGAGGGCACATGAGGAAGACGCGAAGTGGAGGCACGCGAAAGCCAGGATCATCCATCTTCCATCTTCTACGACAACACCTCCCTCTCCCTCTCTTCCGATTCCGATTCCTTGCTCGAAGCCATCTTCATCTTGACCGAGATGACCTCGGACGCACATCTTGCACCCAAGGGACCCTTGAAACCCGTCGCCCCAAACTTTTTCTACCGAACCGATACGACCAAACCGAAACCTTTTCCGGCTGTCCACGGAAAACGCAAGATCCCTTTTCAAGAGGATGATGAGGGCGCTCGTGGAGGCGTACCGTGGATGCTCGGACGACCGGCGGAAAGCTCGAGGGCCTCCATTGCGGATGGATTCCACGCCAGATCGCCGAAACGACGGAGAGTGATGGGCGAGGTTGATACCAATACGCCCGTCAAGGCCGTCGGGAAGGGAGGCCTGGCGAATGGGTTTCGCGGCAAGAAGGAGATCCCGCTGTTCATGCCAAGTCCGTCACCGACAAAGAAGGCCCCTCGGAACGCGAGACCCGTGGGGGAGGCGGATCAATCGATACGTGAACTTCTTGAAGGGCTCGACGATCCCGATATTGGACTATTCGATGATGTACTCGACTCGCCCATCAAAGTACCGCCACCTCGGGCGACGGAAACCACAGAAGAACCGGAAGGCGAAGCTGAAGAGTTGACGATGCATGATTGGATGAACGTTGGCGAAGCCAAACCGTCCACCGAGGCCCTCAAGGAGGAGGATGAGGATTCCGAGTACGCCGATGATTTCGACTATGACGCGATCGATCTCGACGTGCTCGCCACCGCGAGTGATCCCGGACACGCTACAGAGACCAGACCCATAGCCTCGACGTACCCGCTTCCGCATCCACCGATCCACGGTTCGGACTCGGAAAAGTATACGCCTGTCCCCTGGGCCCGATGTCTGGTGGAGACGGTTGCCCACGCGACGCCGGTCGCCAACCCGCAGTTCCACAGTGGACGAGGGGATAAGCTCGTGGTTTGTCGTGTCGTGGAGAGCGTTGCTTCGTCGGGTTCGAGCAAGGTGGAGTGGTCGCAGGGGAGTGGCAAGAGGGTACGGTGTACGTTGAAGGGAGAATGGGCGGAATTGGTGCTCGCGAGCGGTGAGCCGTTACGTTCCGCCGCGTTCAATTTCAGCTTATGGAGTCCTTGAATGTCAGGCGATATCGTTAACATCATCTCACCACTCTTGACTGCACCTTCCCCTCCTTCCGACACTCTCTCTCTCGAATTCTCCTACACTTCGCCCGAAAACTTCCTCATTGCCCACCCAGACATCCTCTTCCCCATGACTTCCCTCGCCGGCGCCGTCACCTGTCGTCGCAAGCCGTTGGTGATGGATCTGATAAAAACTTCCGGAGGAGGGTACGTCCTTCTCCTCTCGCCCGCCGTCCGTTTAGCTAACTGCGTGGTCTAGGGCTTCTACCAAGCCGCTTTTATACGGGAATATCCTCCATGAACTGTTGCAAACGACGCTCCAGACCCGGGAATTCTCCTCTGAGGCGATCAAGGCCTGCCTCGATGCGATCCTGCGCAAGCCCGGGTTCCAGCTGGATATCTGGAGCTGCGAGTTGGGCGTGGAAGAAGTTCGCGCGGATGTATGGGAAAAGGCGTTGCAGAGCTTGGTGACGTTTGGTAACAAGTGGACTGGACCGGCACCAAGGGTGAGTTCTCGCCCGAAGACAGGGTTGAAAGCTGATTGCCGTTGTAGGACGAGTCCGTGCTGCATGACTCGATGGCCAAAATGTCTATTACGGGCCTCCATGATATCGAGGAGTCCATCTGGTCACCCAAGTGGGGGATGAAGGGTAAAGTCGATGCCTCGGTACACGCGACGATCGACGTGCCGCCGGGTAAAGGAACGAGGCAAGTGGCTGGCGGGACGGGGCCCATGCCGTTCGAAATCAAGACGGGTCGTGCGGTCGGCGTGATGGAGCATCGGGCGCAGACGATGTTGTATACGCTCCTTATGGAAGAACGGTACCGTACGTTCCCTCTCTGCGATCCGGAACACGTCATGCTCACATTTTTGATAGGAACACCGATCAAGTCCGGCTTGCTCTATTACACCCAAACCGACTCGATGCTTCAGGTGCCCGCGGCCCCGGGCGAGATACGCTCCTTGCTTATGTCGCGGAACGAGATGGCCGGGTACGCCGCGCGCAAGAGGGTCAGACAGGAACGTGACAAGGTCGAGCGGTCGCAGCTTTCCCCCCGCAGGCCCGGTCCAGCTGTCGAAATAGGTGACGATGGCGGGCAGGAGGATGACGAGTTTGCCCATCTGGACGAGGTCTTGCCTAATTTGGCGATAGATAAATCCGGGCTGTACGCGACCGGTGTTTCGTTGACGGACGTCGAGGAACTGCCTATCCTGCCGCCGACGATAGATAACGAAAGGGAATGTTCGCGCTGCTATGCCTCGGATGCGTGTATGCTCTACCGTCGAGTACGTGCCCATTCGGTTTGCTCAGCAAGTTGCTGACCTTTCACAGACGACGGACAACATCGAGCCGCATGACGACGACCCGATTGCCGACCTTTTTTCCAGGAAAACCGGTCACCTGGCGCAAATGGATCTCGATTTCTTCATGCATTGGGAGCAACTGATCTCGATTGAAGAACAAGATATCCAGCGGTTCAAGAATCAGCTGTGGACGATGACGGCTGCGCAGAGGGAGAAATCCGGCAGGTACGTCGGTCGTTTCCAATGCGGAATCGCGCTAAACGCCCTCTTAGATGTTTCGCCAATATGCAGATCATCAAGCACGTCAACGAGGATGGAGTCATTCTTGCCAAAATCCACAAGCATACCTACACCTTTGCTCGAGCCGTGACCGATACCTCGTCTTCCAGTTTCTTGAACGGCCACATCGGGAAGAACGATCCCATCTCGCTTTCCATCGAGCCCGACTTTTTGGCAATCGCGCGCGGGTTCGTCGTCGGCCTGACACCGACAGAGGTCACGATCGGCACGAATCACGAGATCAACGTAACAGCTCTCCTTGCGCGCAGTGGGCGAGACCCGTCCGTACCCATCGTTTGGAGAATCGACAAGGACGAGATGCTGGCGGGCACGGGAAAGATGCGGAACAACGTCGCTCAGCTGTTCTTTGCCGACGATGCGGGTGGCGACCACAAGCGGCGCGAGCTTATCGTTCACTTGCAGCCACCGCGATTCGAGCAGGTACACGCTCCGGACGACGAGGAGATCCCGGATCACTTGAATCCTGATCAACGGGCCGCCATGGCAAAGGTCTTGACGGCCAGAGACTATGCCCTGATTCTTGGAATGCCCGGAACCGGCAAGACGACGACGATTGCGGAAATTATCTTGGCCCTCGTCAAGAGGGGTAAAAGCGTCTTATTAACGAGCTATACGCATTCCGCCGTCGACACCATCTTGATGAAGTTGGTCAATTCGGATCATCGGATCTTGCGCCTCGGTAACGCTGACAAAGTGGGTACCGAGGAGGAAGAGAGGATTGTGCTGACGTCTGCCTAGATCCACCCGGACGTCCGTCACCTTTCGCTCGACGCGCTGGGCACCGTCGATTCGCTCTCCCAGCTGGAAGATCGACTGCTCGCCCCGCAGATCGTTGCCACTACTTGTCTCTCGATTGACCAGTAAGTCCGACGAGGTGACATCGAAGCCTAACTAATCCTGTGGCAGCCCCATCTTTTCCCGGCGCAAATTCGACTACTGCATCGTCGATGAAGCCTCGCAGATCACTTTGCCAACTTGCATTGGACCGCTCCGCATGGCGGACACTTTCGTCCTGGTAGGCGATCACTTTCAGCTTCCTCCCATCGTGAGTACCCCAGCGATCTGTCGTGCCGAGCTGACCCGGTCATCTAGGTTAAAAACGCCGAAGCAAGACGCGGCGGGCTGGACGTCAGTCTGTTCAAGCTACTGTCGGACCACCATGCGGAAGCCGTCGTCGATCTCTCGTACCAATACCGTATGAACGCCGACATCATGTCCCTGTCAAATACCTTGATCTACGATAATCGCCTCAAGTGCGGGTCCGAGGCTATCGCGAACCAGACGTTGGATCTCTCACTTCCTGACAGTCATGGCTGTCCGACGCATTCATGCTGGATTGCACAGACTTTGCAGCCAAGGTAAGCTTGAAAACATCGCCGAGAGCCTCGTGCTGAAACCTTCTCAGCGTTAAAATGATCTTTCTCAACACGGACAAGCTGCCCGGCAAGGAATCCCGAGCAGGAGACTTGGTCTACAACCAAGTCGATGCCAATTTGATTCACCAAGTAAGTTGCGCGTTCCCATTTTCGGCCCGTCTAACCTCCTACAGCTCGCCGGTGAACTGGTCGCTCGCGGAATACGGGAAGACCAAATCGGCGTGATCACCCCTTACCGGCAGCAGATCAAGATCTTATCGGCCATGCTGCAAGAAATGAAGGCGATCGAGGTGTTGACGGCCGATAAGAGTCAGGGGCGGGACAAGGACTGCATCATCATTTCCATGGTGCGATCCAACGACCTGGGAAGCGTGAGTCCGTCAGAGCGCGCAACGGGCACCACTGACTTCTTGAAGATCGGCGAACTGCTCCGGGATTGGCGACGAATCAACGTCTCCTTTACTCGAGCGAAAAAAAAGCTGATCCTCATCGGCTCAAAATCCACGCTATCTGCCGACGACCGGTTGCTGTCGGATTTCTTCTCGCTCATCGAGGAGAAGCAGTGGATCCTCGATCTTCCGCCGGACGCGCAGACGGTGCATGGCGCGGTTCCGGAAGTGGCGGAGGTCAAGCGGGAGAGGCTGTCTAGAAGGGCGAAGATGTCCGACGCGCTGGTGGATACTAAGCCGTTTATCCGGGATATCTTGAATGTGAGTCGGCATCGTACCGGAGATGTCGGTTACTGATGTCTTTGCAGGATGTCAAGCAGGAGATCACGCCAGGAAAGACGGAATCCAAGGCATGATGGATACAGTGGAGCCATGATCCTTGTAGAGCCTCTCGAGGCAACGCACTACAATCTAATTCATTTCTTCAACATCTCCCCAATCACCTTGCCCAGCGCCTTTTTGTCCTGCACCTCGCCCTTGTTCACCACGGCCCAAAAGGCCTTCAGAACCTGTCCCGTCGCGCCTTTACCGGTCCGGTCCGTTTCACTCATCCCCGCGACGATACCCTCGAGAATCTGCGTGATTTGTTCCACTGGCATCGTCTTTGGCAGGAACTTTTGAATCAGGGCGATTTCCTGCTCGAATTGCGTGCGCGATGGGTGGGCCGGGTCGTATGATTCCGCTGCTTGTGACTGCGAGAGGCGTCGGTACCCTATCTTCTCATGCCCGCAGAGGTGCTTACACGCTTGTCTACGGCTTTACGGAGCACTTGGATGACGGTATCCTCGTTTGCGGGTTCGTTCGGGTTCGCACCGGATTTCTCGTGGTACGTGATATCCGCCATCAACGACTGTCCCGCGCGCGTCGAGTCAGTGCAGCCTCGCGTCTCAGAAGGGGAATGAGGGCTTACTCTGATGGTACCGACGGCTTCCTTGTCCTTGCCCTTCATGGCGAGTTTCAACGCATCCTTGAGCTTGCCGCGGATGTCGACCTCTTCCTGTGCGGCGGGAGCGTTGAGGCATACCGAGGTGGTGCGGATTGTTCGGGCGGTGTACCGGGGTAGCAGCGTCAGACGCGTGCGGAAGACGGTGGTGGTCATGGGAGACATGATGGGCGTTTTATCTGTTGAACTTGCAGGAGAATCTTCAGGCCAAGATTCCTTCGTCATGTCATCTCTGATTTCCGAGCTGATTTCGGTACGCGGAATCAAAAACTCCACGAGTGGCAGATATCGCAAAAGTGGAACGTCAATGAACGCTTCTACCCACCTGCGCATTCCCTTCGTCCTCATATCACCATGTCATCTTGGGACTTCCGCTCCTTTCTCTCCGACCCTTCACCGTCCTGCTCCGTCCCGCAGACATTCCACCAGCCCAACGCGGAGGAAAATGTGCTAGTCGAGCGCCTGATCGCGTATTTCGGAAAGGACGGGTACGATGTTCCTGGCTCTGAGAACGGCGGGTTGACGGATTGGGAGATGATGTTTCTCGTACGTCCTACTTGCGTGCCATACGATGAAGCTGACCAAGAATCGCAGTCGAGGGAAGGCATCATCCGTTTCCTCATCGGTACGTTACTCCTATTCCCCGCAGATGAATCACGCTCACGAGAGGGCAGCAACGAAATGGGACGAACAGCTTACCATTAAACGACTGGAAAAGTGCCTCGCATGGCGTCGAAAGGAATCAATCGATGACCTGCAACTGATCGCGGATAAAGTCGAAGCCGAGGTGTGTCCTTTCCTCGGGGCTGCTCCAGGTGCGTTCCACGACAGCTGATCGCCGCGAGTTCTGTGTAGTACGCCAAGACGGGCGGTCAGCTATTGCTGGGGTATACCAAGCAGAGTCAACCGGTCATCGTGATGCAGGTGAACAAGCGTGATACACCGCCAAGCTACACGGGTCTCCTTCAACTCGTACGTCTCCCGTGAGACAACCTCTTCTCCAGCCCACACTCATAGACCTGAAAGTTCTTTCTGTTGGAGCGCTCAATGGACCTGATGCCTCCGGGCGTAACGTACGTCCCTGCCTCCCGTTCTTAGCAACTCCAACAATCGCCGCTGAGGACTTGGTAAAGGAAAACATCGTTCATCGTTGATTTTACGGGAAAGCGCAAGTACTCTACACCGATATCACTCGCGAAAGAATGGGTGACGGTGCTACAGGACTGTTATCCGGTAAGCCACACCACTTTCGCGCTTTCCTGCTATCGCCCTTGCTGATGCGGTCATTGGGGGACGTTAGGAACGTCTTGCCGTCGGCGCAATCGTCAACATTCCCTGGGTGATCAACATCTTCCTCCAAGCAGTCTACGTCTTCCTGGACCCCGTGACCAAGTCGAAAATCGTGTTGAACCCGTCCCTCAAGCCCTCCCCTGCCGGTAGTGGGGAGGGCACTGCCTGGCCGCCGAGTTCGCTTGCCGAGGTGATACCGCCGGACCAGCTCCTCACGCAGTATGGCGGGGAAAAAGAGTTGCAGTGGAGTTATGAGATGCATAAGGGGTATTGGAGTGCTCTGGTTGGGGTGTGTGCGGAGCGGAGGGAGAGGTATAGGGAGAAGTGGAGGACTATGGGAGGCGGTGTGGGGCGGAGTGAGTTTGAGTTCAAGTTGGTTTGAGAAAATGAGGTGTAGTGATGGACGAGGGAGGTCGTGCCGCGCGCGTTGTGCATGGATATGGATTTTGTGTCCAAGGCTACACCAGCTTTGTTGCGTGAGAAGAATTCGCCGCGCTCGTGCATGACCATGCACAGCGAACGGCAGCACATTGCGGTAAAGACGCGGCATGCTCCCTGTCCGCTCGGCCGACTTGAACCCTGCCCCTCGTCCTCTCGGCCAGTATAGAGGCGACCTAGGCCGAGCTCTGGGCAAAGAACGCCGAATAGACATGTCCCCGATGCAACCCATTGGCCATGGAAATGCGCAACACGTTGCTCAATCGGTACCCAATTAACGAGTGTCGGGGGCTTCTCACCGATGTCTCGGTGGCGTACCTGACCAGTCGCCTTGCTGCTTCGATCGATATCAAGGAGAACTTGTATGTTGAGGAGGATTCATTGGGCTGTATACAGTGTGCGATACCGTCATCCGATCGAGCTAGTCTTTACCTGAAAAGTGTCTTTCGAGACCGTGGAAAGCTTTACGAGTGATGGTCAGATCTAACAGCTGATCAGACTGCTTCAGCCAGCTCTTTAGCCTCATATTTGCCCTACAGTATGCACAGCCTCTGCCACCGCAGAGTCGAGGCCACGTCGCCCATTCTTCCTGTACCATCGGTCATCGACAGCATGCGTCCTCAACTGCCGCATCCTTTAATTCGTGCCGTAAATCATCGAGGGATAATCTGCCACGCGAACGCTGCATGGGCTCATCTGATCGGATCGGGGGCGCCCACGGGGGAACAATAAACAAGGCGGGTGATTAGCTGGGGGACGAGGTGATTCATGTACACATGTACAGTGGACAGCTAGTTGTTGGGAGAGAATACGACGGTAAACTGGCATACTCGTTGATAGAGTTGTCGAAACCAGAGCAAACCCAAAGGCCATGGAGAGAGGGGTTGCCATGTGTCGTTGATCAGCTCGTCGATCCTGCAGAGATTCGCGTTTCATCCGAGGTCGAGGTTTCGATCAAGCGTCTGCATTTCGACCGTTCTGAAAGCTGAAAGCGGGGAGTGATTCAAGACGCGGTCCACAAGACGGCAGATCACGCAACCAACACAGGGAAACCATGGGAGCCGCTTGTTGTCGGCCAGAGGTGAGCATCAGGGTTACATCTACGCGACAATCGACTAACAGCGAATCCTCGAGGCCATCGACTTTGACGGCGAAGTCAACCTATTCCACTTTTTCCTCCTCCGCAGCGTCGGAAAAGGTGCTTTCGGCAAAGTAGGTCCCTTTGCCCTCGTCCTCTCGCTTGACACGTTACTGACGAGTCCCTGCCATAGGTCCGTGTCGTCCAGCACAAACAGACGAAAACGCTCTACGCGTTAAAGTACATCAACAAGCAGAAATGCGTAAAGATGAAAGCTGTGGCGAACATCGTACAGGAGCGGAGACTACTCGAGGAGGTGAGTCCCGGTCAGAACCTGGTGGAGGAGAACAAGGAGGTTGATCATCCCGGAGGTCAGATCGATCATCCGTTCGTCGTCAACCTCCGCTATGCATTCCAAGACGACGAGAACTGCTTCTTCGTACTGGACCTCATGCTCGGCGGTGACCTGCGATGTAGGTTCCCTTTCTCGTCTCGGACGCGATGGCGCGCTGATCTCCCGAACAGTCCATCTCGATCGACAGGGAGCCGTGCCGGAGGATACCGTCCGCTTCTGGATGTGCGAATTATCATTGGCGGTGGATTACCTGCATAGCAAGAAGATTGTACATCGGTAAGCCCCTCGTTGACGTGTAGTAAGAAAAATGCGTCTAATGGCTTGTGGAGGGATATCAAACCGGATAATATCCTCCTGGATGAAAAGGGACACGTGCATATCACAGACTTCAATATCGCTGTGCATTTCTCAGAGAGGCGGATGTTGACGGGCGTCGCGGGCAGTTTAGCATACATGGGTGAGTACGCATCGCGCGGCTAGATGCTGAATACTGACTGAAGGATGGGTGGCGGTGCAGCTCCGGAAGTGTTGACGAAACGAGGATACTCGCGCCAAGTGGACTGGTGGTCACTCGGCGTGTGCGCGTACGTTCTTGCCTGACCTTGCCTCTGGAAATCGGCGCACTCATCGCTCCTGTAGATATGAACTCGTCTTTGGCAAACGTCCCTTCCGCGGTCGGACAAATACAAATCTTACGGAATCAATCATGCGGGAACAGCTTTACTGGCCGGAAGACGTCGGTAGCAAGTGTTCCACGGAGGGACAACGTGCGATTCGAGGGGTACGTTCGTTGAATACTCATCGTGGACAGGGGCTGATAAGCGGGGACAGTGGCTGGAGAAGGACATGCATCGCCGTTTAGGGTATAAACTTGGTGGCGGGGGCCTACAGGATATCAAGGCCCATCCGTGGTTTCAGGGCGTGGATTGGGACGGGATCTATCGGAAAGAAGTGGCGCCGCCGTTCGAGCCTGATGTGAGTCCCCAGCGTGGCAAGGAGGTCCCCGAAGCTGACCCCGCTTGGTAGTCGAAAAAGGCGAATTTCGATGCGACGCACGAGCTGGAAGAGTTGTTGCTGGAGGAGAATCCGCTGAAAGCGCGAAAGAGAAAACAGGGCCAAGATCTTAGTACACTCAGTAAAGAGATGCGAATGATGGAGGAGCAGTGAGTCCCAAGGCAGTCACCCCTAGAGCACGGCTAACCCCCGCATAGCTTCACCGTCTTTGATTACACCAAAAAAGGCCGAAAATCATACTATCACCCAACAGCAACCGCATCTTCCATGGCCACGGAAACAACACTCGCCCCCTCTAACAGCAGCAACATGCCCGTGCGATCCGTCTCACCGGGGGAAAGGACCCAGTATTGCTCGAATACCGGGCTGGATATCGAGGCGCAGATCGCGGATGGCGGTGGGGTCGCGGCGATGCGTGCGAGTGAAGGCGACAGGAGGACGCCGGGGACAGGGGCAGGGATGCAGGTGCAGACGAGCAAGACGAGTAGGAGGGATAAGAGCCGGGATGAGGAGGAGATTCCGATGGCGAGATTGGTGCGTTGTTTCGGAGGCTATCCTTGTCGATGTGTCTGATGTTGTGTCTTAGCGGTGACGAGTCGCCATACACGCAAATCAGAATCGGAACAATAGCTACAACGTCCGCCTCCATACGTACAGATCTCTTGTCGGGTCTCCGGATGGACACAATTTGCAGCCCACTTCCGAGCTCAGCTTGTCGATTCACGACTAACCCACTCCGGCTTCCACACCTTCGTTTGTATCTGGTATAATGCTCTAGATGAGCTCTCTAATGTGATCTGTCGTAGTTGTATGGTCCGGGCGACATGAAACCCTGAGTGACGGATAGCTGGGGTAATGCGGCTTGTCCGTTCATATCGGCCGGTACAAAGCGCTCGATACACAGTCCTTTCCAGGCTGCCTTTCCATATGATGTCT
Source organism: Naganishia albida (assembly GCA_001599735.1). Lineage (NCBI taxonomy): Eukaryota > Fungi > Basidiomycota > Tremellomycetes > Filobasidiales > Filobasidiaceae > Naganishia > Naganishia albida. Next base: position 434,512 of record BCHV01000008.1, read on the forward strand.
CTTCGCACATGATGGATTAGGATTCTGGATTCGCGCTTTCCTTGGGGAACAGTCCCGCACGAGCTGTCCGCTACCAATTGCCTCATAAGATGATTGTCGATGCATCTACAAAAGCTACTTGGCCCGGCATGCGGCTGAAAACGTCATAATGCACACACCGATTCGCGTTGTCCTCGTATACACCAAACAGTCTGACTATCGCACGTTCCGCATTGTACAGGGAAACCAGTTTTGGCCGTCCGTGTAATATCCTTGCACCGTGTCCCTCGCCTCTGCCTCCAGTCTCTTGTTTCCAGGCCCACGATTCCTGACTTCCTCCGAATAATGACACTGGGTCTTGCCCTTCCTCGAGCAGTTGTAGCAAACGGGTCGATCACCGGTGCACCTGTGAGCCAAGGTATGAGAATCTACTGTCAACCGGTGGGACGGTTGCAAAAACCCACTTGAGCTTCTTTTCTGTTTTGAACAGATATTGACAGGGATTAGCGTTGTCGCGACGTCACTCACTGCGCCATGACTTACCTCGGCAGCCTTGACAGGCTATCCGCTGTTTCGTGCGGTGTTCCTTGGGCCATGACGTTCGCCCGGCGGAAGAATGGACTGTAGCGAGGCGGTCCATACACGATTCTGGACGTTGTGGTTGGCAGGAGGAAGCATCGGACACAGTCCCTCTCGGCCATCCTTCTCGCGAGAGAGGCACATCAGTGAATGGCGGGTCGTCCTTGTTCTTCAGAGGTGTGGTTGGAGGGTTCTTTGGGTTTCCTGGATTCTGGTCCGTAGCCGAATCGTAAGAATGGCCACAAGCGGGGTGTGGAAGGCTCGCGACTTGTTCCAATTGACATCCTCTTGGAGTAATCAACGGCGGTGTGAGCATGGAGGATTCGAACGACAGGATTGACGAAGAGGACACAGGTAGCGGATGCGCGACCGTTTTGTCGAATGAGGAGGCGCTCGAGACAAGCGGAGCGGCGTATGGGTTCTTTGGATCTGCGGGTCCGGGCATATATGCCGTTCGGCTGGAATTGCGAGTCGCTGAGTCGCAAAGGTTTCCCTCTTGTGATCTCTGCGAATACATGGGATTTGACGGACGCAGAAACGAAACTTGAGGTATCGAGTTACTGCTTGGATCGTTATAGTATCGCGTGTCCGAGAACGGGGAATATTGACTTGCTATCGATTGAAGAGCTTGTGGGGCATATCCGTTTGCGACTGTATATAATGGCTGATTCGTGCACAGGTTTGGGCTCACCGCCCCGTGTGGTAGGCGGACCGACCGGGTCACGCAAGCAGGGTGATTCGAATACTGGGCAGTCGAGAGAGCTGTAACGGCGGGGCGCATGGTAGAACAATTCTTCAGTCAGAGATAGAAGGAGGGTAACGAAGGAAGTACCACTCGTACCACTCACCCATGGCTAGCGGCGATTCCAGCGATGGGGCATATTGCGAAGACAGAGGTCCCGTGTTGGCGGAATCCACACATAGGGGGGTGGCAACATCGATGTTGAACACACTGAGGGAATCATCCGTTAGCAGGTTGCCAAGCTGACTGTGGACCCTAGATCGAAGAAGAGTCAAACTGTGCGCTGGGTGTCGCGACTTTAATCACAGCTTCGCTCACCGTTGCCCGATCATATGGGCAGAATCGTAGAAGTAAGGGAGGGCGAATGTGTCGTGCGGTACTGTTTCTGAATTCGGTTCATCCCCTGTCGTAGCTGGCGTCCAATGAACGGAGTGCTGTTGCTGGTGAGCGGGCAAGAGACTATCGACAGGGAAGATTGCATCTGCAAGAGTACCTCCTGGAGGTCGATTTGAGGAGCTGGATCGCATAATGACTCCTTTCGGAGCCAGACAGTGCGCCCAGGGCATAAGGGGGGTCTATCTGCTTATAACGTTCTCTTTGGCCGCATCATAGATGCGCTTTCAACCAAAGTCGTCACATCGCCGTCGAAAACGCAATTGGCATCACCGCATCGATACCCGCTAGCATCCCGCAAGATGCAGCAGGTACATTTCGGTTCGCCATGACAACCGAATCTACACTGTGTACATAAGTTCCGGAGGAAAGGTACGCTGCCTTGGCCACCAAGTCTTGCGAGAGGCTTAATGTCGTAATGCCATACGGGAGATAATCCGACTGTATAGTGTAGAGCTGTCCTGCGGTTTCACGACCGTAAGATCCGTTCAGATTTCCTGCAGACCGGAAAACCCGGCTTGGGGGGGATACTTCCTGGCGATGTTGCAGCAGATGATTGCATCCTGATGCCGAAAGCACCAACTATGCTCGCAGAACCACGTTAGCAAGGTACGCCGCACGAAACTAGTACAGACCTCCCCAAGATTATGGAGGGAATCTAGCATAGCAAAATACCGAGATCGCCTCGGAGTATCAAGATAGGCGAATGACGGGCCGTAGCTGACCTAGATGTAGCACAGCTTGTAACAGTGACACCGGAACGTGACCTGTCCTCCAAGCCTTCAATGCCTCTTTTGCAATCGAGTTGACGGTAGCCGTATTATACTGTGGCTACGGACCTGTGAGACGCCTTCGACCAGTGTTCCGGCCAATCAGGGGTGACAATCGACCGTGAGCCGGGCGACATACCAGACTCATGTTTCGTCAGCTGTTCTATCGTGATGGGAAGATGTATCGTTTTGAAGGGCTGTTCAGTAGGCGCGATTGAGGTGATCTGAGCCAAGTCACACGAACCGTGAAGTATCGTGGAGGATCGCTCAGTCTCGGTGCCAAGCGGTCTATGTGTGGAGCACTCGTTGTCGTGTCCAGCTTCGTGTCCCACGTCTTCAACATACCACCTCCGCCAGGCGCCCATCAGGTGACCGACACAACAGGAGCTTACAAGATCTTTACTGTTACTGGAAAACCGTACGCAAGTGTAGCTGAAAGCCCGGACTGACGGATGGCGTTGCCCAGGGCGGGTCTTGAGCCCAGAACCGCAGCGTTCACAGGTACAAGCAGTTTCTCTGAAGGATTGCAATGCACTACTCCCTGGATGTCAACCGGCATGCGTGCTTGCTGGACTATCCCGTACCGAAGCCTGGGCCTGACACGCGATCGTCTCCGAGCTGTTCCGAGCGAGCGAGATTGAGATCCGAATGAGGTTACCGAGAACCAGTTACCCTGCGCCGAGCACTGCACCGAGTATCCGAGTCTGACATGAGATCTTGTACGTCTACTCAGTCAAAGGCAAGTTGGAGAAGATCAGTCGCACAAAGACTGAGGAAGAGCGTATGACGCCGTGGTGGAAGGCTGCGGCTTCTGGCAGCCGTACTATCTCGAGTATTAAGCTAGCTAGCTCCGAGCGCTTGCAAACATTCTATATACGATATTGACTGTTCTTACAAGAGACATCAGCTGCTTCTATAGTTCAAAGGAAGGAAGTATGCTTAACATCGTCAGATCCTCCGGGATCTACGAGATACAGACACAGAACAGCGGTAATATCGTGGTACCTAGCTCTTGGTCTAAGCGGTCTTGTGTGTGTTTTTGGAACAAAGACATCAGTTGTCGTTATAGTTCAGTGGAAGAACGTATGCTTAACAGGTCTAATACCGACTGTACGCATAAGGTCGGGAGATCGAAACTCCCTAATGATATCTTTTTGGCCTTCTTTCTGCCTTTTGCCGGTTTTGGCGATTCATTCCAGCATCCTACTGTCATTATCTATACTCCACGCCATCCTTGAAGCGATCCAACTGAATTTTCGACTCTCGATGGCCAAACGAGCTGCCAAACGCGTGGAAGCCAATTTGTTCGCGGCTTCATCGGGTGTAGCGCACGCAGATGCATAGGCCTTGTTCTGGCTGGACTTAGGTGACCCATCGACTTGGACGGGGCCTACAGTGTCCCTGGTTCAAGTCCTGTAGCTTGCGCTGCGGTCGTTTGCTCCTGATTCAAGGGAACGCAAGCCAGACCTCTGTTGTCTGAGGCGACTCATATTATGCGACCGAGGAGCGATAGGAGCGATCACGGAACACTAGCTGAAACGAGGGATGAAGGTGAAACGCGCGGAGAAACGGGGAAACCAAGAGATCGGTCCGACGAGGCTGGGCGCAACCAAGGGAAACGAGTTCCAGGTGGCCCTTCCTCCGTCGTATATAGACGCGTATAGCAGTCCTGACCATCAGAGCATCGCCAAACGTACTCCCTTCTTCACCAACCATACTCGACATGTCCTCATCAACGACTCCCGACATTGACCCAGAAACCGGGCTTGACATGACCGAATTCAAGCTCATGCTCGCCGGCAAACCGTATCTGGCAAGCGATCCCTACCGATGCCATATCGCCAACGCTGTCACCAAGAAGGTCTACGAGTTCAATGATGAAAGGGACATGGGCAAGCGGTGTGAGTTCTTGCAGACGTTCTTCAAGAACGGAAGCGACGTCGAGAAGCCGAGGCGTCTGATTTCGCTGCCCTTTTTCTGTGAATATGTGAGTCGAAAGGGCTGCGTTTTGGCTCCGAGCTGATGGGTTTCTAGGGCTTCAACATTACCATGGGTGATGGCATCTACATCGGACCAAACTGCACTATTCTCGATGTGTGCCCCGGTAAGCCCCTCCAGACTTCGCAGACATACAGCTGATTGGTCCTCCAGTTTTCATCGGCTCTCGCACGATGCTTGGGCCCAACGTCGGCATCTACACGCCGCAGCATCCTCTGTCGCCCGAGGAGCGGAACGGCTTGAACGGCCGAGAATGGGCGGTCCCTATCAGCATCGGGGAAGACTGCTGGATTGGCGGCTCGGTCACGATTTGCCCTGGCGTCACGATCGGAAAGGGATCCACGATCGGTGCGGGAAGTGTAGTGACGAAGGATATCCCGGAGAGGAGTGTGGCCTTGGGAAATCCGGCGAGGGTGATCAAGACTATCCCCTTGCCGGGGGCGACGGACAGCTAGAGCGAGAGAAGAGTGGCGACCCCTGAAGTGTCGGTGTTCCGTGGTCAGTGTTTTATGGGATGATACGGAATATGCGACGGCATTCTGCGTTACCTGATGGTATTGCTGCCGGTACACCTCAGCCCGAGAAACGCGAATTTTGCCTCAGCGAAAAAGCCGTCCGATTTCACTTCATACCGCCATGATTCTCGCAATCAAGTTCGGAAAGAGTTTAGGACGATGCGTCCTCCAGTCATTTCTGAAGAACGCTGTGGTGAGGTGGACCTGCAGGACTGACTCGAGGAGGAGACTTCGCGAATTACCGGTTATAATGAAAGGGACAAGAGAGTGTTGGGAGGCGCAATCATGCGTGTCAAAGGAGGCCGAACCTTCCTCTGAAAGGATCGCCCACGAAAGGCTCGCGGAAGGGCCATACCAAGTATCATATAAGGCCTGAGTGCCTGTACATATTCTAGCGTGAAAGACCTGTCACACTCTTCCAATCGTCCATTTACGCCTCACCATCCCCGCACGTTCACATCACCCATGTCTGCCACTCCCAAACATATTGACCCCGAGACGGGCCTTGACACTACCTCAATCCAAGCGATGACGCGCGGCGAGAAATTCGTCTACCACCCTGACCCGTTCCGTGCTCATCTCGTCAGTCGAGCTGCAAGCGTGATGGAAAGGTTCAACTCTGAACGTGATGAGAACGTTCGAGCCGAGATCGTGCGCGGTCTCTTCAAGAACCACAGTGGACAAGTTAAACCGGCATGGCTCATCGTGGCGCCGTTCTTTTGCGAATATGTGAGTGGACGTTCGACGCACAAGTGGCGAGGGCTGACGTGGCGCGGTGGCTTCAGGGGATCAATATCAGCTTGGGTGCAGAGGTGTTTATCGGAACCGGAGCGACGATTCTCGACACCTGTCCCGGTACGCGCCTGTCTTCCAAGACGGAATTTGGCTGACACGCATACAGTGACGATCGGCTCACGCACCCTGATCGGACCCATCGCATCCATCTACACGCCCTTCCACCCAGTCTCCCCTGAGGAACGCAATGGCTTTCGAGGGCATTAATCACACAGAAGACCGGTTGTTATAGGGGAAGACTGTTGGATCGGTGGCTCTGTCACGATCCTTCCCGGTGTCACTTTTGGAAGGGGAAGCACGATTGGTGCGGGGAGTGTCGTGGTAAAGGACATCCCGGCGAGAAGCGTCGCTGTTGGAAATCCGGCGAGGGTTGTACGAGCTAACCCGCTGCCGGAATGAGGCGACCGAGGTGCAGACTTTTGATGTGTGTACACAGAGAGATATGGAAGCTTTGATGTGACTGAAGAGGGAGCAAGAAGCGAGGACCCCACTGTGCCTCCTATCCGACCAGCGGTAGCGCGTTTCAGCTTGCTTCCGAATGTCCAACGTTGCAATGATGAGCAGAATCAGCGGCACGAAGCCAGATGGACTGCGTCAGATATCCACATGGCATAAGCGCATCCTCGTCTTGGGCTGGGATTAAGCCTGCATGGCTCCGGTATACGTCCCACGAAAGTCCTTGGCAGATCGTTTGACAGTTATTATATGGAATATCGCGATTCCACCGTGGACGCCTCGTGAGCGTCCGTCTATCCTATATAGGTACAACTCCTTCCACCTGACGGGCCTGGTACCTCGCCTACTGCCATAAGCGGTGCCCCGATAGCTCGACATGACAACTCTCCTTCCATTCCTCGTCCAAACGTCTATTCCCAACGCGACTCGGCGACGGCCTCGACTTCCTCGACGTCCTCGACGATCGGCTTGGGCTTGAGGATCCGCTCGTTCTCCCGCCGCTCGGCATCCTTGATGCCCTTTGGTCGTTTCTTGAGTTTCTTTTCTTGGATCTTGGCCGAGGAGCGGGTCGCGATGAGTTTCATAAAGTTTCCGTTGTCGGCCGTCCTGCGGGGGAAGGGGTTAGCTGGAGGATCTTTGATAGGGATGAGGGGACGTACTCTTGAATCTGGGGCCAGGTTCCGGCGGATTGACCGTTGAGCATCAACACGGGGAGTTCCTTGATCCCGAGCAATCGTTGCAGGAGCGCGAGGATAATCTCCTCGTCCGCCCGTTGATCGACTTCGACGACGAGCGGGGCCGGGTGGACGATGTACCCGGAAAAGAGCTTGCGCATCTCGCGGTAGTACGGGTCCCGCATTTGGCCAAAGAGGACGACGGGGTACATGGCGAACGTGTCGGCGACGAGGGCGGACAGGTCGGCGCGGGCGGAGGGACGGGTGAAGTCAAAGTCGAGGACGAGTTGCGGGTCGAGCGGGAGGGAGGGGTCGAGTGTGGCGGGGAGGGCGTTGTTGCTTGTTGAGGTGATGAACTATGCGATGCGGAGGGGTAAGGTATGGGAGGGAAACGTGGTCAAGGAAGAGAGGCTTACCGAGATGAGCGCGGCGGTTTCTTCCCGCGCGTTCATGGTAAAGTCTACGTCTGACGAATCAAACGGCACGACCGCCGCCAAACTCTCCGCGGCTTCCTTGGCCGGCGGCGCGACGCGCGTCCGATACGTCTCGGGCTGCAACGCCGACTTGCTCCCGGCATCTTTCACCCTACTGCCGGCCGCAGCAGCCACAGCTTCGTTTTGCAGACTGGTGTCCCCGTGCGCGAGCGGGGACGCGGTATCGACAATGTACGCCTTTTGCAAGTTGGCCGCGAACCGCTTGGCCTGCATCCGGGCCAAGGTGTCGGCGCGCTCGTGCGCGATCTTGAGGCCGACGGTGCCGAGGAGGATGAGGCAGACGAGGCAGAGCAAGGGTGTGCGGATCTTCCGGGGGATCCCGCGCGTGAGGTAGCTGATCGTCGACGTGAATTTCGAGCGGGGTTTGTTGTTCGTCGTCGTCGTCGTCGTCGAGTCGGGAGGGTAGAATTTCCCGCCTGCGGCCGAGGAACGACGTGCGCCGCCGATCGAGGTCATGCCTTGCTTGATACCCGTCCCGCCGCCGCCGAGGAAGCCGATCAGCGAGGAACGGGAGAGGTAGTCGCCTTGGTGAATGGGCAAGGGGTGACCCTTGGGTGTTCGCGGGGGGGATTCATAGCCGGACTGGGGTGGTGATGGCGGGTAGGGTACGTTGGAGGGGACGCCTTGGGGCAGGGCGGAGATGCCTGTTTGAGCGGTGAACCTCGAGTGGAGACCGATGTTTGGTTGTTTCGGGGGCGAGGCGGAGAGGTCTATGGTGTTGTCTGTGGGTGCGCTTCTACGTGCACTGTCTTGTGGCATGGTGGGCGGTGGGGGATGCGCTTATAGGGGAATGGGGGACAGGTATCCCCTAGGTAGGCCCCTATCCTATCCTATCCTATCCCCCTCGCTATATACCACCACCACCCAAAACTCATTGTTGACGTTTGCATCCGCGCCAGCTCACATGCGATACACGAGGGAGAATGACGGCACATGGAAAGCCCCAAAGCCTGCTAGCGTGTCAGGCACGCCGGGCAGCGTCAAGATGGCTTTGGCGTCGGCGGGGCAATTCGAGTGAGTGGTGGCAATCGCACGATGGATGCTTTGCAGCTTGCTTTGCTATATATTCTCCACCCCACATTCCAGACCTCTTGCTCCCGTGCACACGTCGTCGTCCCGGCGGAGGATGTACGGATACAGCTGCCGTATTTTTCCATCGCTGCAACGTCGTGGCCACGTCGAGAGCGGGCGGTTCGGAATCGGCGCGGGCTAACGTCGCGTTCAAGCAACCTTTAATTTGCGCGCCATCAATTTGGATGATAATCTGGCAGATCGGGATGGCGATGGGCAGCGAAAAAGGTGGAAAGACAGGCGAACGAAGGATGCTCCATGCGCTATCTCCAGGTTGGGTATGCAGGATGAGTACGCGTGAGGTTATGTGAATCAGCGTTCCAGCGCTCCATGTCGGCGGCGAGATGGGATGTCTTTGCCCGAGGAGCTGCCGAGGGTATGCATGATCGACCCGAAATGATATGGGCCCGGGAAAAGTCGTTGGTGCCCCCGGAATCTAGGTGATCGCTCGAAAGTGGATGCCACTATTCTTCAAGCTCGACCTCGTCTTTCAAGGATATCGACCGGTCGTCATATCCTTGGCTCTACAACCCAAAATGTCAAACCTCCCCGTTCACCTCCCACCACCACAGCGCCTGACTCCTCTTCCCGCCGTTTCCTTGCCCGAAGCATTCCTCTGCGGAGGTCTCGCAGGATGCGCGGCCGTCACCGTGTGTAAGAAGGTTTCCCTTCCCCCTCACTCTGGGATTGTCTCTGCTAACACCGGGGGCCTCTGTCTGTCCGCAGCGAATATTCCAGAAGTGATGAAGACCCGGCTCCAGCTCCAGGGCGAGTTGATCAAGACCTCGGACGCGCCGAAAGTGTACAAGAACGTGTTTGATGTCTTTCGCAAGACGTGGGCGAATGAAGGGCTGAGGGGGTTGCAGAGGGGTTTGGGACCGGCGGTGAGTAGCGCGACGGGGGGTCAGCGAAGAGGGTCAAGGCGGTGGTGCGCTGATGCTTTCCATCTCGATGGTTTGCTCATTGAATTTCGTTGTAGTACGCATATCAAGTGAGTAATGTTCGTCTCGCAGGGAATTTCCCCTTTTCTAAACCGCTTCTAGATCCTCCTCAACGGATCGCGTCTAGGCAAGTCTACTCTGCGCTCCCTCGGCTTTCTCGTACAACCTAACACGCCGCTCCGTAGGATTCTACGAGCCCATCAGGAAACGACTGAACAGACTTGCCGGGTACGGCGCGTCCGATCAGTTGGCATGGTCGTCAGTGACCGCTGGCGCTGGGAGCGGTATTATCGGAGGTAAGTACCAAAGCATGCGGGGCCCGGGAGGGGTGCTGATTCGCCTTGGGATCGTTCTGGTAGCGACCTTGGGTAACCCACTGTTCCTGATCAAAGCCCGGATGCAGGCGTATTCACCGGCGCTCCCCGTCGGCGCACAGCACCATTACCGGTCCTCGTTCCATGCGTTGAGTGAGGTCGTCAAGAAAGAGGGCAAGTTGGGCCTCGTCCGCGGTGTCGGGAGCGCGATGTTGCGGACGGCGATGGTGAGTCCCGCGCGGGAACGCGCCCGTCGAGGGATCAAATGCTGATTGAGTTTTTCCGGGCATACAGGGATCGTCGGTGCAGTTGCCGTCGTATAATTACGCAAAGAGGGTGTTGACGGCGAACGGGTACACGGCGGAGAATAGTTATTGGACGTACCTGGCGAGTAGCTCATTCAGTGGGATCTGTGTCGTGAGTGGACACTGCGGGACACGGCTGTAGGCGGGGCTGATAGGGACGTCGTGGGGCGTTCGTCGATAGTGTCTTGTCATGCAGTAAGTTGCGAGACTCAACGGCGACAGGGCGGTGCTGATTTCCAATTCGTCAATAGACCAGCGGATACTGTCAGTCCCGGATGATACGATCCGCCGACAGCTACTTACCCTTTTTCCACTGCAGGCCCTGACCCGCGTGTATAACCGTACGTCTTGCCGTTCGGGACATTTGATGATTCACTAACGAGTCGTCGCAGAACCTACCATCACGGGACCGGACGGTCGTACACGCGGCGCACTCTACTCGAACCCGTTCGACTGCCTGTGGAAGACGTTGAAAACGGAAGGGTTCTTTGGATGGTATAAAGGTGAGCCTGGGTCATCAATGTTCGTGCGTCAATGCTAACCGTGACTCGGCAGGAACGACGGCCCACTTTCTGCGAATTGCACCGCATACGGTGATCACGCTCGTGGCAAACGAGCTCATCTTGGAGCAGTACAAGAAGTGGAAGCATGAGACGTAGGGCCGCGCCATGGAATCGTTTCGCCTAGATGGCGATATTGACGGGGGACAGAGGAGCGGTGCAACGAGCACCGACGGGCGACAATCGGATTTTTGGGTGGTCTTGCCGATAGACTTTATAGACGCCTCTGCGGAGGCGGGATAGGCGTGTATCATGAGGACAGGATCGAGCGGCAAGCCCAGGGTGGGGAACGGATATGCATATATATGTCGTCAAGGCGCTTCAGGCATGTTTTCCGCGGAACCTCTGCTCAGAACATCAGGTCGACCGGTGCGATACCTTTGAGCGAGCGATGGTGTCTTCCACCTGGATCCACCTGGAGCTACAGTAGTTCCTGCCCACAGGAGCCGGAGTTAGGTGGATGATGGACATTCCTGATGACTCGATACAATGACAGGTTCTGGCGTCAGCTTCCTGATTGGATTCACGGGCTCTATTTGTCAGGAGCGATTCCCCCATGCCATCTCTTTGATCCTCGGCTCGATTAATCTCGCGGGGACCAGGCGTCATCCCACTCCGGCTGCTCCTGAGCACGATGGTACCCCAGGCCACACGCCTTGAACGATACCTTGGGCAGCTGGGAGAAATAGCCATCCAGATCCGCGTCGAGCAGTCGCAGGAAGCCGGGGCGCGTGTGGCGCAGGCGAGGCGGTAAGAGCTTGCCGTACGGATTTGCGCAAGTGTCGCCTTTGCAGGTCTTAAGGACGAGCATCAGGGCGTCGAGTCGGTTGAGCAGGCGAATCGTCCGCTTGTCGAGAATATGGTGACCAGAGCTGTGACCAGAGGTGGACAACGCGTCGAAAGGAGCAAAATGGCCTGCGGCGTTAATCGGGCCAAGTAGGTTGAACAACTGTTCGGGATCCTTGGACAGGTCGTAGAGTTCCCTCTCTCCTGTACACCATACAGAGTAGGAGTAGCTTGCGACGGACTCGGACTCGGTTTCATATTCGACTCGGACTGTGCGATACGCTGAAGGGGGAAACTGTCAGCCTGCAAGTTCAGAGAAAGCAGGCAGTGTACTTGCTGTTATTGACTCTGGGTGGACCTGTTCAGACATTTCAGTCGCGTATCTGAGAACATGACAACTTTCACTGACCTGCAAACACGCCTTCTTCCACCCCCAGAACCCAAAACTCGCTGATAGCGTGACGTGCATTCTTCCCGTTATCGCGGGCGTCCGAAGACCTGTCCCAAGCGGACGACTGCAAAAGCTTCCTGGATCGCTTCTGATGTAGATCGATCTCCCTGCCGTCATCCTCATAATCCGCTGCAGCACCTGCTATCTCCATGATCGTCTTGGAAAGATCAACAATACTCCATGATGAAATACTGTCCTTGACTCCGCGCGGGATATCAGGACCGCGAACGATGAGAGGGACGTGGATGTCCTGTTCGTAACCGAGTGTTTTGCCGGGTTGACGGCGATGCGAACCGATGGCGAATCCGTTGTCCGCTGGAGGGCGATGGTAGCGTCAAGATAGGAAGGTCATAACCAGGCAAGTAGAACCTACAGGTGTAAAAGATATATGTGTTGTCCAACAGGCCGAGTTCTTCCAGCTCATCCACGACCTCGTCTACTAGCTCGTCGACGGCTTGCAAAGCCCTCAACCTTCCGCGGTAGAAATCGTCCCAATACGCCTCAACGGTCCCGTTCTAAGGGAACAACACACGCCCTCAGCGATATGACGCTCGTTCAGCAGGGACTACATACAGCTTTAGGCAGATTCTTGACCCATGATACACCGCTGGCAACATCGGGATTGAACGATCCTTTCCGTGGAAGCTGTTCGGAGGGGAAGAGCGTTGCATGCCGAGCAGCTGAAGCGGGAATGGCCATCTGGGGGATATCGGTTGAAGATTTGGCAGCGCTGTTTACCCCTGCGAGAATCGGTAGAAGCGTGAGTTGAAGTATACACTACACGATTGGGAAAGAGTTTACAGCTGTGCGGTCCGATAGGAGCGACCGTCAAGAAGAACGGCTGGGCGCTTTTGCTAGCTTCCGAGAGGTAGTTCAAGGCCTTTTCCTTTACGAGGTCGGTGGAATAGACATTATGGTGGATAATGGCGGGACCGTCTTGAGAATGCGGTCAAGTCAGCAAGTTAACGGTGACGGCGACGAATACACCAGAGAGACTTACTGTCACGCGAGAAAGCAGGCTGCGTTTGTGCACCAGCCGTCAGCTTGTTCCTTGGTCCTCGCGGTCGCGGCAGGACTCACGTTCCAGTAGTCGTAGGTGTACGGATCTGACCATAATGGGAGTTGGTAAGGAGAGACGAAACTCCAAAGCTTGGGCTTACCGACCAGGAAATCTGACGAGTTCTTCAGAAATCGACGTGAGTACCACCTAACGATCACCGTATCAGTCGATACCCACAAATCCGCTCACAGGCAACCTCTCGCAGTTGTCGACTGTATGCCCGTTCATCAGCTTCCCGGTATACCAAGTCGAGTACCCTGCGCGCTGCATAAAGTCCGGAAGCGTGTGCCGCGTATAGTTGTGCTCGTTGAAAACCTCCCAGCCTCCCCAGGGACGGGAGACAAAGGTGACATTGTGGTTGTGTGCGTATTGTGAACGAAGGAGGGACACGCGTGAGGGACAGCAGATGGATACCTGGGAAGCGGGAAGGTTATGGGTGATCACCAGTCGGATACAAGCCACCTACTGGGGCGAAAAAGTTCTCATAAGATACCCCATGATCGACTAGTCTTTCAAAGATGTTGGGCAGAAATCGACGCTGCAGCGAACCCACATCCTGGTCGTCCGTCACTATCGGCAGAGAAGGTAAACCAGTCAAGTTTAGTACTATGCTCAGATGAGGTCTGTATGATATACTTACGTAACAGCACGATGTTTGGCTTGCTGTCTGCCCCATGGGTTGTCAGAGGAGCTTGTTTGTCATGCAGAGTCGAGGAGTAGGCGCAGCTGGTGGCGAACCAGAGGAAACCGAGAGCGCGGACCACGGAGGAGGAGGGCATCTCGGGATCGAGCTGTCGTGCAAGGTACCGGGAATAGAGGTTCGGGACTGGAGCGCGCATGTCAGATTATAGCAAAATCGTCCGTGCATGCGCAAGGTCGGCATTGCAAAATCGACAGGATTCAAACTGCTATTCGTCATTCGGACCGGACTTGTCCGAGTTGCGTAATAGCAATGTCTCACTTGCGATAGGAGATGATGCGATCAGCACGACATTCTCCGATTTGTTCAAGGAATTTCTATCTTCCACTTGAGAGCAAGGTCAAAAGTCGCGGGCAAGTCTCATCATGTACGGCTGCAACGATGGTGGTCGCCAACACCAAGACGACGACGCAAATCATGTCGCCAAGCGCTGAAAACCGTAGACTTATTGGCACCTCCAGTCAGACGGCTCGATACGATGTGACCACCATCACCGAGCGGGACAACCAGCAAGATGACGCCTGGTCTGCGATGCTTGATCCGCAGAGCCTGTCTCCTGCCAAGAAACGCATCTTTGTGTGCGGGATGGTGTTGGCTTCGTTCCTCGCGTCCCTGGATTTGACAGGTATGATCCCCCAAGGGATTCCGCTATCAAGGGCCGTCGCTAATCAGCTTTCCGCATAGTTGTCGCGACGTGTATCCCGACGATATCGAGTGAGCTGAATAGTTCGGACCGGGAAGCTTGGATCGGTGGGTTGTCCTCGCCGAAGCCGCTGCAAAATCTGACCTACAAAGATAGGAACCGCCTACCTATGGAGCACCGTCACCTTTACCCCGCTCTACGGCCTACTCTCAAACTTCGTGGGCAGACGTCCCGCCTACCTCTCAGCCCTGAGTTTGTTCACCATCGGAACTCTGCTCTGCGGTCTAGCAAGGTCGTTGCCATCCCTTGCTGGCGCGAGATTCATCGCGGGCATGGGAGGGGGAGGGATTGGCACGGTCAGCGCAGTCATCACAGGCGACTTGTTCGAAGTGCGAGATCGGGCATTCTATCAGGGACTTGTTTTTGTCGGTTTCGGAGCAGGAATGGGACTCGGTGGACCCATTGGAGGGTACTTGACGCACGTTGCCGGCTGGAGATCCGCGTTTTACGGTGAGTTGGGCTGAGCTTTCCGCAGCTGCCACCGACGGCTGACATGAAACGTATTCGACTAGCTCAAGTACCGCCTGCATTGATCCTGGTTGCCATGGGAATATGGCTGCTACCGCCGCCCAAAGCTCAGCCAAGACGTACGATTCACGACTGGTTCACTGGGATTGATTTTGTAGGCTCCGCTTCGCTTCTCGTTTCCGTGAGTAGCTGCTTCCCGGGAGCGTTGATGCCCGGTCCCAGACGGGCAGAATCTGAATTGGTTCTACTAGATCGGCGCTTTCCTGCAGCACCTCTCGGCGTCCGCAGCTATCGACGCAGCCTCACACCGATGGTTCAGTCGTATCTCACTTCTCGTATCTCTGGCGTTCCTCCTGGTATTCACCTACGTCGAGCTTCGGGTGTCACAGAACCCAATCATGCCCCTGTCTCTGCTTACGAAAAGGACCAGCCTATATATCGGGTTGATTGCGGGTCTGGTTGCCGTGGTGAACTTCAACATGGTATACCATCTCGGAATGCTTTTCGAGATTGTCTTTCAGCAACCAGTGTCCAAGGCTGGAGCACATCTACTTCCTAATGCGGTGAGCCAAGGTCTGGGCGATACATAGCCGTATGATCAACCGCTACACCTCACTAGCTCTGCCTCACGATCTCCGGGCCAGTCGTCGGATATCTGATCAAGCGGACGAATCATTACAAGTGGATTACCAGTATCTGCTGCTTGGGGCCCGTGCTTTCCATGTTCCTGCTGTCCCGATTGACAACGGCATCACCAGTTTGGCTTCAATGGACCGGTGAGGCTCCCGTTGTACATGCTTTATGATTCTCCGCTGATTGATGCCTCCCTTGACAGCGATCGTCCCGATGGGTTGTGGATTCTCTGGTCTGCTCACGGCTACCGTTAGTAAGTCGGAATTCGGCCGACGATGGTCACCTCCACGCTAACGCGCTGCGCATCAGTCGGTATCATGAATGAGGTCGACCGTAAGTATGACGTGACGCACGGCGTCTGAACGACCTGACCTTTGCTGTCTCACAGGGAGCCAGATCGCGATTGCGACTGGATTTACCTTCATGTTTCGCTCGTTGGGTCAAGTTAGCGGAGTCGGGCTTTCCAGTGCAATGCTGCAAGCGAGTCTCAATAAGCAGCTGACCGAAAGATTCAACTCGCCCGAGGTAAGTGACGAGACTCGATTCGCTTATGCGGGATTCACTGTCTTCTTCCACCCAGATTGTCGACAAGCTTAAACGGGCATCCAGTGCGATCGCCAATTTGCCCGACGAATGGTCACGCCAACAAGCCAGGGCAGCTTATGGAGTGGCTCTACATCAGACTTTCGTCTATGGTCTTGTTGTTGCGCTTGTCATGTTCTCGGTCTCCTTGGCCGTGAGTCGAACCGTACGTGGATAGCTACCGCCGCTAACGACCCTTATTGGGTCGACAGATACCCAACAAGCCGCTTCGGGGAAGCGACATACCCCTCGAGGCGCGACTGAAGCAGAAAGCAAAGGACACAGATGTATGACGAATTAATGAGTGCCATGCGCAGGAGCAGGCTGAGAATCAGCTGCGCTTTCATTAGAGAGCTCATCATCAAGTTCATTCGAAGTGATATGTTTGGGTATATATGCGTGTTATCAATCTGAAACTCGAACCCCTTGTCACTGGTGTGGTCATGCTGAGCCCGCTCGGTGTGTTCGCGCTGTCCTCGACGTATGCGGACAGCAAGAAAGAGCCAGAAAACGTCGAGTATCCTGTACAATCCACCACGCGGCTGATCACGCAACCAGCCATCGCCCAAACAAGTCGCCCTCCCATGTGGGAAGTCCCGCTTCTGGCAAAAAGTATGGCTTGAACCACCAAGCTGGATTACCTACAGCGATCGATGGCTCCGAAACATCCCTCGCCAAGGCACTCTCCGCGCCTACTGTGCTGTCAAACAGTGACTAAAGGCAAAGCGTTATTACAGGAGTGATACAGTGTCACGTAGTTCCAGGCGGCTGGACTGCGGAGTTACATATTGCCAGTCGAGAAGCGTATTCTATTCCTCATTCTTCTCCTAATGCACGACCTCTCTTGTCGGCGAGGCAAGTTGTTGCGCATCCTCGGCAATCACGAGCCCCCCCATCGCCTTGTCGAACGAATGCAGGTCGAGTCCGTGGTTTTCGTGAAACGTCGCGTCGGACGAGACGGATTCCGAACGCGCCGGCGTGGATGCGTTGGGCGTCGGTGCGTAGGTGATCTCAGAGGAGGTCGCGGTTACCGGGGTGAGTTGTTGTTGGGAATTCGAGAGGGGTGATGAGACGAGTTGCGCGGTGACCGGGGGTTGTATCGGCTTTTTGAATTCCCACTCGGGTTGTCCGACACCGCCGCCGAGTTGGGCCCAGTTGGCACGCCAGGCGGCGCGTTTTGCGAGGGCGGTGTCACGGAGGAGGTTCCAATAGTCATCCTGGTTATATGTAAACTGGACACGGGTTTAGATCCGATCAAGAAGTACGGGCACGGGACTCACATCGACGTTTCCTCCGTAATCTTTGACGGCCTCGTCGGCCGGAACGATCCCTTCCTTGACGACATCGACGTGCCAACGCACCTTGGCCTTTGTCACCGGATCGACAAACGTGAATGCAAAGTCGAGGAATTTCCGGACGATCCATGGAATCGAGAGCAGGACGGCCGTGCCGAGGCGTTCGGGGTAAAAATCTTGGAGGACGCTGATGAATTGCTTGGCCATGCCAGGCGAAGTCGGGGCGGATTTCTTGCCGGCAAAGTCGATGATCAGGACGAGGTTGCTAGAGGCAGCTGTTAGTGTGTGTTGGCAGGAAAGGGGCGTTGGTATTGCAGGTGTTCATTCCAACCTGTGTCAATTCCGGGACGCCTCCCATTGGGAAAGGGCCTGAACGAACTGCCGACATCGACATTGATGCACGCTGGCAGTGCGACGCTCGAGATATACTGCTGTCTACCTCTTCGCCATACGGCGAACCCAAAGGTGATCTCGGTTGCCAACTCGCGGTTGTAGAGATACACACCGATGAGAGGCATACTTCGCTCTTCACCTTTGTCCATCACAACCTTTGCTCTCGTCGCCCTCGTCGCTTCGCGCGTACTCACCTGACTCCCGGGGGCATCATATCCGCCGTGCGCTCCAGCATATACACCACATGCTTCAACTGCCGCTGACTCTCCTGCGTATCCGACTTGTTCGGCAAGAAATGCAGCACGGGTTGTCCCTTGGTGCTGTACCCGAGCACGAATTCCTTGCCACAGACGCCCTCGGGCGCGACCTCGGCTGCGGTCTCCGAGATTTGGTCGACGCCGAGGGAACGGCGCCAGGCGAGGCACTTGTCGAGTCGGGCCTTGGTGTGGGCGAGGTCGTTTTTCGTGCCGGTGAGAAACCGGATCAGGGTCTCGCGCGAGAGGAAGAGTTGCTCGTCGTCCGAGAGGGGCAGGCAGGGTGAGTGGTCCGAAGGGGATGTCGGGGTGTAGTATGCGATGAGGGCGTCGACGAGGCGCGTTTGATCTGGTGTGTACGTTGGTGGTGATTGTGGCAGGCGGACGCTCGCGCGTGGTGTCGCGAGCAAGTCTGCGAGTGTCTGGCCAGAGATGGACATGTTGACTGGGATATGTAATGACCTGCGATAGGGATGCGATACGATGGCAAGCTATACTAGATATATCTCTGCGGAATTGGAATTTCTCTTGGCTCGGTGGTGACTGTCAACTGACTAATCAGTCAATCAGTCATGCCGGCAGCCACGCGCGGCGCGGGCTCCGACGGATGAGGCCGGCCTAGAGTAGTGGATTGATAACCGCAGCGCGTCATGGCCGGTCCCGGTCTTCCCAGCTGTCTGCCTTTATCAGCGTTGGATATGTACCGGTCGAGGGTGGACAGACGGACATCAAGTGATGTCAAGCTGTCGATGGGATGTCTGCAGCAGATTCACTGATAGTTGGGAGAATGATAAAAAGCTGGGCGTATTTGCATCCGCATCAAGACTGAATGCCAAAGTCAGAATGTCGCGAAAGCTATTGTTCGGGTTTCATTGTTCAGATATTATATATGCAGGACAGACCAGACACCAAGGCTACCAGGATGACGGCCCAAGAATCCCCCCACAATGGCCATCGAATCCATGCCTACACAACGCGCCGTCGAGCTCATCCTTCCGCCGTCAGAGACGAGGCTTCACCGATGGTTGACCTTGCCGAACGGGCTGGAGGTCGTCGTCGTGAGCGATGCGCAATGTGACAAGGCGAGCGCGGCGATGGATGTTGCTGTAGGGCATGCGCAGGATCCCGTTGGACTGGAAGGGTGCGCGCATTTCTGGTGAGTGGTACGGAAGAGGGGGAAGCCTGGAGAGCGGAACCATTTTTCTGAAACGCCGCGAGCAGGCTCGTTTCAGCCTGAAACGTCAAGTGAAGCTGATCCTCTTCCCCGTCCTCGCCTAGTGAACACCTCCTCTTCCTCGGGACGACAAAGTATCCGCAAGAAAGCGAATATGCGGCGTATCTGTCTGCGAATGGTGGCGCTTCAAATGCCTATACGGGATTGTGCAATACCAATGTAAGCTCGATTCGATTCGATTCGATTCGATTCGGTTCACGTCGAGCATGTGTTGACGCCCTTTCAGTACCGGTTCCAAGTCGCCCCGGGAGCACTACTCGGCGCGCTCGACCGCTTTGCAAGCTTCTTCACTGAACCCCTGTTTGACGCATCCTGTACCGAACGCGAAGTCAACGCCGTCCACTCGGAACACGCAAAGAACCTCCAGTCGGATATCTGGCGATTTTTTCAGTTGGAGAAACACTTGTCGGCGCCCGCGCATCCGTATAGCAAGTTTGGGACGGGCACGAGGGAGACGCTGTGGGACCGGCCGCGGCGCGAGGGGAGGGATCCGAGGCGCGAGTTGATCGCGTGGTGGGAGAGGGAGTATTGTGCAAAGAGGATGAAGTTGGTCGTGCTGGGCAGGGAAGGGCTGGACACGCTTGAGAGTTGGGTGAGGGAGAGGTTCGCGGCTGTGCCTGTTAGGACCGAGGGAGACGCGAGGTTGGTCTATAGCGAGCGCGTGTTGCAAGAGGAGCAGATGGGGGTGAGCTTTGCGTCGCTATTCTCAAGTCTCTCGTCTGACATCCTTGCAGAACATCATCTTTGCGGAACCCGTCATGGATGTCCGAGGGCTTGAAATCACGTTTGCGTTTCCGGATCAAGCCGAGTTATATGCTACAAAGGTCAGCACCCCTTCTCTTGTTCCCAACATGGCTGACTGACGGGTACAACAGCCCGGTCTGTATCTGTCGCATTTCCTCGGACACGGGGGACGTGGATCGGCACTGTCGTATCTCAAACGCCGAGGATGGGTAAACTCGCTCCGCGCCGGGTTCCAGAGCGGTACGAATGGGTTTGATCTGTTCAAGATCACGTCAGATCTCACGGTTGACGGCCTGGGTGAGTCAGAGTGCGGAGGAAACGGTCCTTTCTGACGTCTGTTCAGCCAACTATCAACAGGTCATCGCGACTATCTACCGGTACATCGCTCTACTTCGTTCGCAACCGCCCCAGGAATACGTCTTTGACGACATCAAAGCGCTCTCCGAGATCGGATTCCGCTTTATCGAGCCCGCCCGAGGATCGGCTTACACTTCGGAACTCGCCAAGAAGATGCAGCAGCCCGTGCCGAGGGAAAAGGTCGTCTCGTCACAATGGCTCGTCGAGAGATTTGATGCCGAGGCGATCAAGGAAGCGCTGCAGTTGTTGGATATCGGGAGGGGGAATGTTGCCGTTACGGCAAAGGTCATGCCGCCCGGAGTGGGACCGCTGGATCAGGCTGAGCCGTTCTATGGAACGCGATATAGGAGGGACAAGTTGCCCGTGCAGATTGTCGCTGCTGTGAGTCGCCTGGACTGCGGTTGCGTTGCGCTGCTGATCCGACTGCCCAGGCTCAAGCGGAAACACCGATTCTCGAGCTATTCTTGACCGGGCCTAACGCATTTATTCCCAAAGACTTGCACGTAGAGAAGATGGACGTTGACGAGGTGGGCCGCACGGTATCTGGATGTTGAAACTGCCCGCTGATCCGTACCCTTTCAGCCTCAATTGCGACCTTCTCTCTTGAAGGATACCCCCGCATCTCGGCTATGGCATAAAAAGGACGACACGTTCTGGGTACCCAGGGCAAATGCATACATCGCGCTCAATTCGTGAGTGGTTTCATCCTTCAATGCACATCCGCTAACAATTCTCGTAGGCCCATACTCAACGCAAGTGCCAAACAAGCGACGGTCTTTCGCATGTTCTGCGATCTCTTTTCAGACTCGATAGCCGAAGAGCTATATGATATCGAGCTGGCGGGGCTGCAGTTCTCAGTCGAAGCAACCAACACCGCCCTAGTCGTCAAGGTCACGGGATATAACGACAAGCTCCCCGTGTTGACAACGAAAATGCTCGGAGAGTTGAGAGACTTTAGTCCTACCGCCGAGAGATTCGCGAGCGTCAAAGACCAGGTAGGCCGCTCCCTGACTACGCATGGGCTATCGCTCACCTTCGGCATTCCCAGCTGGCTCGCACTTGGATCAGCACTCAATCCCAAGAGCCTTACATCCTGGCGGCCTACTTTGCCGAGTATGCGCTGTCGGAACGGGCGTTCACCCCTTTGGAGAAACTTGCGGAATTGCAGAGTAAGCTAATGGGATAAGGTGTCTCTTCCGGACTGATCGGTTGCTCACAGAACTCGAATTGAATGACGCGTGGGAGTTTGCCCACCAATTGTTTTCGGCCTTCTCGGTCGAAACTCTCATACATGGCAATTTAGCCGCCAAGGTGAGCTTACAATGTCATTCGGTTGCTCCTGCTAACGATATGTTATAGAATGCTGTATCGCTGCAAGAGGAAATCGAGCGAGTACTGCGCACGAGTATGAGCCGAGACGTAGATACTCCCCTCGAACGCAACCTGCTTTTGCCGTCAGGTATGCCGCAGGTAAAAGTTGTTCCAACCATGACTTACCTTCTGTGCAGGCACAGAGCATGTCTGGCACATCAAGGTCCCAAATCCCAACAATGTAAACTCTGCTTGCGAATATTATTGCGAAGTGGGCGATGTCGAGGACGACAATCTGCGATGCCGACTCGCACTTTTTGCCCAGATCGCTGCGACGTCCGTCTTCAGCGTACTACGAACCAAGGAACAGCTCGGCTATTCGGTGTTCAGCGGACCTAGAACTGGTACAGGGTCGATGGGTTTCCACATCCTTCTTCAAGGCGAAAAGTCTGCCGAACTCGTCGAAACCCGGATCGAGGCCTTTTTCGACTCTCTGCGAGGCGTCTTAGACGACATGACGGATGATCAGTTCGAGACTGTGCGCAGCGGGTTGATCAACAAGCAGATGGAAAAGCCAAAAAACCTTCAGCGAGAGACATTGCGGTACTGGAATCACATTCGAGACGGATACTACGACTTTGACAGGCGTAAGTGATTGGCACACACCCAATAATCGTTGGCTCATGGTCTATTCTACGTAGGCTATCGGGACGCGGCCATCTTGAAGCGGATCTCAAAGGCAGAGATCGTCGAGCTGTTCATGCAATACATCCACCCTTCCTCGCCATCACGCAAGAAGCTGTCTGTTCATCTCGATTCCCAATACCAGGGTGTCAAGTTCGACCCGCAGCGAGCGATGCCAATGATCCAGGCATTCCTGATGAAAGATATTCCGGTTTCGCAACAAATTTTTTTTGCCCTCATGGCAACGCAACCTGGAGTGCCCGAGATTCAGGGATTTGCTAGAGAATGTCTAGCGGAAGCAACAACGCTATCCCCAACGGACAGGGCGGACTTGGAGGCGATGATAGATGCCCTCGGCGGGATGGTGTCATCGGACGGGGAAGACGCTGCGGCGAGAGCCAGGGACACGAACAAGGTGATCGTCAACATCCAGGCATTCAAATCGAGTCTCGAGCTCTCATCAACCCCACGTGTACCCGCGTAACAGTGCGACAGCTTGTATTCTTTATACTGAAGCTCGTCTATGACAGAAAAGTCAGATTACTCTCTGGCGCACTCTAACATGCTCTATTTTCCCCACTGAAGTCCTTCGGAGCCCAATCGTGAAGCACGCGGATAATTTACTTGACTCGCTTTGTTTCTTTTGCGATAGCGAATTTTACGGCAAGTTCGACGTCGTCAACGATCGCTGTAGGCTTGTGCTTTGGCTCTCCAGTCCGGTAGACACCGGTTCGAAGAAGGACCGAATTCCATCCATGGCGGTTGGCGCCTATATACCGGGAAACAGTTAGCATGGGAAAAGGCATCAGTTCTGTCTTTACTTGCCAGCGATATCTGTGGAGACAAACCCATGTCGAGATTAGTATGAATTGGAGTTACAGCGAACAAAATCACGCACCTGACTCGGGGTTGTCTGATCGGCGAACACATTCACGTCAATTCCTGTTGCCGAACCAGATCTATTCACTCACCTCCAATCATATACCTAATCGCAAAACGTACCGTCAGTCAGAGCGATTCGCAAGCGAGAGATGAACACTTACACAGACGGCTTCGCGCTCCCGGCCAGCTCTCCTCCTCGACCGATTTCGTGAAGATGTTTCATAATCATCGACTGGGCCAAGTCATAGGTGATTGCATGGGGCTTTCCATATTGGATGTATTGGAGGTCTAGACCTGTTGTTGCCTGGCCAAACGGATCGACTTGAGCATGAATCGCCTGACCGATGAAGGTCTATAACCAACCTTGTAAATTTGCTCCGTTGCCAAGCGGAACGCGCCCTGTCCGAATCGCGGAAGAGGGTAATCGCTGCAAGCAAACCTTTCAGCGTCCAAACCTCGAGGATACCGATGTCCCAAACGCACCTTTGCCATTCCAGATCAGGGTTGGAAAAGATCAAGGGCATCGAATTCTCGCCCTCGGGACGCCCGGCAGTATCTCGGCCTTTAACCATCGAGTCCATCTCTTCCTTGCCCTGACGTCGAGTTCCGAAGACGCCGTCTTGAGATCCGAGCAGCTCACAAATCAGCGTGATGTCTCTGCCCCAGTCGTGGCTGTCATGGGCAACGATGATGGCAGAGATGTGAGTTTTGGAAAAATCGTTTGGCTGAAATGAGGGATTAGCGTCGCTGGTTTCGATGTGTAAGCTAGAGTCTTACGATAATATACTCGTAATCTGATTGAGCCAAGTCCGTCTTTGGCCAGATATTTCTTTTCCACGCGATGACGTCTTGTGCGATCCAGGCCTTGTTGATGCCGTACCTAGATGAGGCGGTGCGTCGGCACAATTTACGAAGCGTCAGGAGAACGCACTTACGATTGGGCTACTCGTCGGCACTCATCACGCCGACCTCCCAGGACCAAGACATCTTTGTCGGCGTATTGACTCGCGACATTCTTTAACGGCGTATGTGATTGTATGAGCTGGTTGGCGGTGAGCTGATAGGTGAACCAGTCGGAGGGGCAGATGGTCAGTAAAGCAAAGCCTATCAGGTAGCGCTCTGACGCACTTCGTGGCCCAGCTCTGCGCTGAGACGCTGCCTTCTCTCCTCGTCTGGCACTCCTCCACCGTTTGTGATGAGGACATACGGTATGGGACTGAATCCACAAGTCAGTTCTGGTCACTGGTGCCATAAGTCAAGCACCCACGTCTTCCACTTGTTGTTTCCAGCTAGGATATCCAGCGCACGTTTGGCTTGAGGTAACACGTTTGGCCCCTGTTTCAACACGCCATCCTGCAGATTTCGCAGGGCATTTCAGAAAGGTCCGCGAGGTAGGCAATTGGACGCACGATGTCAAAAGCGAATGCCAGAGAGGAGGGAAAGTCGTCCTGAGAGAGCGCTATGAATGGTCATCGGTTCTCGGCTCAGCAAGTCAACTTTGAGGAGATGTCGAAAATGACTCACTATTCAAGTACCTCCTCCCACTAATGAACGGAGCGCGGCCAACGCTAAAAGCAAGAGTGGTGTGCAGAGCGGGGCGGCAGGCAAGCATGATGATGATCGTATCAGTCACAAGGGGTTCGTTGCATGTACTGTTCACTTTCATCAGTCCGGCTTGGTCGACCTTCAAACCGATCGCGCTCACGGTCCGGCGATAACCGATCACCATGATGAACGCATAATTGAATGAATGCTTGTACAAGATGACTTCAAGTCAGATACATGTCGGGTTTACAAGCTATAGCGTCCATAACCCCATGTACACGGGTCGAGGGTTATCGAATGGGTACCTGAAGCCACGTCGTTTGGCTGTCGAGAGAAGAATGCGAAAAAGAGAGTGCGTTGAACCTGATGCTCCCGAGTAGGTGTTTCGAGTCGCGAGAGTGGCATGCGGTGATGTAGACGCCTATGTCGGAGACGGAGTGTTCGTATTTGGTATCTTGTGGGTGGAAACAGTCGACACGAGCGGATATCCTGCACCTGCGCGCGTAGACGATGTGTCCACGCCTGATCCTGAGTTGCGATTACAAAGCCAAGACGCCGAGAGCCAAACCTGCGACGACCCCGACGAGAGCCTTGGCTCCATGAGGGGCAATCGCGAGGGCTCCGCTAGTCGCGCCGGCAGACTGAACGGTTCCCGTCGTGGCGACGGATCGAGTTGCGGTCGAAACCTGCGCGGAAGAGCCGCTCGAGGCAGCTCCCCTGGCTGCAGAGGTAGCAGCAACTTGAGCACCGCTTGCGGTCTGGGTAACAACGACGGCGGAGTCAGAACCTGCCGCGTTCGACGAGGTTTCTGCTCCAGCAGCGACAGCCGTTGCGGTAGCCGTGACTACGGCAACACCACTGTTGCCATTCGAATCCGAGGTCGTAATAGTCAGAACGTTGCCGAGAGCCGATGAAGACGGGTTCGCGACGGGCGGGTTCGACGTGACCGTCATCGTAAGCACACCACCGTTTGCGTCAGTTGTGGTGGATGTCGCAACGTTCGATTGGGTCGATCGAGTCGAGGAAGGCGTGGATGATGACGCAGGCGTCGAAGACGAGCTAGAACGGGTTGACGAAAGGTGATCCGGGGAATAGGGGTAAAATGAAATCCAGCCGGAAGATAGGAGCAGAACGCGAATCGGAATGATAATGCATGCAGGAACGGGAAAGGAGGAAGCATGTCAACGACGTCGGACTTGACAGCCAAGAATCGGCTGATATAGAGTAAAAAGCTGACCTTTGAACCGAAACAGAGGAGACGGCCGCGGACGAGGATAGCGTCGACGAGGATGAAGGAGTTGACGAGGATGACGTCGAGGAAGAAGACGAGGAAGTCGCAGCAGGAGCGGGAGAGCTAGACGTGAGTGCGTGTCATACAAAAAGCAGAGCCACACAAACACAAAAGACAAGCAGTCGCGCAGTTTAGCAAAACCTCGTCGCATCGGCAACGGTTATGGAGAGCCAGGGGAACGGAGGGACGTGATAACGTTCTTCCGTCTCTGACGTGAGCTTGAGATCGCCAGGATCTGACGATCAGCTCCGCATTTTCCCGCCGCATCCGCTTCTCCTTCTGAACATCTGCCTCGCCGTGACCTTTCGCATCTCCTGCAATCCAGACACTGTCACGTCTCAAACACTTCCAGTCCCGGTGCACGTCCAACTTCGATGCTCCTCAGTATGGCCGCGCGAACTCACCTCGATGATTGTGCCGGCGCGGAAGAAGACGGCTGCTGAGCCGAAGAAGTCTGCGCAGCGGCGGCGACAGAGGTGGATGATTGCTGCTGTTCGGACTGCGTGGTCGATGCTGGTGCTGCGCTTGACGAGGTGCTTGACGGCGCGGCAGACGAGGAGGATGACGATGACGATGCAGAGGAACCCGCCAAGCAACTCGAGTCCGAGCTATCCTGGACATAGATGTTTTGAACGTATCCGACTTGTCCTTGGGCATCGGTGACGAGGAAGAACATGCCGGTGCCTTGCTTCTGGGTGACCTTCCAGTTGTAGGACGCGTCCGAGAGCGAGGAATGAGTCTCGAGACGCGTGGTGGGGATGTAGAAGCCTCCAGTGGAGATTTCGAGCGTGTACGGAGACTGTCGTGATGGATGAGAACGAGTTGCGTGATTTTGATGCGTTAAGCAGAGCTCACCTGTCCGCCCGTCCATGAGATGGTGCTCTCTGCGCACTGGACGAGGTTGTCTGCTTGAACGGTCACATTGGAGATTGGCGCTCCGGCGAGGATGTTGAGATCCTGTCGTGCTGCGAGATCGATCACGGCGGCGTACGACGAGGCCGCGAGCGAGAGCGGAAAAAGGAGAGTTGCTGAGCGCATGCTGTTGTTGCGGTGTGGCAGTGTCGTTTGAGCGAACGAGGTGACTTCAAGTCGGTTAATAGATGGTTGTTATAAGTCTTAACAGGTTAGCAACTCAGCTCGCCATCAATAAAGCTATCAACCCGTGAACCCTCTTCATTAGCGCCTGTCACTAGCGCCTGATTCGTGGAGCAGCCGGAAGGGCGAGAAATCCGGATGGGGAAATGCGCAGGGCGGGGACAAGGCTAGAGCTGACTAGGCCGACGTTCGAGAGAGAGGGATAAGGAAAGGGCACCTTTGCCAACAGGGACGATGCGGCATGACCATAGAGGTCTCCTCCAAGGCATTTTCTCGTCGCTGTCACGTCTTTCCGACCGTGCTCTTTCGCCACTCTGAGCGACTCTGAGCGGCGTATTGGTTCGCATGCGGGGCGGAGTCAAGGCGACAAAGAGGTATGGCATGTCATTCGGAGAAGGCTGTGGAAGGGGAAAGGATCACCCGCGACCTCGAGATATCGGACGACGCGATTCCAATCTATTTATTGAATTTTATTGTTCCCGTTCGCCCGTTCCGTTTCCTCTTGAACCCCAAATTTCGTATGAAAATTTCGTGTGACGTCGTGTGCGCGTGTGCCTCACCAATCCTGTGCGAGGTATCCCTAGTTTGTGCCTCTGGAGCTGCCTCTAGCGGATCTCCCCAGCTATCACTCCCTTTCCCATCCATCGCGGCTTCACATCGCGCTGTGCATTCGGCGGCCGACTGGCCCCCTTCGCTTAAAAGTGAAACACGCAGCACTCGTCGACTTTTATAGCAAGAGAAGCGTTGGCAATCCTCGGAAAGCTCAAGGTCAAGGCGATACTCGTCAAGATGGATCCAGACAACCACCGCACATCCTCCATGGCCACGGGTCCGCGAAGGGCAGATCCCCCGAGGCGGCTCGACCTCGATCTGGGTAATCCCCTCGCCGGTCCTGCAACCCGGGATCTCGCGCAGAGGGCGGCGGACACGAGTTACGACAGCGACGAGGTGAGTCGAGGCAATGTTAGTTGGATAGTCTAGCTGATGAGACGCGCGCAGCACGAAACTCCCGAAGAAAGGACACCGATGCATCCCAATTTCCAGACTGCAGGCGGCGATTTCATCTCATCAGGCCCTCAACCGGGACACGCAACTCGGTATGATTCCGCGCCTTCCTATACTCTGACTGTTCACCACTGACTTGGGCGTTGCAGACCCTCTGTCGACGAGCACAATGCGGCGTCGAGGTATCTTCCGACCATGCCTTCTGCCTCGACTCTTCATGCATCGGGTCCGCTCGACACAGGCCATACCACGGAATCCGACGCCCTCGCTCGGGCACAGACCAACTTTTCGGCTCACTCTCGAACACCGCTGAACGAACCCGCGCCTGGATTCCCCGGTGTTGACGAGAATGGGAGGATCCGAGCGACGGATTACGCGACGCCGAACGCGAGTGGGACCGCCACACCCGAGAGGTCCGCCAGAGCTCAGCATGTGCACTATCCGCCTTCGGTCGACCCCGCGCAGTATTATACCACGGTGCCTTTGGATGGACAGGACGCTGCGGGGTACAACGCGCATATGGACGAGAAGAATGGGACGACGGGAAGCGGATCGAGTGGCAAGAAGAGAGGCGTCCTGTTTGGCGGTGCGAAACGCTGGAGTCAAGGAGGGCAAAAGGACGTCGAGCTTGGTGAGTTTATTCAAACCGGTGTGACCTCTGGACTAATCTTAGGGTATTTTGACAGCCGGGGAAAAGCCTCCACACTTTCGACAAGCGTCATGGGATATGCTTCGGGGACGCGGATCACGGCCTTCATCCGTGATTGGCGGTTCTGGAGCTAACACGCCCGCTGGAGGAAGGAGCGGGAGCGCTACACCTCGAGTGGAATGGGAAGGATTCGACTTCAACACGGCGAACTCGAGCGTCGAGCAGTTGCGGTTCGCTGAAGGTGATGTCGGGAAAAGTAAAGTGAGTTACGGTTTCAGATTTCGGTTTGTCACAAGGGGTCAAAGGGGTAGATAGCCACCAAAGGAGGCCGGTAGAAAGGGAAACAGCGGCAATCGTCCCCGGCGGAACAGCTTGACTTCATAAGCGCTGCATCGGTGTAGATCTATGGCGAAATTTTGCGGAAACTCGTGTTCCGCATCTCGCTGCCTGAGCCAGTACACTGTCTCTGCAGAGCTCGAGGGTGGGATACGGGTTTCTGGGTCAAGATGTCGTCCGAGGAAAAGAGAATTGGGTTCGGCTCTGGCTGCGAACGAGGTTCCGGTCACGTACCTCCTCCGATGCCGATGTCAGCCTCGACCTCGTCGGAATCACTCGCGAGCAGGGGTGATCTGATCGACGAGCGATCGCGTCGCAGGAATGCACGATTCACATCGCACGGAAATGGGAGCTTTGTGTGCGAGGTTGATGCGCGCTCTGGAACTGTCGGTTCCGCTTCTGCATCGTCGATATGCATGTCTTTACGATTAGCTGTACTGACGCCTCTTTGCTCTAGTTCGCCAGGACCTACTATTACCTCTTGTCAAAGTCGATCATCACCCGTTGGTTCCTGTACATCTTTCCCGTTTTGGTCGTGAGTTTTCCATCCTGTCGCCCAAGCCAGAGTCTTTGTCTTACACTCGCCATGCCTGTAGTTGCTATGGATCCCCGGTATCGTCTGGCTCGCTGGCGTCCGAGACGCTCGTGTTTGGGGCGTAAATCTCGTAAGTTGCGTTTCTCAAGGTTCATCCCATTTCACTGACCACCGCTGGCACAGCTCTACTGGTCAATCTGGCTCACGATTGTATGGGCCGGTTGGTGGGCAGCATTGGCTGCTGCCATGATGCTACCTCACATTGTGCGGGCCACGTTTGGAACCGTCGTCCCCGCATCCAGAGCCTACGTCGATATCTTGACCGCCTTGACGAGGAACGTTGCTTTTGTGGCGTGGTCCTTTGCAATCTGGGTATCTTTCCAGCCATTGCTGTGAGTAATAGCACATATCGCCGCGTGCGGGACTGACGTCGATCATTCAGGAAAAACACCTTTGTCGGCGATACCTCCTCGACCTCGTACTCTGATTTGAACGTCTTTCAACGACTCATCTTTGGGCTCTTCATCGTGTCGCTCATCACTGGCGGTGAAAAGATCGTCATCCAGTTGATTGCTGTGCGATTCCACCAGGACTCGTACGAGGATCGAATTCGAGAACAAAAGCTCAACATCAAATCGCTGGTTACTCTATACATCAACAGTCACGATATTCCGGGCCGCACCGATACCATGACCGAGGCCACCTTCGCCAAAGAGAAGAGGGATCCGCGGCGGGCCTTGAAGAAGGCTCTCAAAGGGTTGAAGAATGCGGCGCAAACTACTACCACGTGGGTGAATCATCGCAGACACAGTCTTTGCGCAGCTGACATCTGATGGCTATAGCGCTCTTGGAAACGTGGCGACCGAGATCTCTGGCCAGTCTGTTCTACAGACTAATTCACCGCACAACCGTGTCAACACCGCTTTAGGATCTGCCCAGAAGTCCAAGATGGTGAGTTACGTCCCAGTAGATGAGTCGGGCCTATGCTAATCCCGTACTTGTAGCTCGCCCGGCGTTTGTACTATTCGTTTAAGAAAGAGGGTGTCGACTTTGTTACCATCGGTGATATCGCACGATAGTGAGTTCTCTCAGTCGTCAAGCCGGCCGCTATTCACCAATCTCCCTCCTACAGCTTCCCCGACCGAGATTCC
The DNA here is from genome assembly GCA_001599735.1 of Naganishia albida. Lineage (NCBI taxonomy): Eukaryota > Fungi > Basidiomycota > Tremellomycetes > Filobasidiales > Filobasidiaceae > Naganishia > Naganishia albida. The sequence goes on from BCHV01000008.1 coordinate 465,242, forward strand.
GCTATGGTCGCGTTCTCCATCTTCGATCGAGACGATAATGGCGATGCTACACGGGACGAGTTCGAGATGGCAACCATGCAGCTTCATCGAGAAAAGCTTGCATTGGAAGCTTCGATGCGCGATCTCGACGGCGCCGTTCGACGACTTGACGATATCCTGATGGTCATCGTATTCGTCATCGCCTGTCTGATTTTCGCCACCATGTTGAGCAGCAAGATCTCTACCTTTGTACGTAACCTGAACCACTGCCACGTGTAAGGACTCACCCAGTTGTCTCTCAGGTCACCTCTGCTAGTTCCTTCATTCTCGGTCTCTCCTGGCTGATCGGTACGACTATGCAAGAGATCCTCGGCGCGAGCATCTTCCTTTTCGTTAAGCACCCCTTCGACGTCGGAGACCGAGTAGACATCGACGGGCAGTCGTACACGGTAGCCAACATGGCGCTTATGAGCACCTCATTCCGACGCGTCGATGGTACCTATGTCTGGATCGGAAACGACATCCTGCGTTCAAAGGTCATCTCTAACATTCGTCGATCTGGCCCCATCTCGGAAACGATCGCCTTCGAAGTTGATTTCGCTACCGACTTCAAGAAGTTGCAGGAACTCCGTGACAAGATGCTTCACTTCTTGAACATCGAGAAGAGAGACTACAACCCCGTGTTCGATGTCGTTGTCGACGATTTCCCTGCGCAAGGAAAACTGGTGTTGAAAGCCGACATCAAGTACAAGAGCAACTGGCAAGAAGGCGCCCTCAAGGTTCAACGTCGAAACAAGTGGATCTGTGCACTCAAGGAGTCATTGAGGGACTGCGCCATCTTTGGCCCTGGCGACAATGGCAACCCATCGCCAGCGCCCCCGGATCCAGTTCGATACATGCAGGTCCCGTTTGAGCCTCTTGCCGGAGGGGATTCTGAAGAAAGCAGGATCGAGTCGCCCCCTCCCGACTTTCTTTCAGCCACCCAGGGAGGTCGAGCAGGAGCGTCCTTGATGGATCCGGAACAAGTCTTGCGTGATACCAGTACCGGTAAGCCGTCTTGCACTCGTGATCGGAAACCGCCCTCATGTTGGTTTACTTGCCTCTTCCTTTCCCAGACATCTACGACGATCACGTCGACGTAAGTAGCCGACTGAAGCGATGGCGGCAAGACTGGATTGCTGACTTGCGCCTCTTGTACAGTTGCGGGACACTCCCCCTAGAACCGCTGCTCATGCCGGTACAGGATCCTCGCCCTTGCGGCAACGACCGGTGCATGCTCGTGTACCTGGTGAGGAAATAGAGATGGCCGCGACGCGACAACACCGCTAGGCCGCTCTTCAACTGAACGAGAAGGAGACGAGATATTATGAACCAAGATGACGACCTAGACATGAACAGCAAGCCTGTGGCTTCGCTATAACGACCACGGAATATAGCCCTTTCGCATGTAGACCATTATAGAATGCTCGCTTCAGCTTTTGCTAACCGGGTTTTGTCGCAAGACCGTGTATGATCAGGTCGCATTTCCCTATATGCAAATTCCAGTTTCATCCAGGAAATGCAAATTCCAGTTTCATCCATCGACTCAGCTTTATTTTCTGGTCTCTGGCCAAAAGGCGAATCGGCAATGGGCACTTAGAACACTGATCAGTATTTGAGTGCCCATCGATTGTGCGGCCTGGGAAATGAGTTACTTGCAGATACCTTCGGACAAGCTGTATGCGAGACAGCCACGAGAGGTGGACGTAGACACAGTCGGAGCTGGGCGGGGTAATCCTCTTTTCCAGCTGGCCTGTTCCGGCGCAAAGTGGACGGATGGCCACAGCATGCACACATCATCCTGAGAGACATCGCATCAGTCGATGCAATCTGTCCAATGCACTACCTCGGGGCTTTCGCTCGACCCGTCTGCCGCGAAAATACCTTATGCCTATACTGGTGGAATGGGTTCAACGACGAGTTGCCGAGAGTAGACGGCGTATTGTTTTTTGTGACAGGATCATCAGCGAGAAAGCGAGAAGCCGCACACCGCTAATATCGCCCCAAATATGAGAGTCACTGATCGCCTTGGCAAATACAGTGTATGGGATGAGATGCCAATGCGACTATTGACGACAGGAAAAAATTTCACATGGGCGATAAAATCATCATGTTCAGCACAATCACATCTGTAGTACGGCGAGATAAATGCAAGTGGAAGGATAGCGAGTGGAGTAATCAAAGATAGGTGTTCCCAGCGCGCATGATAACTTACCAGCTTGCACCGACCTGCTCGCCAACTTACGTATGCTTGTGTCACCGTGCGTGTATTTGCGAATACTTGCGCGAACTCACCTATTTTCTTCGCGCGTGCCTGGGAAAACGAGGACAGCGTGCTAGCTAAATCAGCATTCAGAAGGGAAACCAGACCCATACTTGTCAACTAGACATGACCTCCATTTCACCTTTCGATATGACCTCATTTCTGAAGCATCCCTTCTTCGCAAGACATTTCTACAGGACTATCTACCCTTGGCTACTCGCATTAGATCAACGAAATTTCGCAAGTCGATTGCATTCAGACCCCCGTGTGCAGTATCGCTTTCAACGGCAAAACCTGCTCTTCGACGAATCGAGTCTAGGTGCCCGCGACACTGATTGACAGCTGAAGTCAACCGGGCCACCGTGATGAATGTGACAGGATGTTCACAAGTTCGCTCAGTCCGGCAGCGCAATGTTCGTTCTGCATATATCAACATCGAATTCGGCAGTCACAAGGCCTTTTGTCTCGGGAAGCAGAAGAATGTTCGGTGAATGATACAGGAAGCTTGCTCAAAAGAGAACGTTCCGGAATCGAGCTTGAGCGACTGTCGATAGGTGTATTAACAGGCTTAAGCTAGTGGACCGAAGGGAGCGTTGATGATATCGCGGCAATGATAATGACTTGACTTGACAAGATGGTGGATTGCTAAGAGAACATTAGAGACACTTACTTGACGTGTCCGCTGAGTGATGGAGAAACGCGGTAGAACTTTGTTTGACCGTCTGCCTGCAAACCAGCGACGCTGCCGTCTCCATGAGGCGTCCATTGATGAAGTTGTGGAAAGGGCTGGAGAAGGTAATGATGATCGAAGCAGATTGAACATTCATAGTCCTCACGTGTCTTGCAGCATCAACCTCTCCGGTGTATGAAGTTTTCGGTTCTTTCGCGTTACAAGTGAAAAGACTCTCCTCGATCAAACGAAGCGCATCCGCGTCTCTCTGACCAGTATACCGAAAGATCAGTATTGTGCAGAGAGACAATGGAGACAATATTCTGCCCTGGGTTGTAAGACGTCATCACTGTGTTTGTTGCGTCTTCACAACCCACGAAATGATGTTGTCAATCTCTGTTGTTCGCGCCAAAATTCTGGGAGGGGAAGAACGCCAAAGCCCTTTTTCAAGGACCGACCTTCTCAGGTTCACTCTGTCTGATCCACAGCTCAGAGTACATTGTGGTCGCTTTGCCTTTGTTAATAGGGCCGACTTATCTTCCGATATCTCGGCGAGCTATGCCAGGCGCCGCAGTACATAGCATGCCCCTTTATGACATTTTGTTTACGACGACCGAAAAACCGCCAATCGCTGTCCTTGATGTTCCTCTTTGTACTTTATCGCATCCTCGCCTCTCTTGAGTCATAGGTCCCGGCGGGTGATTGGTAGCTATATAAATCGGCTCGACCTTTGAATCCCCAGATATTGCGAAAACCGATCCGCGAAGCATGATAGCACAACGATACAAACGGCTAATCCGACAACTAATGGTATATCGCTTGTAGCATCGCATAGTGTTGCGAGTAAGATACCTCAGCAGAAGGGAAGGAAGCCTCTACCAATCTCGAGTATCATTGACCACCGCGAATGCAATGAGGCTGCATAGAAAAATTCAGCTTGAAAAGACGCAAAAGAAGCTATAGTTAGACCAAAAAGCTTCAGCAGGTTCTCCATTTTGGCGCAACGTCCCGGCAAGCGATATCTCGTGGCTCCAGTTCTCTATCCGCCCTTTCACATGTACGACTGGAATTCAGGACTGGTCATTCTGCATCTCTCAAATGTAGTCAAGTCAGTGGACGAAGTGCTAGCAGAGGCTTGATATCTTAACACTGCTGATTTTGCAGAGCAAGTCCTTACCGAAAGTTCATGCCATATGACGACCTGAAAAGAAAAGCTATCTTCGATAGGGTTTCAGCGCCTTGGCCTGAAACATCCTGCTGAGCCACGCAAGTTTGTGCAAATACAAGTAATTTGCCATCGGCATGAGCTTGCCGTGGCGAGTTCCAACTGAGGAAACGCAAAACGCGGGCAAGCAAACATTTGTCATGTTGGCTCGGACAAATACAGAAAGCAACAGCAGTATCATTATGCTACTATACTTCAAGAACGAGACCTATTCGATTTTCCATCTATAGTTCTTCTGCAGCGCTCGTTCCGTTAGGATCAGCGCATGATGACTGAGATCAAGTAGTACAGGATTCGGTAAGCAATTACGTCTACGGTACATAAAAATGATTCGCTACTGTTAACCAAAAGACTAGATGAGCGTCGAAGGGCTTCAGACTGGCGAGTCCACCGCCGTCATCACCTGACTTTTGCGAAGCGAGATCGACTTTTCCGGCTGCAAGACGTGCTATATGAGCTATGATCGATTGGTCTGGGCACGTTCGAGCTCGATCTGCCGAAACGATTGTTGCCGTTGAGAAAGATGCTGCGCAGTTTGTGGAATGAATCCGATCAGTTGCGATAGCCTAACGTTGTCGACCTGTAAAAATGCCTTACGGCAGAGTGGTGCTTTGGAATCGATCAACAAGGTGGTATATCACGTTGACATGGGTCTACAACTTTCGGTTCAAGCAGTAAAAAGGTTGATGAGAAAGTCCAGAGAAGAGGTGTCCGGTCCAACGAGATAGGAATGATCAGCTATGTCCTGGTAGTGATACTGTAACACGTGGTCGAGCATGACATATTCATTGCTAACAGTATGAGCGTTGACTTTTCCTCCAGATTGTCTCGCCATCCTCGCCTTTACTTGTTGTTTCTTCGTCGTCTCTCTTGTCGTCTCGCTTTCGCCTTTCATTCCCTATCTTACTTTCGCCTGATACATATAGCTGGCCTTGATCGCAGATTGCGGATTCATGTGGACTTCATATCTGACTCAAATCCAAAGCATCCCGTCTCCGCAAGTCATCTTCAGGACTAGCAACGTCTGGCTCTTCCACTAAGAATTCCGATACTTCGTACGTCGATTGCGCTCAAAATCAACGCATACAGAATCCCTTTCAACAACAAAACAGCAACACTTGCTCTTCGACAGATCAAGCTTAGGTGCTCGGGACAGTCATGTTATACTATGCCCTACAGTAGCACTACAGCCGTAGGACAAGTGACTATGCTGCGGCGCCCGATTGAGTGATGGAAATGAATTCTGGTCAAAGATATACCGGCGGGCATCCTCAGAGTACGATGAATTATGAGCCAAAGTGGAAGAGTTGTAGAACGAATACTATAGCACGAAAAAAATGCCAAAAACGGTCCAGGAAACGCTGCACGGTCCGTACTCATTGCAGATGCTCAGGGGACTCTCGAACGCCCATGACTTGAGAGGTTATCAGCCGGCCTGTCCAGCCATCTTCTTGAATAAGGTGCAAGTATCTATGAACCCTGCGCTACCATTGCGCAGTAATTGAACCGGTCATTTTTGCCTTTGTCTTTCTTTTTGAAGTACATCTCATCTCAATCAGCCTACGCCAAATCGCAGACGGTGTAGTCCTCAAAGTGGTCACTTGCCCGAGCAGTTTGCAGCTACACTCGTTGACATCAATTCGTACGGTCGTTCGATAGATATATCCACTGTTCCCTCGCGAGGATTGACCGGGTATCTAGGACTGAACGATTCGAGCCGATTCGACGTCCCTAAGGCAATAGAATCGGTAGCCAGGTGGTCGAGACTGCCCGCGCCCCCCGAGTCTTCCGGGGCATATTCTGATCAAATTGTGTGGATATGCTGATCATGATTTAACGTCTGAGCCAGAACAGAACCTCCTCACTGCAACAGACGCAATCATTCAGTATTGCGTCGGTCATCGGTGGCCGAACACTGGTGCGCACCACAAACACGACCCGCGCTCGTTTTCGAGAGAACAGCGATTTCAAAGTACATAAATGGCCAATACAATCCGGTGATTATGATAAAGATTCCCGCCACCAAATAACCTCATCCGGACGCGATAGACCGGGCTCCGATAGGAAGCACGGCAAACAGGAGTGAAAAAAGGCGCGACGAGCGCTTGTTCAGCATCCTCGCTCGAAGCAATCGGGCCCCGCCGTGCACACTCCGTAATCTCCTCTCTCGCGTGCGTTTACCCTCTAACTCGCGCAGTCTCCCACGCATTGTGCTCCCTCAGCTACCGCGACACCGCACAACCCATTCATTAGAACTCGAGGCGTCGTGCAGTTGTCCGAAGGAGGGGCAACTGGGGCAGACATGACTGCTTGTTGGACGATGTTCAGAACAGCACAATCGCGGTCGCTCAACTCGAGTCTGGAAGCGTTCATTGATGTTGGAGCGCTCGGCGGACCGGAGGGGGGCGTTGCGGTTAGCGTTGGGCATTGTACAAAGCGAACGTCGTCTACTTGTGGCGATGTTGCGGAGGATGTGTGGCTGTCTCTAGCCTTTTCCGTTCTCTCATCTCGAAGGCTTCGCTCCTGCTCCATATACACCACTGATCTTCCCCGCACAGCGACCGACCCGACATCACGCCACTCCCCCAGCCTCCGACTTCCCCTCGCCTTCCGAACATCCAACCTTAACGCCTGCGACCACTCGGAATGCTTCCACTCATGAATTCTTACTCACCATATCTTGTTCCCGCGTTCAGCAAGTCTATTCCTGGAGAGAGCGCCGCAAGCCCTAGGATCAATAACTCTTCGAGATCTCATCGTGCCGCACCGGGATCGAGAGAACAGAGGTGGGAGCGAGGCACGGGAGTCATGGGAAGAGTACCGCGCACCAGGAGTCGGTGCTCTGGGACGGTCACGTCATGGCCAGTGAGTACTTTGCACTGCGGAGGTCGGTCTGTGTGCGTGGCAGGGCCGAGATTGCATATAGATCTAGGTGAGTACGTCGTGCGCTGATCACGACGGGCAGCTGACACTTGGCATCGACAGATACACGAGGTAGCCAATGTGATACCACATGAACATCAATACGATTGCAGCGTTTTCAAATTCGGAAATTCATCTTCTTCATAGGAGCGCCGGAAGGCGTCCACTGCTGCACCTTAGCCGACGGCCTCTATCCCCGGCGAGCGGCAACGACGAGCACCGAGTCCTCAACGAGCTCCATCCCCTGCGCCACGAAGAACTTGGATCCCTTGGGTGGGGCGTTCCTCACGTCCGTCCGCAGTTCGGCCACGCCCGATATCTCTTGGATCTCACTCGGGAACTTGTTGGACTGACGGTTGATGAGCTCGGGGATGACCTCAAGGCCGCTTTGAATGAAATCGATTAGTGAGTATGATGAAACCTTGCGCGATACTGACTAGAACTTTACCGCCGTTACGGGGGGTTCCGCATTCTGCGGTCGAGGGGTCAGCTCGCAATTGCCCGTCAAAAGAAGATGGGGTTGACAACGAGTGCTGAATCCGTCGCCGGGTTGATGACGGCGTGGGTTTCCTTTGCTGGGTTACGGCCGAGGAGGTGAACGCCGCGGATCTGTCGGCTCGAGGTGAGTAAGGGCATATCAAATACCCAAACGCGTACCTCGCTCCGGACTTTCTATAGAGCTCAGCAATCCTTTCGCGCGATGCGATACGGTCGGACTAGGAAGGGCACGGTAAGCTCGCGGATCTCAAGGTGTGATAGGAGGGCGCCTACCATGACCAACTCGGGCAGGCTGTGGGGCCGCACTCGCCCATGCTCCTTGATGTGCTTGGTGAGTAAATCGATCGTCCTGTCTGAACGCTGACTTTCGATGACGATTTTGCTTGCAGTCTCTTCAAAGAACGCGCGACATTCCTCTGCGGTCGTGGCGGGCTCGGGTATCGGAAGATGGGCGGATGGAAGGGAAGAAGGCGACCAGGTCGTACTCTGGAGCGTCGGTAAGTCGATATATATTTCCAGAGCTGGAAGAGGTGAAGGCGGCGGGGTGGACTCCGCGGGCGATCAAGGCGCAGTCGTTTCGACGATGACTTGAGGTGAAAGCGTCAAGTCGAGCACCCGAAGTTGTTTGCGCGGGCGACCTGGGCGTTCAGCGTCGCAGCCCTTTCGTTGGTGGAACCGACCGGCGAGCCATTTTCGTCCACTTCCGCATCCTCCCTCTCCTTGTCCGCTCTCCCTTCCCCATCCATTCCCTCCCGGACCTCGTCACCCTCCTCTTCCCGCACTTGCCCCTCCTTCATCTCCGCACCCTCCTGAAACTTCCCTTCTGAGTCCGACTCCCCGTTTCCGCCCCCTTCCCCGTCACTCACGGCCACGTCCATTTCATTTAGAGCTTCCCTCCTGTCGTCAATCCTCGGGGTCGGCCTGACAGGCGGTGGCGCCATCAGCTCGTCGTAGGATACTCCGTCTGTAGCAAATTCGTAATATAGAGGTTTTCCAATCGATTCCGGCGTTGAATCCACCGGTCCGGATGCGGCGCTGGCAGCCGGAACTGGAGCTTTGGCGGCGCCGTCTTTTGCTGGTTTGCGTGATCGTTTTCGCTTCCTGACGGGCTGTTGGGAGGTGGCATTGGCGGTTTCGCCGCGAGGGGGCATGGGGGCGGAACCGGACTCGGCCGGACGGAATTCTGGTCGCGGCAACGGTGGAAGACCGAGTTGTTCGCGCTGGCGGTTCTTCTTCGTCCATTTACTGTAAAAGTTGTTTGATTTGCTACCCATGCTGGTCGGGGACAATGACGCTACAGATAGGTCTGCTCAGAAATGCCCAGTTCACCATGATCAGCCCGCGAAGCCGTTTGCTTCCGCAATGAGCGCTGTCGATCAAATGAGGTGTCCATCCCGACTACGCGCGTGAATTTGCGGGGTAGCCCGAGAGTAGCCATCAAGATGTGATGGTCTCTTCTCCTTGAGTAACCATCATGCCTGCTTGTGGAACTCGCAGAATAGCCCATCACATTGCCGGATGCACCGCTACACCTCGTATAGAAGCTGGTCATGCCATTCCGCTCTCTCCCACGCTCTTCTGAGGCCCCGCCAAACATTCAATTCTCCTCAAACCGTAGCAAGCACACGTTGTGACTCCGCGAAATTCGTTCGTGTGTCGTGTTCATTCTTGCCCTTTGCTACCGCCAATGCATCTCCCTTAGGTCTCTCTATCTCTCACGCCCCACGGACGAATCAAGACGCTACACGGACGAATCAAGACACCCCACGGACGAATTCAAGACCTGGAAATTGAGCTGGATAGCAGAAGCAGGATCAGGAGGAGGTGAGAGCGGTCATGGGCCAGACCAGGGTACGGGTGATACGGGAAGAGTGACCGGGGCTTGACTGTGAGTATGACTCGTGATGTGTGCTCTTGAACTTGTTCGTGGTCCTGGAGCATGCATGGGGAGATTCAGTGTGCGCGGAGAAGCGATGGGTGGATGGCATTGAGCCAGGGGGGCGCGTTGGGGCGTGAAGGATGGCACAACGTATGATACGGAAAGCGTCTGGTATCGGCGGAATGCGTGTCCGTTCGCGCGACTTATGCGGTGCACACGAGCGACAGTGGCGGAGGGGGACGGGATCTATGTGCGAGGGAACGTCGCTGTCTTGCAGAGGGGGAATGGACGTCCGCGGGAACCATAGGACGCATGCGGGGAGAACATTATCGCTGGGGAGACAAGGCTCGTCCAGGAAACGGCAAAGAAGAGGGAGACGTGCGGTGACTCGCGCCGCTGATGTGGTCAGGGACGTGATGGCAGCGACGCAAGGTGTGCTGCGTACGGTTCCTGCGATCGCGTGAAGACGCGTTGGAGCAGGGTACGAGAGGGCAGGGGACATGTGGCAAGAGTCTTTATGTGCAGCAGGTATGGGAGAGGGTGTGACGGTGGCCTCGCGCACATCGGCTAAACATTGGTGAGAGCAGATGTTGTGGGGAATGGGACGGTGAGGTGCATCGAGTAGAGTGTCCGCTGTGATACGAAGCGGGCTATCGATAATGTAAGCGTAAACTTTATGACCTGCAGGGCAGTACCCCGAATAAAGTACCCTATCGTCATACCGCAAGGCGTCAAACACAACCAGTCTCTCCCGAGCAGCAGCAAGTACTCGACGCCTTCCGCAAATCCTGGTAGGTACGCTATTGCTTTCAAATCTCGAAGTTCTCGTAACGAAGGCTGATCTCTGTTTCATGCTCTGCAACTCTGTCGACCGCTCGACACCTACCGTTGCGGAAAAGCACAACCCATCCGTCCCTCGCCGACCGTGATGGCAGGAACCTGGGTGCGGTTTGGATGCGAAGCAGAGGGAACGGCGGGGCGGAACATAGGGCGAATCTCGGAAGGTATGTCTCCCGCTGTCAAACGCCTCTCCGCGGTCAACTGATAAGCATGTGCAGGTTGGGGATAGGGTGCGCGTTGATTGCTCATACATGAAGGGCATGTTCTGCGTCGCTCCGAATCAGCGCGTCTCTGAAGCCAGTGCACGCCGTCTCACGGCTGTCCGCATTTCGCCCCGGACCTCGATGTGGCTGCGCGGAAGAAAGGGCCGCCTCTCCTATCGCCGGGGCGGCTTCTTAATGTGTTCAAGCATGGAGGATACCATCTAGAGCGTGCAGAGGTGCTGGCGCGCGGCGGCGGCGGCAAGGCCATCCCTTTTCGGGTGTCGTGAGAGCACCATGACTCGGAAGGGGGGAAACGCTCCATATCGTTCGGTCTCTGTGTAGTCTTTCATTGTTGTAACGCCCCGTGCATCTCGTATAGAAGGTGATCATGACGACTTCGACTTCGGAACCACTGCAGTCACAGCGGAAAGCGCCCCCATCAGGACCAAGAGCGATGATGTCGGCGCAGCAAGAGGTCGAGTTGGATCAGAAAACCAAGGATGATTTGCGAGATTGGGCCCGGGAGGCCTGGCAGGAGACGCGCAACCTTCCGTCATCCGTGGCCGTGGAGAGGCTCGTCCACGCCCTCCAGCAACGCGACAGGCTCATCGACCCCAAGTATCCCCTCAGCCAGCAGTGGACGACGAAGGCCGGGTGTCTAGCACTTGTCAAGTACGTCAAGGACGAGCTGGTTGCCACGGAGGAGATCTTGGCGCCCCTCATCGTTGCCCTCGATGCGAGACAGGGCTGTAGGGGATACGCCGCAGGAGACCGGGACACGTCGGAGTGGATCGTCGAGTTCAAGCTACGCAAGCCTTACACGACGGAGCGACAACGAATAGCGGCGGTCAGGGCGATCAGGGCCGGGTGGGGGAAAGGGTGGCACGAAGAGTTTGGCTGGGAGGAGAGGGTAGAGGAGAGGGGTGTCACGTTCCTGAAATCAATCCGAGCCTTGATGAATGTGGGGAAAGCCCATGCATGGGGGATCGAGAGATGCGCGAGGTCGGCGAAGGATTGGGCAAGATGTCGCGTCTTCTGGATAGACGGAGCACTTCGAAAGGAGTTTGCGGAAGGCATAACGCACGACGACGTGACGACCACGAAGCAGTACATCGAGCAAAGGGCTGGACGGAAGGCGGGGGGCCTCGATGATGCGTGGGTGATGGCGCAACGATAAATGTTCGAGGAGAAAATGAATCGATACAGGCAAAGGCAAACTGCATCTTCCCCTTCGGCCACGTCGTATACACCTCCCACGCGACCGGCCAGTCCATTCTCACCGCGAGAGTTCGTACCGCCAATCGACCTGTCTTCCGCGGTCCTGGCTCAAACGTCGAATGCGCCAGAGCGTGGTCCCCAGCTCGCGCCCTTAACCTCCCCCGACACTACGGAAAGCCTATCCACGCTGGCGGCTCAGCTGACCGTTCACGGAGGACCTGGGGGCTCGTCCTCGTCGCCGAACATCAACAATACCCAGCGTGAAGCCGACCATGAAACACACCAAGCGTCGCCTAGTCCGAGAGATGGTCAGGTGCTCCGGGAGGGCTCAACCGCAGATGGCGAGGAAGAAAGCGGGGTCAACCAGCGCGAAAGAAGGGATCGGTCTGCAAGGCCAGATGAACATGGGAAGGAGGCGGATCAGGGTGTTGCAGGGACGACGCCAAGCACAAGCGACCCGGAAGCTTCGTCGTTATGCGCAACGGACCTTGTCGTGGAGCGGGGTTAGGGGTTAGGCGGTTATGGGGTTCTGGGGTGCATGGATCCTACATATACAACAGGTAAAGGGAGACGATTTCGAATCCGCAAAGAAAATTTAAGGAAAAGTGAAAATTGAAGAAACTACAGACTATAGCAGATTCCAAGTGTAGTGTGACTTTTTGCGTCTACCAATAACCTTTAACTACCGGACAACTGCTACTCCGGCGTTGACGCCTTAGAGCACAAAGGTTTTGGTCCTAGCTCGGAGCAGAACCAAGGACAACTGGTTACACAAATACTTGAAGGCGGATGCCGACATCGCGTCTTGCCATGTTTTCAGGCACTTTGTCGTTGCCGCTTCCATCATTCCACCGACGGTGAACACCAGTGGACTGAAGGGCACATTGTTGGCCGGTAGTCGATTGACCTTCTTCGCCGCGACGGCATTCAGGAACTTAGTGATGAGAGCGTGACTCTTTTCTGCTGGCGAAGTTGGTTGTAAGGAGGGCAGAAGTCGAGTCTCGTTCGAGTCACGGGTGAATAGCGAAACGATGGTGACGTCGTACTCGTGGTTGGAGAGTCTGGAGTCGTTTGAGCCGGTTACTCTCATGTCGTTCCGGCGGTTGGTGGCACCGATACTGGGTTCCACCTCGACTCGCACACCTTGAATCCTGTTGAGCGATGAGGCGATTGCTCGCTTGACCTGTTCGTGTCGAGCAGTAATCCACCGCTTTCGTCCGACGCATACTTCTGCGTGTCTTGCGGAGTTTTCCGCCGAACACAGAGAGCAGACGGTGGTTGAGCCAGGGTGCAAGGTCCGCAGGTGGAGGCCGGCCGAGACTTCAAAGTCGGAGAGACGAAGGCCCTGGTAATAGGGGATTACCGAAAGCCACTTCCTTCCAAGCCCAGACGCCGATTCGATGATGGTTTTGGATTGTTGGGCGTCTAGAGTCGTAAGGAGAGTGTCCCGCTTTGCCTTGAACATTTCGGCGCAGCGTACCTTCCTGTGGAGCGATGGAGTCGGGATTGTCCGAGTCCGTTAGCTTTGGAGGCGACGGCGGGGGACCTAGCAACTGTTCCAGGAGGTGATCCGAAGTTTCGGCAGCAGCAGCAAATGCCAAAGGTGCACATTGTTCGTGAGACAGGAGACCGAGACCACCATCCCTTGCGGGCAAGGCCATGATGGCCTCGTCCAAGGCCGAAGTGTCGAGACCGACCTCTTCCCTAGAGCCTCGAATGCGTAGAGCCGCCCTCCAAATGGCTTGATCTAGTCTTTGCCAAAGCTCGACTAGATCATCTGAGACCAGGCACCTTTGCAAGTGTCGCAGGTCTTGCTGCATGCATTTGCTCAATACCAGCAAAGCATGTTGGTGGGGCAAGTCGACAAGCCTCTCCAGACGGGCTTCTTGCGCTTCGATTTTCTCGAGCAAGAAGTCGCGTCGAGTTTGTGATGGGCCGATTACCGATCCCAGCATCGCAAGGCCGGTATCCTTGATTTCCGCAACCGAGGTCGAGAATGACTTGGTGACGTTCAGTCGAAGGCTGAGTCGAGAGTCGCTGAAGAAGGTGACGACTTCTTGGAACGTGCCTCGAGACTTGCTGAGGATATAGACGTCGTCGAGGTACGATAGCACAACGGTTTCCGGACCGAGGTAAACCGCAAGGTCTTCCAAGGTCTTCCTTATTCCGATGGAGAACAAGAGAGGACCGAGCGGATCTCCCTGTCGAACACCTTGGGACGACTTCAAGACGTGTCTCTCACCGCCCTGCCCTGAGAGAACAAGTCGGGAAGACTCGTCATACGCCCATTTCGCCATTTTTTAGAGACCAGGCGAGAAGCGTTTAACTGCTTTCGCCAAGTCGCCCCGGTCCAGCGTATTGAAGGCGTTTTTAAAGTCGAGGGAGAGTACATGACTGTACTCTGGACCTTCGATAGTGCCGTCAACAGCGCGTTGAACAGCCCTAATCAAAGGCTCGACTCCTCCCTTTGTTCCGACGCCGAATTGTCCGGGAGACAGAAAGTCGGTTTTGAAGCTACCACGGATGATGGCCTTTGCACAGAGTCTGTACACAAGGTCTCCAACCGCAATAGGTTGTACACCGCCGTCGGGTTTGTCCAATGCGATGAGCCGGGAAGAAGTCAAAAACTTTCTTCCCGGAGCAGTTCCCGCGAGCATCATGCCGGCCAAAGTGGCGAGCATTCGCTTCACGGTCACCGATCGCATGGCTATCTTGAGSAGGCCGACGGTCCAACCTGATATTCCCGGGGCGGTGTCGGGCTTGAATGAATTCAAGGCCTCAACCATAGCTTCGGYACTCGGGGGCGAACAGCTGAAAGGTCCCGTGCCGGAGCCAAACGGATTCCGAGGACCAGTCGGATGCTTGGATTTGAGGCTCTCGATAACTTCGAGCGATGGCGGAGCGATAGAGGACTGGCCTCCGAGAATTCTTGCAGCGTTTCCGAGTCGGCCTTGCTCTACTTGCTTGATCGGAGAGGGTCCCGAACCAGAAGAATTGCTGCGATCCGGAGGAGGCGGGAAGGCCACATCCGGGCCCACCGACAGGCGATGCGACGCATTGTCGGACTGACCAGGAGCCAGACCGACCTTGGGCAAGCAGAGGAATTCTAACATCGCCTGGTCGGAATAAGGCTGAGCCAGGAACTTTGCGGCCGCCTTTTCCGAGGCTTTTTCGAAGGCGTTCCCGACATGGGGAGGCAGCTTCCGATAAGTCGGCGGCAGATTTGACAAAGCCAAGAAGGCGTCATCCATCGTGACGAAGCCGAAGTACTGAGTCATCGACGGTCGCCCAGATGCAGAAGGGACCGGAATCCGAGACGCAGGCGCAAGAGGTCTAGCCGGGGCAATTGCTGCAGCGCGAACAGCCGGCGGAAGTCGTAACGGCGGTGGAGGTTGAAGGCTGTTCCGAGAAGCTTGAGGCAGAGTCGGCCTCGCTGGAGCTGGCGGAATACCCCTTCGCCCGGTCGATGGCCGATCCGGAGTCTCGATGATCTCCAACGATTCGGCGAGGTCGAGTGAGTCCGCCGACGACACGACCGATTGTACAGACTCTGAGGAGTTCCGAACCAGATTCAAGACCTTGCGGGGACGATCCCAAGTCGCAGGGTCTTCAATTTCTTCCGGAGTCTCCTCGCGGAAGTCGGCAAATTCTTGGGTGATAAGCCTCTCGCCTTCGGGGTCGGGGTCGCTAGCGCTGTCTTCTCGTTGACGAGCTTGTGCTGGACCTGAGTTGCCGTGAGCCTCTGCAGCAGTTGCAAGCGAGGCTTGCCTGGCTGCCTCCAAAGCCCCTTCACAGCCTGTCCGACTGTGATGAGACCTTAGACCTTTGAGGCTGGCGGCGACAGCGCCACATAGACAGACTTGCAGATGGGTGCCGGTAAAGTCGGCTTGAACGAATCGGCGGTCCTTGTGTGCTTTGCGCACGTGCTCCAGCAGATCGATGTAATGTCGATTGCACCTTGGACAATTACCCGGTGCCGACCGGATTCTTGCGGGCGACAGTGCGGCCATCTTAGACTCGAAGGCGTTTCTCGACAAAGACTTGAAGCTGTCGCGTTTCGTGCTTTAAGACTAAACAAACAGGAACAGGAACACAAGACCACGATAGCGATCAGCTAATAAATTCTTTTGTCATTGACAGAAGTAATGCTATACAGTATTTCAGGGTAGAGGGGTCCCCCTTCTCGACTTTGCAACCGAGGCGAGAGTATAGTCCGACTATTCGTCAATGCAATCAGATGTGTACATACACTTCATTTCCACACCTCTCTCGTGTGTGTGGGAAACTGCCCAAAACATGCGGACACAGTGTGATGTCCCCCCCCCCGTGTGTCTATGAATCTGCCCGAAACATAACAAAAGTATCGCCGCCAGCGAACTTGATCCCCCCCCCGTGTGTGTGTGATTCTGCCCAAAACATGTAAAAAGTACTGCTGCCCGGTTAACCAGAGTCGGCGTGA